>OZ010571.1:146660875-146800875 GCA_963932145.1 Acanthosepion lycidas | reverse complement strand
ATCCATACAACTGAATATGTTAAGTCTATAAACTTATATTGTGCACTTTCCAATAAGTACCGCGCATATATATCGGAGCCGAGTTCGAATTCCAGTCGAATCCATTGCATTCACTTACGTGCTTTGTGCTTTGTGAATCCTGTTCTCCCTCCAGCTATGGGCAAATACTAGGACAGACTTGTATAATCTTGGATGGCAACTGGTCTGCAGAATGTTGTTTGGGGACCTTGTGGTACGTAGTTCACCAGCTCTCTGCTCTTGAAAAAGTCTGGTTTGTTCTGCATAAAGCCTTCACCACTATAATTAAATCATATGTACTGATGTCTGGCTGTTGGCTCCCAGGAACTGAGCTGCTTGACCCTCGTATGTCTACCAAACAGACACACACACACACACACATATATATATATATATATATATATATATATATATATATATATATATATATTAATAATCCTGGAAGCCACGGCTGACAACCGTCAGCTTTGGAGAACCAGAGTCAGTGACGGCGTCACAATTGCAGGAGCTGCGAGGGAAGATCAGCAGTCAGCAAAGAGAGCCAGGAGAAAAGCAAGCACAGCCCCCGTCTCCGTATCATCCAGTTTCATCTGCGCCAAGTGCTTGAGAGACTGCCGCTCCAGATGGGACTACACAGTCACCAGAGGCAATGTAACTCCATAGCCTAGAATTTTTTTTTAAAGGAATGAAGAAAAAAAAGAAACCCCTCCTCCATCGTCTCCCGAGACGGACGGATGTCGAACCGAACGGAATCACTAGATATATAATCCAAGAGTGTCCTAACAAAATAAAATATTAAAACTGATCCACAAAGAGAGCTAAAGTATTTATTATAACAGAGCATATATAAATACATAAATTAAATAATTTTTTATTTATATTCTATGTAATTTATCTTTCTCTCTCTCTCTCTCTCTATCTATCTATCCATATATATATATATATATATATATATATATATATATATATATATACACACACACACATTACAGTATTATTTGCATCTATTTTCGTCAGCTGATAAAAGAAGATTCGGATATAGTGCCAGGAGTAAATGTCGTGCCTCCTTGTGCTGTATTAAAGCAACTCGGGAGTTTCATAAAAACAATGTAACTGAAGAGCAAAACGTTTGGTGAACACCTCCTAACAGCTATGGTGTACGGTTGCTTATTTGGACAATTAATAACAGAAAAGCAGAAATACTTGCTATAAACTGGTGAAATATTAGGTAACGTTAAATATTACGTTCCGAGACAGAAAGAAAAACAGATGGGAAAGACATCAAACAGGAGTCCCCGATATCATTCCAGACACCCGACAAGGCAAATACAGATGGTCAGGACATCTAGCCCGTCGGCAAGACAACAGATTAAACATCAGAATCAAAGTATGGAGGACAAGAAGAGACAAAACCAGAACACAGGGTGGACAGGTGATATGACAGAGTGTGGAACAGTGGTCCAACATTATCAAAACAGAAAAGACGGGAAGGCTTCCTACTTCAGGAAAGGCAAATTCTAATCATATATATATATATATATATATATATATATATATATATATATATATATATATATATATATATATATATATATATATATATATATATAGAGAGAGAGAGAGAGAGAGAGAGAGGGGGAGGGAGGTGAGATAATGGATAACGGCTCGGAATTGTAAATTGGAGAGCCGAGTTCAAATGTCAATCAAGTTCGTTAAATTCGCTTAAGCGCAACTAATTTTGGGAAAGGTAAGAATCTATCTCTTTTTCTCCCCATATGTGGGTTAATTATTATTACACGTATCACTAAATCATTATTATCTCCAGAAACATTTTAAAGTCTATAAATAGTTAAAGCTGACGTTGAGGTTGATAAGCCGTAAAAATAAATCTACCAGTGCGATAGAGGAACTGATGTACGGGCGCACGTTAATACACACAAAACATCACACACACACACATACACACACACATACATACATGCATAGACAGTGCATTTCATGATTGTGACCTTTCGTCTACCTTTTACATCACAGAAGATTTCAGAAATAAAACTATATGATCTCAGGTACCAGCTACAGACATCAGTGATATATACGTAATTAACTCACACTATATGTGGCTGTTCATATGTAGTCCAATATTACAGAAGAACGTTTAAATATGGACATTCAGATTCTATATTGATACTGGCAGTAAATATCCTTAAATCCGAAGGTAAATTATCGATATGAATTAATCAATGATAAAAAAGTGAAACCTATTTGACTTTTAGCTGATGAGAGGGTAAAAAGAGGTTCATGCACCCCCTGATGGTAATACCGAAAATTGAATACAAAGCCAGAATTTGAAATTGGCTCACTTATTACACTTTCTGTGTCGATAAAGTTTCTGTTAAATGCACACGCTGTCCCTATCAATATTTCTTCAATGACGTGTGTTTGGTTTGGTTTGGTTTGTTTAACGGCATATCAACCTCAATGGGTTATTTAATGCCGACAGCACTTTTAGGATAGATTTGTATGAATGAAATATGTATTCTTTGGTTTAGATTGGTTTGGTTTATTGTGTTTAACGGCATATGAACCTCAATGGATTATTTAATGCCGGCAACATTTTTAGGATAGATTTGTATGAATAGAATATGCATTCATTGGTTTAGATTGGTTTGGTTTGGTTTGTTTTACGGGATATCAACCTCAATGAGTTATTTAATGCCTACAACATTTTTAGGATAGATTTGTATGAAGAATATATGTATTCTTTGGTTTAGATTAGTTTGGTTTAATTGTTTAACGGCATATCAACCTCAATGGGTTATTTAATACCGACAAAATTTTAAGATAGATTTCTATGAATAGAATATGTATTCTTTGGTTTAGATTGGTTTGGTTTATTTTTTTTACGGCATAACAACATCAATCGGTTATTTAATGCCGACAAAATTTTTATTGCTGGTAATGTTTTTCTTCCAAAAATCTATTCCTGGGAATATTTTTTCTTGAAGAAATCTATAGCTAGTCATATTTTTTTTCAAAGAATGTGTAACTGTTTCTATTGCTGATACCTTTTTTAACGTTTTGCTCATAATAATTTTTCCGTCAAAAATTATTGCTGGTAATAATTTGTTTTTATTACAAAGTATTTCTGGTATTAAAAGATTTTTTTACACATGTTTGGGTGCTAACTCTTTGCCCGTAACTGGGACCGTAACAGGTGCTACCACTCCGGGTCATGGTGGACCTGGTTACTCCAGCAATTAAGAAGTGGTTCTATGCTCCTCAAAACGTCCTGATCAGAGGCCTTGCTGTTGGACGGAGTTTATCGTCTTACCCAGGACGCGGATGTAGTTTATCGTCATACCCAGGACGACCGGAACTTGGAAGGCGATTTGTAAGAGATGAGAATAACAAATATTTGTTTATGTGGTCATATTCTGCCGTGATGTCAACATAGCAGATATACAATTTCCTATTAGAGAGCTAAGTAATATCCTGGAGTTGTTTGAAGACACCTATGTCATCATTATGTGACTTACCACATTTGTGAAGAGTTAAATCTATATTTTGTTGATTTTTTTCCATCTGTTAGGTGATGGTTCAAAAGTTGCTTCCATGCATGATGATCAAGAGTCCTTTATGTTTCTTAATACTTTACTTAGCTTTTTGAAGTCTACTTTTCTACTCAAATGCGCATTCGAATGTCGGCATCGGATTTCTGTCCTCTGTTAAAAAAAAAAACATATCCTATGTTTATAAATTATTGTAATGAATTGATTTTGGTATCTCCATTTGATAGCAAGCATCTTGCGTTGGTCTTTTGCAGACAACAATACATTCTGCCTTCTTATAATTGATGTTTAGTTCCTTTTTCATTCTGTGAAAATTTCTATACTTACCTTTATTTTTGTCTGCTATCGCTGTGCCATCGGCATATCTAATTTTGTTAAGACTGTATACCGCCAATTATGAATCCTGGTAGGACTTCTAATTCTCTCAGGATTGCTTCATTGTAAATGTTGAATAAGTCATTCTTGTTTTACGGCAGTTTCTATTTTTTGGTCTTTACGGAATTTATTTTCTATCCGGATGCAATGTGACATCGAATATCGATGTCTCGGTCTCCCGTAGTTTATCGTCTTAACCAGGAGGATCAATGATGTTTGGTTAATTTAATTCATAGCCATTCAAAACATTTGAAGATTCTTTTCTTTGTTTCTAATGAAGTTTTCCCGTTTCTTACTATTTTTCTCCAGCTTTTAGAACGCATTTTTCGTTTTCCTAATGCTCTCATGGATTTAAGTTCCCTAATATTGTAAGCTACCACATGCGTGACTGTGTGTGCATCTATATATTTGCGGGCATACGTGTGCGAGTTTTACGTACGTACACGAATAAGATATTTACAAATATAAATAATAAAACTTTGAAAAATATGTTTACTTATATATTATATTATACAAAGGAGGATTAAAATCAATTTTTTAAAAAGAAAAAAAAATCTTGAAGCATTTATTTTAGTTTTAATTTCAAACTAATATATTAAATTTAATATTTCCAGTAAGCAAAATATTTGAGTGTATTAAAAAATAACTTAAATTGTTGTGGAAGTAGTTTTTAGCTCCATTTTTATGTCATCTTTTGTCCTCTTGATTAAAAATATTAGCAGTAAAGCCTACGTTGCCCGAGAGTAAACTTCCTCTGAATGTAAGGACATAATCGCCATTATCATTTTGTACAGGCATGGAAGTCTTAAAAGGAAGCAATGGACAGCCATGGTAGCATCAGCCGTTTGCCATTACTAAGGCACCTCCAATTAAAAGTTGTCATGTTCAATACGAACACGGGCGTTAGGAAGTCTTTGGTGAGTTGTGGCAGATGGTTTTGTATTCCGATGGGATGGTTTTATTATCCCTAAGTGCAAGATATTACATGAAGACCTGTATCAGTTGCAACGTAGTAAAACGCAATAGCGTGAAAGGTAGATGTGTCTTTTGCCCAAAAGACGGCGCTGCCACTACCTCAAACAAAACCACATAACAGAAGTATGGGAAAGTGTCGGGACGAGTACTTCTAAGTGGCAAAATTCTTTTTGTAATTTTTAATAACCAGTTGAGGCGAGCATGAAGCGCAAGTAGCGTTTCCTAAATCAGCCCTTATGGTAAGGGAAGAATCACGCCAAAGGTGTACGGCAGAGAATGCATATTATAACTCTGCATACTGCTATCCTTTTATTAACCCACTTCTTTTTGCTGAGGCCTGAATTGTGTGGGCGCACGCGACCTCTCTGACAATTAAACGGATCCACATTCCCACGTATTGGTTTTGTGTTGCAACTGAATATTGCTACGTGGTCGACATGTAAGTGCGAATGCAGCTATGATGGGGTTTAAGTGATAAGGGAGAATCTGGTGAGCAAGACAACCTTTAATGAAATTTCTTCTTAATGGCAAGTGGATACTACAACGACCTTTAAATAAACCGGGTTCAAAAATGAAGGAATCTACGATGCAGCTGACATAAAGAAGCGTAACTTGCGCTTAAACGTGACTGACACTGCAGGACTTCTGCAGGACTTCTGCAGGACTTCTGCAGGACTTCTGCAGGACTTCTGCGTAGGTAATATTTTTAGCTTTGTTTGTTGGAGAGTAAACGTAAATGATATGACTCCGGACCAGCCTACGTAAAACTGTCCTTGCGCGAAACACTGTTCATCTAAATGCAGTCTCGCGACGTTGAGGTTCTGTCCTTGCGATTTAGCCATTGTTTTTGAGCCGTGCTCGCCGTACCCCAGGGCTTTATGAAGCTCTGGGAGACGCAGTAGATATGGAACTCCTCAAACGACGATTAGCGTCTGCACAGGACTTCCTAAAGCTCTGGTAGACGCAGTAGCGCTGGAATTTCTTAAACGACGAAAAGTGGTTTGTTCCGAAACCCTGGAAGATGCTCTACCACTAGCAATCCTAAGACGACGCGAAGTGGTTTGTTCAGGACTTTCTAAAGCTCTGGTAGACGCAGTAGCGCTGGAATTTCTTAAACGACGAAAAGTGGTTTGTTCCGAAACCCTGGAAGATGCTCTACCACTAGCAATCCTAAGACGACGCGAAGTGGTTTGTTCAGGACTTTCTAAAGCTCTGGTAGACGCAGTAGCGCTGGAATTTCTTAAACGACGAAAAGTGGTTTGTTGAGGTTGTTCCGAAACCCTGGAAGATGCTCTACCACTAGCAATCCTAAGACGACGCGAAGTGGTTTGTTCAGGACTTTCTAAAGCTCTAGAACATACTGTAGTGCTGGCATTCCTTAAACGCCGAAGGATTGTCTGTGTTGGGGACTCGGAAGTCTGGCTCTAGATTGCGTCCTGTGAATTCTGTACTAAACGCTCTTCAGTTGAAAGTCTAGCGCGTCGTGATGATATAACTGATACTACTGATGCTACTGATGCCAGCCTTTCAGTCCGTTCAGCGGTACTTTCCGTGGAGACGCGGGCAGCAGAGCGTGAGGCCATCTGAGAAAGGCGCAACGAAGTTTGCTCTATGGTTTCACTTGCCCTTACTGCCCTTGTAGCATAGGCAGCAGCCGTGCGCCGTCCAAACATTTTCTTCTCTTAGACGGCATTTTAACCAATTTTAAAAAGGCAAACGCAATAAAAGGTATGTAGGATTTTTAGTGCAAAATATACGTGGAGTCTAAACGTAGGCAGTAAGATGGAACCCAGAAATGTATGTAACTGTATCAAAAGGGGATAGAAGACAAAAAAGTGAAGTTTAAATAATTCGACTAAAGCTAAAACGGTAGTGAAATAAATTCGATAAACGCGGAAATGGATGTAGTTAGTAAGTAAAAAAAACAGTTTGTATACGTAATCAACAACTTGCGGTGTCCGTAAGAAGCGAATGAAATGAGTCAAGTGCGGGACAGTAATCGCAGAAGTGTGAACACGCGTGCGAGTTATGGTATAAAGATGCGGTTGGCCGGTTGACCTTAAGCGCACATACTAAGGTGACGTACGTACGCACGTGCACATGAGGTGCGTAGGAGAACTGCTCGCGTTTATGTTTGGATGGGTATAAAGTTAAACACTTGCAACCGTGCGAATGAGCTCGCAGAAACCTTGAACAGTTTTCGCGATTGTTTAACCTCCAGCTGGGTTAGTTAAAGCAGTGCACAGTGGCGGATAACATTTCAAAATAGTATCTAGCGACTTTATAGTATCGGGTTTTTTTTATTGATAAATATGAAAGCTATGTGGTTCCTTATCCCAAAATAGTGCAGTCTCTCAAAGTAAGGCAATCAGAAAATGGGATTTTCAAACTTCATATTTCTTTAAAAATTTTGAGTAGCCAGGTGTTATGAGGTATTTTATTGATCAAAACTTGAAAATACAAGCGTTTTTACACTTTTTACTAACAAAATTTGAAGCAATGTTAATTTCGTTTACTGATAGCACAAATTTAGATGAAAGCGTGAGAGAACTTTTTGGGGCAGCGATGCGCAGTAGTAAAATTATAGCAAGTAAGTGCCTATTTCTATACGTAAACAGTACCCCGGTGACCCCTCGAATGAAAAAATGGAATCAAATGTAAAAAATTGGACAAATTAGACAATTGGTGGGGGGCGATTCTGTCCACTTAGCTTAAAAGTGGTGGCGCGAAGTGGCATGAAATGTGATAGTGATTGCTCACTGAAATCATTCCTATGATTTAGTAGGCTAAAACGGGCTACAAACACCTAAAAAGCAGCAATTTCACCTTGTTTTTACTGATTTTTTCCGGTAAAATTTGACATGTACCTCTGTAAATCCCTTTTAAAATGGCCTTGACGTTTACTTTACTGTGAAAATGCAGAAAACATGGAAGTTAATGCATGCCTGCATTGAAACATTAAAAGATTCTTTTTAAAAACCATGGTATGAGAGTTAAATCCTGATATAAAAGTAGGCAACCTGAAACCTCTACCCCATTTGGGATGCTTGATGCGCGCACACGTGACACCCCATCCCGTTCACACATGTTCTCGCATGATCCCGGAGCGTGAATGGGCCAATCAACAGCTAGCATCACGGATCGCGCGAGCTACGCGTGACTAATAACATTAATCTGATTGGCTTTTGAAGCGTAATGTTCGGCTGCGACAGAAATCCTTTATTGTGATTGACAACTTTTGCATCCAAAACCAAAATATGGCCATTCTTATCCTTTCTTATTCCCATATAAGCACTTAAATCCGGCTTTTTTCTAATTATGCTACCGCTATTAATTCTGATATGAAAATTCCCATACCTGCTTGTGTGCAGTGAACGCACGTAACTGCATACGCGGGCGTCCGATGAAAAATGAAAAATCTACAATATTGCAGGACCGTCAGCAGTAACTGTATCAAATTTGATTGAAAAATGTAGTAGTTTCGATCAAACATATAAACGAACACACACACAAACATATTATGCCTTTTATATATGAATAGAACTGCCAAAATTAAATATTATTTACTAAAGCTTTATTTGAGGAATTTTATCCGATTTGAAATATAATTTTATTTGAAAAAAGATTATTATGCGTATAGAAAAGAGTATGAAATTTTAAATGCTCGATTATGTATATATATATATATACATATATATACATACATATATATATATATATATATATATATATATATATATATACATATATATATACATATATATATATATACATATATATATATATACATATATATATATATATATATATATATATATACATATATATATATACATATATATATATATATATATACATACACACATACACACACACACACATATATATATATATATATATATATATATATTAACATATTTGAAAAGGAAACATGAAAACGTGGTGATTTTTGTTAGATTTAATAAATTTTCTCAATGTGTATATTTGCATATATACCCTTTGATATACTTGTATGCGTATATATATATATATATATATATATATATATATATATATATATATATATATATATATATATATATGTATGTATGTGTGTGTGTCTGTGTGTGTTTGTGCATTGTATTATTGGTGGTGTTGTCTCTGCAAATTGCAACTGGACTCCGGAAGCTTGTAGTGGCCAGTCCAAACCTGTGACTGAGTCGTCCATTCCGTCGGTTAGCGCAGAAATGGACAGAAAATCGACAGAACGCCCGCGTAAATATCACGATTCAAAAGACGAAAGAAAACAGCAAATCTACCCGGAGGCTGTTTCACACTTTGAAAGAAATCGGAACAACTAAAACCAGAAAATATTACGTGTGTACAAACGTATCCGGCATCATCTTTTCTGCAAATGTGAAAGTGGAAGAAGAAACCTGACAGTAGAAGAAAACTGTTTATTTTTTAATGAAAAGGAAACTTCTGAAAAATTTCATACATTACGATCGAATAGAGCGACCGCCATTTTTCAAGCGACTACAGCGACCGCCATTTTTTTTATATGGAAACTGAGAGAGTACAGTATTATAAAAGGAAGATTGTGGAAGAAAGAATTATATTAAATATTTTCTCTTTTATCTTGCATCATGTCGAGTGGAATAACATTCGTTTTTAGTTTTTAGTTAGTACAGAAGTCTTCCTTTTAACTTAAGTACAGTAATTTCTCTTTGATCTTGTTTCTTTATAGGTACAAAAATAACTCTTTTATTAGGTTGGTGCAAAAATAATGTCGTTTTCTCACATATGTTACTATGTGAGAAAACGGCATTATTTTTGCACCGACCTAATATGTGTCTCGCCGTCAGTACAGAAATTTCACTTTTTAACGTATATATCATACATACCAGACATTTTACTTTTATCTTGCGTCTTCGCAGGACCAAAAATTTTGCATTTATCTTAGGTCATCATAAGTACAGAAATGTCTCTTTTATTTTGTATTTAGGTCAGTACAGACTTTTCACTTTCATCTTTTACCTTCTTAGATAAAGAAATGTTCCTTCGTAAGCCTATTTTTTACCCGTATGTGTTCCCTTATTTAGTTACACCAGCTCAGACATTTACAGCTTGTACATGCCATGCTGCTTCCAAGGAGTTGAATGAACCTTATTTCTTCCACGTTCCAAAGAAAAGTACCATTAAGATTTACAACAAGAATTGTAACCCTGTCATAGTTTCTTTTCTGAACATTAAAATTTTCACTTCTTCAAGACAACGGTCAATAAACATATATTTTCTATCTTCATAATTATCACTTTCCATAAGTTCCATTCATAGCAGACACCTCGTTCATATTTACAATTTTAGCAGTAACGCGTTTCTTTGAATGGTTCTTGAGGCTGGTATTGGAAGGATACTAGTATAAAAACATTGTCGGAGAAAATACCGGACGCAATAAAGCAACATTGGCAGTGCCAATAATTCAAGACTATGTTTTGATCTATTTAAAATCAAGATCAATTTGTTTGAATTCGTCATAAATATAATGGATGCTAGTCACATTCACAGCACCACTTCCAAAATATTTACTGTCAAAGACAGCGAAAATGAGAATTAGTTGTTATTTGCTTACCAGAGTTTTCAAGTAACTTCAATATTAAAAGATATGTCCGCCTGCATACGACTAGAATTCAAACAAAGCAAAATGCAATAAACAGGCAATATATATATATATATATATATATATATATATATATGTGTGTGTGTGTGTGTGTGTGTGAGTGTGTGTGTGTATGTATGTATGTATGTATGTATTAGATAACGATATGATATTGTTTATATATCAAGAATATTAGCGGAAAAATGCATGAAAAAGTGAAAAAAAACTTTTTCCACTTTGTCATACATCTGTCTTCCTCATACATATATATATATATATATATATATATATATATATATATATATATATATATATATATATATATATATAATCATCCATAACATAAATATGTTATAAAATCACTACAACAATAGCCATTTTGTCTCAACACTTCTGGTGATATGTGTTGAATATATATTCTACATTCAACACTAGTGATTTTATAACATATTTATGTTATAATTTTCGAATAAATAATTATATTTGCTCTCTCTCTCTCTCTCTCTCTATATATATATATATATATATATATATATATATATATATATATATATATATGTGTGTGTGTGTGTGTGTGTGTGTATGTGTGTGTGTGTGTGTGTGTGTTGCATAACATTTTGATTTCCGATTGGTAGTGATGAATGAAATTTCCCATGTCCATTTACCTTCGACTAATACCAGCTATTTCTAAACACGGTTCTCATTTGTTAAGAAGCCAGTTAAATTTTTCTTTAACCTCAGGTTTCAGGTGTTGGCTTTTATAGCGTTTATGATTTCTCTCCCACTTTCTCTCTCTCTCTCTCTCTCTCTCTATATATATATATATATATATATATATATATTGAGAGAGAGAGAGAGAGAGAAAGAAAGAGATACGAAATGAATATATATACATATAATATATGTGTCTGTGTGTGTAAATCATTATAGACATAGATATCAACATTGGATGCAGACAGTCTTTTTCATGCTTGAATGTGACGAATATATATATATATATATATATGTGTGTGTGTGTGTGTGATTGTGTGTGTGTGTGTGTGTGTGTGTGTGTGTGTGTGTGTGTAAGCCTTGTGGACATAGATATCAACACTGAATTGTACATCTATTTCAGATAGCAGTATCAACTATAAACTTTTGAATATATATATATATATATATATATATATATATATATGTGTGTGTGTGTGTGTGTGTGTGTGTGTGTGAAAATATATAGAAAATAGGAAAGAACGGGTTAGGTTAGTAATCCAAGGTTCTTTAGTATTTTAGTTATTATTTAAAAAAATAGTGCTCGATAAAAAAGTAGAGCATAAATATAATTATTTATTTAAAAATATGATTCCAACACGCTACATAAGAAGTCTCATGTTTCAATTATTTAGAAACTTGATAATGTGCAGTTTCTCATGGAGGCACAAAGGGCATGGGTCATCCCAAGTTTTATTTTAAAATTATAAACAGGACTAGAACTTGTAAAACTTGAGATGACCCATGCCCTTTGTGCCTCCATGAGAAACTGCACATTATCAAGTTTCTAAATAATAAAAATCTATTAAAAAATAGACATGAGTTAACGGTTTTTTGCCGACATTATCAAATTCACGCATTGAACAATTTAGCTTAAAAACTAACATACAATAAATTAACTTTTTAATACATGGACACAATAAAAAATTTTAACACCCTACAAAAAATGATAGCCCTTTATGAAGTCGTCAAATAACAAATGTTTTTATATACACAAAACCCTTTCATAAAGTAATAAAACAAATAAGTAATAAAACAAAAAAATAAATTAATCTTCATAGACAAGTTAACCTGACTGATTGAAAACATCTTCCGCTTTAAATTTAGACACCACCACCTTACCCTGACTTAACATCTATGAAAGTAACTCTATGTTGATACATATCATCAGCAGCTAACACCCTACCTATTTCAAATATCCACGATGGCTGTCACCATGGGAATTTTAGATTCCGATATAAAACACGTAAATTTCAGAAACAAGTTAATCCAAAAAATTTCGCTTGAAGATGAAACAGAGCTCACTTTAACTCAATTTAATTCTAATAATTATATTGAAGTTTTCGGCTCTTGTTTTTGAAACATGAGACTTATTATGTAGCGTGTTGGAATCATATTTTTAAATAAATAATTATATATATATATATATATATAAGTGAACATTGAAGTCAACACTCAGAGGTGGCAGTCTGTTTCATGCTAAACGCAATCATCAAGCCACATCTTCAGACCAATCAACAACCAGGTTGTCGCCTAATGATTCCATTTAGCATGAGACAGTCCGTCTCCTCTGGGTTTTGACTTCAATGTTCATTTTTATATTTAAACATGCTCTATCCCTGATATTGAAAACTTTATCCCATAAATATAGGACACCTTAAAACTGTATTCTTTCATATATATATATGTATATATATATATTAAATGAAACAAAGGAAATATTTTAAAGCAGATCTGTCCCTTATTATATCTTCTCACAGTAAATTTAAGAATAATAAGAACTTTAGATGTTTTCCCTGTTTAATCCATACCTCCAACACGTCCAAGAAATTGCAGTTCTTGGCTTACGAACATTAAACGCTGGCTTTAAGTAAACTACAAAGGGTTGATAAGCTGTAAAAGCCAATTAATCAATTACAGTTTGAATAAAGCTAAGCCATATTCTCTCGTCTTTAACTCATATAATCTTTGTTCATTATTATTTTTTTTATTACTATTACAAGTTCTAACAGTATATGGTTTGGCTTCATGATTCCTGAAACTATTTCCGGTGAAATTGAAACGGAATGTCAATTAAAAAAAAAATGTTTTATTCCAATGAAGAATAATTTGCTCTTTTTTCTGCTGATTACAGTTGTACTTTTCGTCACCGGGGAGTTTAGTGGGTTAAAAGATTTTCTCTCTATTTCACATATTTTCCGATTAAAACTTTGTAAAGTTTCTTCTTCTATAACACAATGTCAAAACTTCATTTCAAATGAAATTAAATTATGTCACATCATAAACGTTAGTCGGTTTCCATCGAAGTGCAAACATGTCTTAATTAATTTATATTAAAATCTCTATGCTATCCTTAGTAGATCCCTAATAATTGATAACTATACCAGACATATTCATTTATTTTCACAGAAGACCTGAATACGATCAACCGTATTATGTATTCATGGGCTTAATTCAGACAATACAACATATGTTTGCAGAAGGCAATATAACCATTTTTATACAAAACAATGCAACCTTTTCATTGTTTTAGATTTGATATAATAGAATGTGTTAATGTTGACTCATTTCTAACCATGCGTAATTTTATTAAACCCGTTACCTGTGAGGTGAGTTAAGACATTTACAGAAATCTGCTCACGACTGTCCGGTTTTATTTGCCTTTAAATGAAACACAGATGAAAGAATTTTAATGCTCAAGTCAATACTTTTCTAAATATTCGTGCCGATATATAGATACAAAAATAAAATGATGCTCTATGAAACGATGATCGCGTACATCCAGGCGAGACCTAGAATCATCATCATCATCATCATCATCATCATCATCCCCTTGACTTTTGTAATTGTAGGGCGGATCTGAATGCAGAAGCCACACTATTTTTTTCCACAACCGACTATTAACGGCAGCCATCAGCAATTCTGGTGCAGTCATACATGTCCATTGTTTGACATTGTCCAGCCAGTTTTTGCATTGGCGTCGTCTCCTACGCCCACCTCGCACAGTCTGTCGTCCCTTGCAATGTGGCGAGAAGAGGTTCCCATAAAACCTTCAACCTTTTCCGCACAGACTCATTGTTTTTTGTTCCAAATAGGAAATGCCAAGGATTTTTCTCATGCATTTGTTCTCAAACGCTTGGATCCTTCTCTCTGCATCTGCCAACAGTGTCTCCGTTTCACATCCATATAGGAAAATGGAGACTACCAGCGATTTGTACCGTCTGTCCTTCGTTTGAAAGTTGATTTTGCTCCTCCGTATTCTTGTCAATTTGACCAGTTTCCATGGCTGCGGCAATCCGTGTGTAGATTTCCGAATTGCAGGTACAGTCTTTTGACAAGATAGCTCCTAAGTATTTAAAATGGACACTTCCTCTAGTGAATTCCCATTTACGGTAATGTTGACACAGGTATTTTTTAATTTAATAAGTTAGAATTTAAGAGGAAGTAAAAAAAAATAGAATTATTGTACATGTGAATTTAAAGAAAGCAGTTTTAATTTACTTTTAGAATGTAACTTATGAAGGCGAAACTGTACTGAAATAAAATTAATTCAGGATTTTCCCTCGATAGATTTGCATCTTATCAGGCAGTATATGTCATTTCCAAAAAGCCATTAAAATGAAATACATTTATTCTTTCTTCTAACAATGTATGGTTAACCATTTTTTTCTCGTTTTCCTTTTACTACTTTATTTAAGAGTACCTGCGATTTTCAGTCTTTGTCTGTCATCAACTTCTTGTCAATACTTGTTGGTAAGAAACAAGCTAGAAATGAAGAGGCTTAGCAAAATGTGAAATAATTCAGTGGACAGCAACTGTGTACGCTTGTACTCAGTTGAAACGAAGCGAGTAACGACTGAGCAGTACTAAAATAAGAACTAGACGGGGTATCCCTGAACGGGGGCAGTGAAACGAGTACAATCTAGCCCCGGAGATTAAATAAAGTTCAGTTCGAAACGTTAAGGTAGACGGAAGTTTTACCAGAAACAATGAAAAGAGTGTTGAATATAAATCCCTCTAAATGATAATGAATGCTGAACTATATTCCTAAAGGAAAGATTGCCGTTTTACAGGAGACTGAGAACCAATGAACGTAAGAATTTTTAGTGTGGAAGTTTTAAGAGAGAAACAAAAAGTGGACCTTAAAAATAGAATCCAAAAAAACAGTTGGTAGTTCCGCAACCGAGGAGAGAAAATTTCTGTCTGAATTTCTGGGAGGATAATTTATCATTATTTACACTGTGTGGCACCATTTAACGAGGCAGAAAGGGAAAAGAAAGCAAAGAAGGAAAGGAGAGGCTAAGAACCGAATCGTGAGTGATAAGCAAGAACACACACACAGCTAAGAGACAATGGATAAAAGGATATTTTGATAAGTAACAAATGGCGAAAGAGTGTCATTACAGTGACAGGGAAATTCTGAGTAAAAAGAAAGAGAAAGAAAGAAAAATTAAAATGAGAATGTTATTTCGTTAAGTGACGAAAAACAGACAACTAAAAAAGGACTTGGACAGATATGAAAAATTAAAAACCACCCACGAGCATCCTTGGCCTGCGATAATAAAATTTTGTTATCAGGAATTTGAACCGAAGGAAATGAATGTGTTTTTTTTTCTTTCTTCGAGGCGACAGACTGAGGTGGAACTTTGGAGATGTTCCTTTTTGAGACCATGTTAAGAAGACCACACATTCTGATAATTAGCGATAAAATACCTGACGTAAACCACGTGTAGAACAAGAGATATGACCGCCATTGTCATATTGTCCCGTTCGCGGCTGGAGAAATGATAAACCATTAAGGGGAAGAAAAGGGAAATAGAAGAGATAATTTTTTTTTTTTAAGCAAGATATTTTTTTCTTCCTGAAACAAAGCCGCAGATTCGTCCAAGCCCGACTAAGACATCATTGGTCGAGTGGTGATCACGTGATGCACGAGGGAGGCTGTTGCCGCCCATCTGGAGGATGAGTAATAGAGGTTGCCACGAAGATGTGGGGAGGGCAGTTCACGCCTCTCTGAAGTATGATGAGAAGGTGGGAGTGAGAAAAGGTTCCCAAAAATGGAAAAGGTGGAAATTCCTAACCAGAGAGGTGGATATGTATTTAGAATTATCGAGGAACCCCCCGGCGCCGACAAACTCCCCCGGTTTTGGTCGGCGCCCATATAAACGAAGCCACAACGAGCAGAAATGAGTCGAGACCCAGCAGTTCCCAGAGTCAGTCTCCGGTTGAGGCAAGCCTCGCAGATAGCTGACCAGGATTCGCGCACACTCCGGACCCATCTCTTCAAACCAAGAACAATTATTTTGAAGAGCGACTTAGATCCAGATCACCGAAATAAGTTTTTCTTTCGACTTTCGTCCAAAGACCCACCGAAACACCAATTTCTTAGAGAGCAGACGACTTGAAGTGTTAAAACTTGCCTAGCGGAAAACGACGTGTCACAATCCATAGAACGGGTCGGGAGATAGATGCAGTCCTATGTATCGAACAACTAGGCATAAAGTTTGTTACCTTTTTCTTTGATACTTTGAACTTTTCAGTTTTCATTTTATTGCCTTTTATGCGTATTTTTGTGGTATCACCCCCGTTGGACTCGGTTTGCAGTACGGCCCCGATGACTGATTGATTTCCTCTGCCTAGATCAAATCACAACGTGGGTAGGCAGACTGGGAATCAAAATAGGACGTCACAGTTGGTGCCCTGATAGACTGGGATAAAACGACACGGTTGGCGCTGCGACCAGGGGACGACGTCACAACTGTTTACATGTGGACTATTATCTTCGCTTTTGTTGTGATCACAACTTTTTGTCAATATGTGTATGTCGATCTTAGCCCTTAGATAGTGGCAGCAACGTGTGAAATAAAGATTGGCCTTGTGTTGAGAAGAAGAAAAATGCAGGAGAATGAAGTTATATTCAACAGTAAATAGGAAGATGAAAATTTGGATAAATAAACAAAGTAAAAGCAATCAGAATGTAAAATACAGAACGAGAAAAGAGGAATGTAAAGAAAGTGTAGCTAAATAAGGAACGATCCTATATAAAGACCAAGACAATAAAAAAAGAGATTATAAAAGGTAATTAATGAATGCTAAACATTAATGTTAAAAAAAAACAAAAACGAAGATCTTTGTAATTTGTTGTTTTAACCGGAAAGGATTGGTGACTATTTCATAGAATTCAAGATGACCTTAATCGAGAGGTGATGTTAATTCCAACATTTCGCAATGTCTTCTGTCACCAGGCTGTTTCATGCAATCGCTCTGACGATTTTCGGCCTGACGATTGCGTCCAGCATGAAACAGCCTGTCGCCTCGGAGTGTTGACGCCAACGTTCACACATATATATATATATATATATATATATATATATATATATATGTGTGTGTGTGTGTGTGTGTGTGTGTCTGTGTGTGTGTGTATGTATGTATTAGATAAAATCCTAACGAGCCAGGCAAATCTACCTTCAGGGTAAACTGGCTAAAAAAAGGAAATGGCAATTTGAGTCATCCGAGTTTTTTCAAGCGATTAATACTGTTAATATATATATATATATATATATATATATATATATATATATATATATATATATATATATATGTGTGTGTGCGTGTGTGTGTGTGTGTGTGTGTATATATATATATATATAGAGAGAGAGAGAGATATGGGTTACCTCGTGGAGGTGTAATGGTTAGCAAGCTTATCTCCCTTGAACAATTACGACTCAGTAGTGATTTCAATTCTCACTAGGTGGCCTATACATTCGGACTTGTGACGCATTTAAGCTGCGCTTAGAAAATCACTATGTATCTATCACGAGAAGAGAACCAAGTGTTTTAGAGTAAAAATTAAAATATGGGCTGCTGAATATATGGTTTTAAATCTCAATCGATTAAAAAAAATAGTGCGTTTCATGTTAGAAATTATATATTGGTGACTGCTGCATAATATGAACAATGTCGCAAAACTTACTTCCTCTGCCCTACTGGGAGGACATCAAGGCTTTAAAGAAAAATATGCATTCGAGACAAAAACTTATAAAGGAAGTATAAGAAGTCATATTTGATTTGAAGAATTCTCAGAATACGAGGGAAGCCAAAAATTTTGAATCTTTAGAAGCCGAACAGATTAACCTACTTAGAAAACTATATATAAAGGTATTACTGCCATTTCTGCTTCATTCTTTTTCGATATCTTTAGGGACAAGGAACCCTAAAAATTTACATGGAAGATGATTGATAAAGCCACGGCATACATGGTAGCTTGTTAATGCTGCAAATTATGCCTCACTGAAAAGTTACTATTTCTACAGATAATGGATGGAAAACCGTTGAATCAGAGGAATACACACACACGGCCTTTCTGTAGTCATAAAATCAATTACCTAATCAAAATCTTGAAACGGAAAAAATAGAAATCAGATTAAAGCAATTAATGTTTGCATTTCAAGATATATCTCATTAAAATCGGATTACCGGAAACATAAGCAACAACTTTATAAAGACACATGCAGACGCAAATGCACACACACAAGAACAAATTTGCGCGCAGACACACACACGTAAACACAAAATAAATCCATTAGTTGTAAAGAATTAATGGATTTATTTTGAATCCGATATTTTTATTGCTGTAAAGGTGGTTATAGTGAATACTTTTTATTTGATAGAAAATGGGGCATCAATTTTAAGTAAACGTGCCCACTATAATAATTTTACATATATATATATATATATATATATATATATATATATATATATATGTGTGTGTGTGTGTGTGTGTGTGTGTGTGTGTGTGTGTGCGTATATATATATATATAGTACAGGTAATAAGTCCGTTGGTATATAATCCGAAGGGTCCTAGTAATGTCAAATATTAACACTTATCCACAGAAAGAGCTCAATGTGTTTATTATAACAGAACATATCAATTACACAACAGCATCCAAAATTAAATCATAATTGGGGTTGGAGTTGGTGTATAGATCTATTTCAATCAACGAGAAGTACGTTAGTCTTATTCAACCCCGGTGTACAGACTGTGTGCGTGTCGAAATTAGAAATTTAAAAATTTAAAAAGTTAAATATTAAATTTCTAATTCCGACACGCACACAGTCTGTACACCGGGATTGAATAAGACTAACGTACACCTCGTTGTTTGAAATAGATCTATAGCCCGATCCATATGATGTAATTTTGGATTTTGTTTATAATATATATATATATATATATATATATATATATATATATATATATATATATATATATATATATATATGGGGGGAGGTGTGTGATTGTGTGTATGTGTATGGAACTGGTAAGGCAAAATTCATGTGTAGATATCCATTACTGATTTTTTGGCCTTTCTAGTTGAACCCTGATGATGATCTGAGAAAGTACTTGGGAAATAAAAGTGATTTTCACTGATACACTGCATTTCCCTGCGTCATTTGATTGTAAGACACGGGAAAATATCCGTGGATATAAACGGCTTGTGCTAAAAGTAAGCAGATATAATGTTTGTAATTTATTTAACCAAACATACCTAAAAGAGAATTTGCTGCTTACACACACACACACACACACACACACACACACACACACACACACACACACACACACATACACAATTTAGCTCTTGAAAATAAATTTTCAATTAAGCACTGTTGAATGACAAGCTAATTTTAAAAACAACGGTCGCCTGCTTAAATGCGAAGCTCTTCAGTAAAATGATTAGAGCACTATGGCTGCTTGGCGTTTGTCGATGTATCTAAATATAATACACTAGAATTGGGCGCTTGGTTCCGTCGAATGAAGATGGCTCAGTGGTAGAATCTCTGGTGACACCAAATCGGTTGGGTTTCGACCCGGTTATGAAGCATTCGGAAGCATTCAATAATTTGTCATTCGTTGACTGATTTTAAAAAAACCTGTAAATTTTATTTTACCAGGTGAAAATGATCATTTACATAATGACGTAATGGATCATAATTACGACTGTATTACACACACACACACACACACACACACACACACACATATATATATATATATATATATATATATATATATATATATATACATATTCAGTTATCATTATGTGATTTTAAACGTGTCTACTCAGTATCAAATTCTCATGTTTCAGCCTGACTTCTGACTTCTTACAGACATAGAAATTGAGAAAGGAATAATTTCTCTTTAAAATAAAGTTGTTTGAAACAAACCTGATCTTAATTTCATGTTTAATAAAGTTGCATTTAAAAAATCAGCATAAAAACGGACCTCCGCGTCATGTTTAAAATATGGTTAATTCTTGCAGAATATGAAACGTTCCATGTATCAAACCTCCAAACTAATCAAAAACCAGTGCATATATATATATATATATATATATATATATAACAGAAAATATCGTAAACCTCAAGAAAATATTGAACGAAACGTACCAAAGGAAAGAAACACGAGTATAGAAAATAGATTATAGAATTCAAATTGTGGAATACGGCTTCATTTTAAAATTTTAGACATTTTTTTTTAAGTTGGATTCGTTGTAAAAATAATAGATTCCGAATTTGTTTTCCTCGTTCCTGGCGTTGAGTGTTGGAAAGGAAATCCCGAGATGGTTTCAAGTTCTCGAGACTAACATTTTACAAAACAAATAAATCGAAGCAAACGAAGCAAATATTTCTCCGTTCTATTGAAACAAGAACAAGAATGTTTCTAATGGGCGTAAAGAGGAAAGTCTGGGGCTAAAGCGATATCGGTCCGGTGAAGCAGATATGGCCGGCTGTTTGAAAAAAGAGAAAGACAGGACAGAAAGAGAAAGTTAGAGATGGAGGAAAGTGGAGATGCAAATAGCGAAATAGGAACGAAGAACCGATTGAAAGTGAAAACACAAGCGAAAATTCTAAAGAGAACAAGAGTCTCTAAATACTACTACTACTGCTACTCTACTACTGCTACTGTTACAATTGCTAATAATAATATTAATAATAATAATATTGATAAAATAATAATAATAAAATAGTAATAATAATAATAATAATAATAATAATAATAATAACAATAATAATAACAATAATGTGAACTATCGATAGATTAATGCTTTTAAACTGAGATTTGCTTTTCCAGCAACAAAGATACACTTAATAGCAAATATAGAAGAAGACTATATTGTCTACCCAATGTCAGACATTAGAATGTAAATCAATGTTTTTTTCTCTAATAATATTGGTATTAACCAAACATTGCTGTTGCAATTTTCAGAATATACATATATTTATATGAGGAAGATATTTTCGAATATCTTCTGAAAATATTAATAATTATTTTAAAAAATACTGTTAAAAGTTGTTTTGCTTTTTATGTCTTTACTTTCCATGCAAAATACAGCATAAATATTTATAAAATGCAAAATATTAGAATGCTCAGAGGGTAAATGCTTCTATCACTTTTATGAATTATGAGGCAACTACCAGGACTGAATGAAGATTTAATTATCGGAAGATTAGTTTATTATTTCTTCTATTCGATAGTGTTTTGTAGTGTATTTCGAATATTAATTGTGAACACATACAAAGAGAGAATTTGCTTTTTTCATGGAAACATAATTTTGTAGAAAGAACTCACCGTTTCGCCTTCTACAGCAGTTGTTTTTTTTTGTTTTGTTTTTTTTTTTTTAGTAAGGAACAACTTTTCATTTTTAAATCGTTATTGTTATACGTGATAAAAATGGGTTAGCATATAAAGAAATAAATTAAAAAGACTAAGGAAGAAATCACTGTTAACACAAAACTAGGATTATCCCCATATGTTCTTGCTTTGGATCTGGTGGAATACGGAAAGTGCCGTACATTGTGAGCTGGTGGAATATGGAAGGACCATCATTGCAGAAGTTCATTACGAGCAACGTAAATGAAGTATTAGGTCGAAAGTCTCCTGATTTGGTGAAGACAAAAATGTTATTCACCATACTAACAATAACAGGGACCACTCTTCAAACCAAACCCATGAAAAAACAAGTTCGTTAGGCTGAGAGGTTCTACGATATCCTCAAGGCTCACAAGATTAAACACCTAAAATTTTTGTCTATATCTGTGAGATGAGGTATTATGATTACTTACATTATTTACATTATTCGGACTGTTATCCTCATCTTCATTGCTATATTCACAACGTTTTGTCCATTGTACGCTCTGGCTTCTCTCTATATATCTGTCTATATGTCTGAGATGAGGTATTGTGATTACTTGCATTATTCGGACTGTTATCCTCATCTTCATTGTCGTATTTGTACGCTCCGGCCTTTATGTCCATGTCTCTTTATATATATGTCTATATTTATGAGATGAGGTATTATGACCATGTGTATTATTTACATTATTCAGACTGTTATCCTCATCTTCATTGCCATATTCACAAAAATATGGAACGCTTCACGAAATTGCTTGTCATCCTTGCGGAGGGGTCATGACAAGTAAATTAACCTAAGATTAATTTCTTAAGAGCGATGAACATAACATTTTTCGTCTCTCTTTTTTTTTTATTTGCTAGAATATTTAAAAAGTTTCACATCATTCAGAAACAAAGAATTTCAAGATATTGAAATTTCTTCGAGAAACTTTTATTTAAATGGGGAATCGAATATTTCTTTTTCCGTTGCTCCGTAGTCGTCAAAAATGAAGGTGATTATATTTTCGATAAATTTCTTTTATATAAATTTTATTTATATTTGTCTTGTATCCTTTCTAATAAAAAGTTATATTTTGTCCATCAGATATATATAAACCCCAGGCTAATGCTCTATCTCATATAGAGAAATAAATTTAGAATTTGGCATGTTCACATCAGTCCCATATACATTATACATATATGTCATATACATTATACACATATCTCATATCATATACATTATGCATATATGTAATATTATATACATTATACATATATGTCATATCATTTACATTATACATATATGTCATAGACATTATACATTTATGTCATATATGTTATATCATATTCTTTATGCATATATGTCATATTATATACATTATACATATATGTCATATATACATTATACATATATGTCATATCATATACATTATACATATATGTCATATCATATACATTATACATATATATCATATACATTATACATATATGTCATATATGTTATATCATATACTTTATACATATATGTCATATTATATACATTATACATATATGTCATATCATATACATTATACATATATGTCATATCATATACATTATATATATATATATCATATAGTATACATATCATATAGTCATATCATATATATTAATCGTCCGCACGTTTTTTTTTTAATTGTTGTGGTGTCCTCCCTCTAATTAGGCTATTTTGGACTCTTCCACTTATAATGTTAGTAAGAAAAGTAAGCCTCGGGAGCACGGTGATATAGACTGAAAGCTGGTCAACCGATACACACTCCCAAGTTATATTTACTGCTCAATACAGGATTTCACTGCCTCCTTCTGTTTTGTTAATTCTTAACCATTTACTTGGTCACAACATTGTTATATTTGTTTTATGTTTGTATTAAAGGCTTACGGATATATCACTTTGAAACACCGGTTCCCTCCGATCACAGAAGCTAAGCAAGTAGCTAGCTGGGTGACGTGCTGTAAGGTTGGACGTGCGAATGATGCAATAGTTAGTGACTTGGAATTTTTAATCAGAGAACCTAGTACCAATTTCAATTAGGCTCGTTATATTTAATTACACAAAAAAGCCTATAGGGAAAAGTATAAATCCATATCTTCCCTCCCCAGCTATGGGTTAATTAGTAAGATTTCCATCACTAAAACCATTATTATCTCAAAATATCATATGTGAGGGGACCAATAAATTTACTGTCTGCCATCGTTTCTATTTGTGATATTTGCATAAAAGTAGTTCGATTGCTTTTATATCTTTAGCCAATGTTCTTAAAATTCTCCATCTTTTCTCTCTGTTTACATTTGCAATTCCAGCTTCTTCAAATATTTTCTTGTCGGTCAATCTTCTTTTCTTGTTTATAACCCGATATATGTTTCTCGAATCTCTGTTCGTGACATTGTTAAAGCCAATTTATTTTTTGTTCTTAGCTTGCCAATGTTTTTCAATTTCTTCTCAGATCTCTCTACATTTTTCTCAGTGTCCAATGTTCTGTTCCTAACATTCACTCACTCACTCACTCACTCACTCACTCACTCACTCATCACTGTTTTCTTGTTCCAGGTTTTATTTTTCTTGTGACCCATGGCAATCTTTATAAATGCGAAAGAATGCCAATGCCAGGACAGAGATCTATCTATCTATCTATCTATCTATCTATCTATCTATCTATCTATCTATCTATCTATCTATCTATCTATCTATCGTTGTTCATTATCTATCTATCTATCTATCTATCTATCTATCTATCTATCTATCTATTTTTATCATGTATCCATGTATTAATCTATCTATCATTGTCCATTATCTATCTATCTATCTATCTATCTATCTATCTGTATGTATGCATGTATGTATGTATGTATACATATGTGTGTGGGGTGTGAATAGGGTGCATTTAGGCAACATTCTTTTATTTATGTACGTCTGATTGAAAAACAACGAAAATCATTGTTGAATTTTTTTTATTTATTTACTTTTCAGTCTATTTAACTTTTCTTTTTAAGATTTGCACAAATACACATGATTGTCAGAAAAAGTGGCGCCCTGCAAACAAACCCATTGGTAAAAATCAAAAGAGTTTAGGGAAAATATAAAAGAAAAATTGACAAACGCAAAACAGTATATATATATATATATATATATATATATATGTTTGTGTGTGTGTGTCTGCGTGTGTGTGTCTGCGTGTGTGTGTCTCTGTATGTGTTTGTGTGTTTGTGTGTGTGTCTCTGTATGTGTTTGTGCGTTATTACTGCTTTCGTTTCGGCAATTGACCTTTTTCCTTGCGAGAAAAGATGAACTTTGGCCACAATTATATTGTGATGGTAAACGAATTCTGAATTTAAAATTTTTTTTAGTTTTAATTTATTTTTTTGTCAGACATGTCTGGACACTGTCTTCAGCTTTTTTTTTTTTTTTTTTCTTGGTACCCAATTATAACCGACACTCACATTTCTATCTCCTCCTCTCTCTGCTACACATAATTCTATTAGGGACCTTCGGGAATGTCCGAAAATCCCGAACTGGGTTAAGTTGGCCTGAGTTTGCTGAATTTACATGACAACCAGTTTTGGGATAACTAATGAGAAATCATTAGTTTTACAACAAAAATAATAATAATAATAGTTATCATTATTATTATTAATAATAATAATATTAATAATAATAATAATAATAAAAATAATAATATCTCCCTTGATTTCTGTTTTATACACATTTCCATCCATGTCCCAACCAGATATCTAGAGTCAGAAATAGCATTATGACATTTTATACTGGTTCTTTTTGTTTTAAAAAAGAGAACCAACAAGAAAAGCCCTTCGTAATATGTGGGTTGTACTTGTGAGTACATTTATTTAAGGCATGAGATAGCAAAAATCCCTTCAATGAATCTGTGTGAAAAATTTCCTATTAATCCAAAGGCTCCAACTACAGCTGGAATTATTGAGGTCCTCATGTACTACATTTTTGACATTTCTATTTCAAGATCCTTGTATATTGATAGTTTTTTCTTTTTTTTTTTTTTTTTTGAAGATCTTGAAAGATGAATTAGAGCTTGCATGGATTGCCAAGTCAATAAAAAAGCACGTTCTGTTCTTGTGGTCTTTGATCATGACGTCTGAGCGCTTATATTTGATTGTTCAATCTATGTGTATTATAAAATCCCACAACATTGTTACAGGTTTTAACTCTGTAACCGGGTCTGGGCGAAGTTCGGACCAGTTTCTTTCAGTTTCCTTCCCATAAAAGTTGTATAGTTTTCGGTGAAGATATTGATCCATTCTATCATGCCGAGTTTTATATTCAGTGGGCGCTAACACCATGTAACCTGATACAAGATGGTTGATTGTTTCCGGATAATTTATAGTTAGCATGCATTGGTCCTATTCAGCAAGAATAAAACCCTTGGTTTCAGTTTTAACCCCGCATTACGTAATCACTGATGGGTACAGGATTTGTCTATATCATCTTGTTTATTACGGGTAGAGTATTCACCATGAAGAGGCTTATTTTGCCATCGTTTCTGCATTTGGTACATTGAATCTGCTTTTCTAACACTTTTGCCGCAACCCCTCAACTTCCCACATCTTACTTTCTGGGTTGAGGTGTCTACTCGGTCCTAACCGAACTTAAGAGAGTGGCCATAGGTCCCCTGAGCATCCGTAGATTATTCGACCGGTCCGCTGGTTTAATCCTGCTTCCTGCCCACGCTGTGTTTGGTTTGATCTAGAAAGCAGAAATGATGTTCATCCATTCACGGTCGACTGAAGATGTAGACACTGCTGGAGAGTCTACGCTAAGAAATTTAGAATGCAGAAAAAAAATGAATAATAATTAATATCTGCAGAAAGCCGGAAAACAACTATTCAATGATTGAAATGTTAATGTCTTTTATATAGCAGAAAAGAATAGTATAGAAAAGAAACGGGTTACAGAAAAGAAGATTTACGTAGAAACGCATACACTGGATTCTGGACAGAGAGAGAGTGTGTTATGATTAACTTGTTAAATCATCTCGGAATGACATACGATTTCTGTGCGCAGCTTAAAGTTTTATTAGCAGTAGTAACAGTAGTAGCAATATTCGTGGTGCGCAGAAGCAGCGGTACTTATATAAACAGCACATGTTAGCGGACACTTCGTTCCAATCTCTGACGTAACGTTCTCTCCTTGAGTCCCCAACTCGACTCTCTATTCGACTGTCTCTAGACCAACTCTTGCCCGGGCTAATTCCCCTCTGTCTCTCTCTTCCGTCTGCCTCTTCCGTCTATCTCTTCCGTCTCTCTCTTCCGTCTGCCTTTTCTGTCTGCCTCTTCTTCAGCATAACTACGCGTTTATATAGAAAAATCCGGCTTTTTACAACTGAACCTTGGCCTTACGACTTCGCACGTGATTTCATGGGGTTTTGTCTGTTTCAACCAAAATCAAGTGAATTCAAAAGGCCCGCTTTGCTTATTCACCTCTTTTTTAATCAATAAAAATTATTTCTACCATTTCCATTGTCTTCTAATAACCCAGTTCCAATGGGTACAGCTCCTGCCCTGGATCAGGTTTCACCATCAGTAAACAAAAAACCTCTGATCTAATTTCGCTGTTCAAATCCACTCCAATTTCACTAATATATATATATATATATATATATATACGTGTGTAT
This sequence comes from Acanthosepion lycidas, assembly GCA_963932145.1. Lineage (NCBI taxonomy): Eukaryota > Metazoa > Mollusca > Cephalopoda > Sepiida > Sepiidae > Acanthosepion > Acanthosepion lycidas. Next base: position 146,773,197 of record OZ010571.1, on the reverse strand, counting down.
GTGCGTGTATGTGTGTGTGTGTGTGTGTATGTGTTTCCAAGACTCTCTCTGTCACAGTTTTCATTTTTCGTTTCTTTGCCGCTGTAGTAGGTTTATTGTGGTTTGCTTTCATTTCTTCACTCACTTGAAATTCCAGTTTGAATTTGTTGGCGTCTCTTATTACTTATAAGAATAAAATTTCTTATTTCGTACATGTTCTTTGACAGAGATCACCAGTCTTCTGTACTTTCCAGCTTTCTTTGTAGACCGATTGATGTGGTTTTATAAGACAGTTCTAGGATGCATTATTATTATTATTATTATTATTATTATTATTATTATTATTATTATTATTTGATTTGATTAACTGTTCCCTGCAGTTCTGCCACCCGCGAATTCACAATGTTGCCAGATATTACCAAGGCGTCCTGTTAAGTTGAATGATTCCTGGAAATAATTCGTATTGTGCCGACCACAGAAGGGAAAACTTGAGCTGATTCTTGGTATATTTATCTCATTTCTCCTGCCAGGTCATGTTACCTCTGTATTTTCACCTGCTCTCTCTTCACAATATTCACACCCCAAGGCAGCGCAAGGTCTATCTAGACCCATTTACAACTACTCTTGTGTACAAGTAACATGTCAGGACGATTGCTCTTCAAATGCTTGTCTGTGAAAACAGTTGTATCGCACATTAGCTTCGTTTGCTACTTTTCGGCTACTGACGATGGTGATTTTTCCTACCACTTCTCAGTGCACCTGAATCAATATTTCGTACATAGTTATCAATGCATTTTCAGGATTATTTTCTCATGGCATTATTTATAGTCCTTTTATCTCTTTCAGTAGCTTGGTTTATTTTGTTTTACGGCATATCAACCTCAATGGGTTATTTAATACCGATAATATTTTTATTGATGGTAATATTTTCTTCAAAAAATATTACTGTAAATAAAACTTATTTTCCTGCAAAACCTCATGAGCTTCATTTCTTACACCTTCTTATGATCATACAGCACCACACAATAAACCTATGTAAGGTCCAAGTGTATATATCTTTGAGCTTATATTGAATGAATATTAGTATAAAAAGCTATTATATTATTAAAAATTTTGAAAAATAATTGATAGCTTCAATTGTTGTAAAAAAAAAGATGAAAATTAATTTATGAAAGTATGTGGAATAATAGAATATTCTATCCTAGAAGACGGAAACCCTACATTCTGAAAAAATGACGTTTTACGCTTTTATCAAATATATGATTTGGTTTGTTTTGTTTTACGGCATATCAACCTCAATGGGTTATTTAATGCCTACAAGATTCTTATTGATGGTAATATTTTTATTTCAAAAAAGCAATGCTGGTAATATTTTTTTATATTAAATGTGTTGCTGGTAAAATCTTTCTCTTTAGAAATGTACTGCTAGTAATATTTTTCTTTTTGAAAAATGTATTGCTGGCAATAATATAATACAGGTAATAAATTCTTCTTCAAATATGTACTACTGGTAATAATTTTTCCAAAAAGTATTGCTGGTATTAAATCATATTTTATACTTTCATAGTGTTTTTCTCCTTTTGGGGAGTTAACTATTTGCCATAGCTGGAACCCTGACAGGTGCTAACACACCGGGTCAGAGTGGACCTGGGAACACCAGCAATTAAAATTTGTTCCACGCTCCTGAAAACATCTGATCAGAAATCTTCCTGTTGTATATAGTTTATCGTCTTAACCAGGCCACCTCATTTGATGAGGTCTTATCCGTCTGCAGGGGTGGAATAGGCGTATTCTGAAGCCCCAGCCGACAGGGCGGCTTTCAGTATTTTTTCTGAACAGCCTGCACAAAATTAAATCAGTTGTTCTATAGAAAACAATGTGTTCTGAAAGTTTGTTCTTGCTCTGCCCATATCATCCCTTCAATTTTCTTTTTCAAGAACCTGTTCCTCAGCCATCGCTATGATTCTGGACCTGCTATCTCTTAGATTCCTTGTGGAAATGCTGCATGAAAGGCTTGTTTCTTACATGTATCATCGTTCCCGTAATAATTCTTCCCATATTATGCGAAACATTCTGCTTCGGAAACGACATTTTTATTCAATGCACCTTTTAGAATCCATTCTAATATTACGCAGGATTAAACACTTGTCACCCCATTTTCGAGGTAGGTAAAGACTTGCCATATTACTCCACGGATTTAAGCACCTGTTAATTGTTACTAATTCCGGTATCAGTTGGTTCAAGCTAACTATATTCTCTTTGGTCCATTCAACAATAGCTGTAAGGTACCTTACAACCCCGACTACCCAAGTATTTTTACCTGAAACCAAATTTCTTACATTGAACTTGGATATACAAAGCGTTCTACCACGTCGAGCATACTCCACTGTGATTCCATCATATCAATGAGATTCTTGTCCACTTGTAGAACTCTCAGTGCTATCCACATGCTTCTTAGATACCCCTTAGTTACCCCACGCTGTGATCTATCACCGTTCTATTCACTTTTCTTCTACTTTACATTTCCAGTACAAAATATGTATCGATCCTGCATAACATCCTGATATCCTGAGAACAAATCTACATAGAGTTTACTAAGGACTCCATCTGGTAATTATTGTTAGTATATAACTTGAGATCATTCATGAATAATAGGTTGTTTATAGGCGGTTTCTGATCCCTTGCAAGCTTGTAGCCAGATTTTGTCTTACAGAGAAGCAGGCATAATGGCAACATGATGACCTCAAATAACGATAGTGAATGCCCCTGAAGAAGCCCATGCCTTTTATGATACATAAATGTCTCGGCATATCACAGGACTTTTGACAATCTATCCAGTCCATGGACAAGTTTGTCAGATGCCTCCTGCAAATCTTAAGAATCACCTTATCAATGAAATCTCATCTACTCAACAGAAGAAAATCCTTTTACGCACGGTGCAGCTCAATCTTATATAAAAAATTCCTATCAGAAATTCCACATCAAATTTAAGCAAGCAGTACGTCTGTAATTGTCAGTTTTTTAATCCATTTCACACCAAGCTAGTCAGTAAAGCCACTAAAACACAAGGAATTACTTAATCAGCAGGAAGAGAGAAGAGTGATCAGGATGATAGTACATAGAGATGATATTACATTTAATTTTTTGGAGATTAAAGTTACCTGAAACTTGCCGAATGGAGTTCCTCTAGCAAGAAATATGAGAAAAGAAACCGTTAGCAAAGAATGTAGCTAGCTCAAATGTAAACGATAAAATTCATAAAGTCTAGGTACCATAGCAAACAGTTCATCAGAATAATTACCATGAAAATATTTATAAAACTGACACAGAGATGTAACCTTACGGTATTGGGAAAGCGATTGAAGCTGAGCCACCAGATAAGGACCGATAATATTGCTAATTCTTCTTTGGGTTTTATCAAGGAGAGCCAGGTAAATAGCAAGGGTACCGGGCCATATGTGGCATCAGTATTGTAATCATGGACGAATGGTAGTCGTATAGATATGTATGTTAGATTCTGGAAAGAAAAAATTGTCTTGCAAGACACAGTAAAACAAATACAATATAGTCTTTCAACTTCATGTCAGCTGAGAACTCTATCTCGAAAGAAGCAACAAGTCACTTTCCTGGAGGTTAGCATCAGCCATGCTGATGAAAGGCAGAGAGGCGTCACTCAGAGGATTAATGGACAGAAGTTTAGTTTTGGAGGCGTTAAAATTAATAAGCCATTGTTTGCCCCAGTTAACAACGGACTTGAGGTCTTTTTGAATATCAGATACCATTAAGTCTACAGCGTTTACTTGGTTCGTAGAAAGGTATAGTCGTTTATATTTGTGTCTATAAGTATTTACTTAGTTGCGAGACAGGAATAATATTAATCGTTTATATTTGCATTTGTAAGCATTTACTCGGTTCGTAAATAAAAGTTTGTCAGTTTATATTTGACTCTGTAAGAATTTGCTTGTTTCAGGGGAAAATAAGTATAGGTCGTTTCTATTTTATTATTTAAAAATTTACTTTGGTCGTGGATAGATAAATATTGGTGGTTTATTTCTGAGTCTGACATCGAGACAGTTAAATACTGGGTATTTGTATTTAAAACTATATGCATTTAGTTAGAAGGTGACAGCTTTAAGGATTTGTCTTACCTCCTCTTTTAGGGATTCCGCTGACATATATTAGAAAAACAACAAATCGGCAGTGCAATACAAAATGTAACCTGTAACTCAAGTAAATAACAATCTCAATACAATATTAATGGGCTGTAACATAAGTTTGTTAACCACAACTCCAAAATGAAGCGCTTATCTGCATTTATTTCGCTTATCTGAGTATAAGACAATGTCAAGATATAAGTGCATAAAATGTGTATTGAATTCACAAGGGAAGATTGATCTGCGAAAAGTTAGCTGAAGAATCGTCTGGAATTGTGAAGAGACTTTCTGGCGCGTAATCACTAACCAGTGACATTAGAATGATATTAAAAAAAAACAAAAAAAACATGAACAGTAATAATGAGCTATAAATTGCTTTGTGAGAAGGATACTGCGTGGAGATTGGATATTTTATGAGATTTTACAAAAATATTTAATTAAAGCCACTCTGGAAAATTTTCATAAACACACTGATTTTTATTTAATCAAATTCAATTCAAACGAACAGAAAGAAATAAAAAGAAAGAAAGAATTTTTAAAAGACGAAAGAATTTAATGAGAAACAAAGAAACAAAGAAACAAAGAAGAAAAAGAAAGAATGAAAAAACGAAAGATCGAAAATGGAAGAAAGAAAGGAGAAAGAAAGAAAGAATGAAAAAGAAAGAAAGAAAAAGAAAGAAAGAAAAATGAATAAAGAAAGAAAGACCAAAGAAACTGAAGAGACAGAAATAAAGAAAGAAAGAAAAAGAAATAATTATTAAAATTGAAAGAATAATAAAGAAAAATTTTAAAAGAGCAAAGGAAATGGATGAGACACAAAGAACTGTGAAAAGTCCAAAGAATTTGATGAGAAAAAATACAGAAAGGAAGAAAGAAAGCGATGTTAAAATACGAAAACATATGAAGAAAGAACAATTAACAGAAAGAAAGAAAGAAACGCATAGCAAAAACAATGGATAAGGGAAAAGGTCATGTTTGCAGACCATAACAAATTGACAATTTATTTTGTTCTTATTTTTAATAATATTTTGTCAGTTTTTAAATTTCTACTCTGTTCAGTCGATTTGTTCTTCTGTTCCTATAAATATGATGAGCAGAGTTAAGAAATAGCAAATTTTAACAATCATTCATTTCGAAATTTGCGACAGACAACGAATAATTTATGGCTATCAAACCGATCACTTTCTCATGTGTGATCACATGAAAGAAAAAATAAGACAAACCTAGAGTGGGTAGCTTTTATATATTAGGTTGGTGCAAAAATAATGACGTAATAATGTCGTTTTTTTACGTATTTTTAACGTTAAAAAACGACATTGTTACGTCATTATTTTTGCACCAACCTAATATTTATCGGCCATGGTCGAGCGGAGTATTTCAATAAATTGTGTCTGCAGTATATACGAGCGAATACTGGAATCAATGTTCAAATTTAGACCGAAGACTTTATTTTGCCCTAATTACCATATGAAAGTGATTAAACCATATTTAAAAAAAATCATATCTTCGATAAATGTTAAAAAGCAAATTAGACTAGGTTCTCAGGCATTGGATGACAGCCAGTCGAGGAGACTGGCAACTGAATTCAAAAAAGCTCGTGCTTGAAACCACATCACTACCACTATCTAACGGGATTTGGTTGTGGTCATGTACTCCACGACACGTCTACTTTGTTTAAATGAACGCTTTAGCGTTTTACGATCATTGAGAGATACAGGAACTCACGGTTCCTTTTATCTTGAGTGTTAACTAGTCTAACAGAAAGACGATCCTTATTACAAAACCGGAGAAAGAAACTGGAAATCAATCCACTATCTTTCCCAAAAATTCAAGTTATACATAATAAAACAGACATTGTAGAGAGTCTTGATCATTTATTTTCTTGGAAAATAAGGTCTGGTACAGAAGCATCTAATCTTGTCTCTAATCCTTAACCGATTCAGATTTCGCTATATTTCTCTAAAAACTGCGATAAGTTACATCAACAATTTCAAACCATTTACTAATTGTTTATAACACTTTAGTATTATAAGTTATTTTTTAAATGAAAAACAACTTTTCAACCCCCTCTCAAAGAAAGCCTTCTTAGATCTATTTGCGGTCAAATGTCCACCGAGCCTCTTGCAGCTTATCGCAGTTACCACCATGTCTATGATTATCAGTGTGTAATCCTGAATTGTGACCTTATGTCAAATCAATAACATCTACAATCCTATAGATCAATCCAGATATCGGAAAAGAAGGCTTTATTCTCTCCTCTTTCTAGTAGGTTATTTTCCTCTTCCAAGCATGTTTCCACAAAAAAAAAAAAAAAAAAAAAAAATCAAGCTTAGGCAAGTGTATAAGGTTCCCAATCACCTCATTTTATCCTCTTTACAAGTCATTGTCCCGTGAAAAATGCTGACATTTGAATACAAATAGCATGAAAGTAAGGCAACAGCTCTGTAAATCAATGCCTGGGAGGGTTTATTGCTAAGCGATGAGGTAAGAGAGTCTTTTATACGAGAGGAATGTAACAAATATGTTAATTTGCTGGTTAGAACCAAGAAAAATGCATGAAAAAAATACACAGCGCTGGATTTTATTAATGATCGCGTTTGGTTTCAGTGAAAACCTGACCGTTTGTTAGGGTAACCATTATTATTGACTGATTGTGCAAATAAGAACGGTATTTTAGCGGAATATTAATTCTTCAAATAATATAAGGCTAATAAGATAGGGTGTCCCTCACAAGTGAGCCACGGCTGAATGATAAATATGCAATCTAATGCAGTCTGATTGGCTGTCACTCTCCCTACGTCATCAATGGTTTTATGCAGCAAGGCGAGGACTCGCACGAACGTTACAGGTTTGATTTCGTTTCTCTTTTCTATTTGGAAAATATTCTTTTTGTTCGGCATTTTTTTCTGAGGAATATTTTTTTTCTTTTTTATCGGTGCTTGATAGCCTATTATATTTTGCTTTTAGTTTTCATTAATTCTATTTTATTTTATTTTTTCCATCGATTCTTTCTTTCTGTTTCTTTTGTTTTGTTAGTTTCATAAACCCCTTGTGTGTTTTTTTTTATCCAAAATTTTATCACAAAACCGATTCACTTTTTTCCATTGTTTACTTCACAGACTCATCTCTTTCTTTTTTTTTCTGTTGCGTTGGTACTTTAAAAACTATTATATATTTATTTGAATTTTATCTTAATCGTCCGTTTTCTTTCTTTAGTTCCAATTTGTCCTTTCTTTGATAGAATTCATAATTAAAATTTAATAGAATTTGTTCTTTCTTTTTTTATTTTTTTATTTCTTATTCATATACTTATTTTTTCAGAATGTTGTTTCTTGCTTTCCTTTCGTTTTCTTTATTTCTTTTCGTTTAATAAGCCTGTTCTCATTTTTTAGTTTTCCCAGTGATTTAGTTTTTTTTTTTTTATTTCATATAGCAAATTCGTTGTTCATTCTTTCCTCTTGTAGCTTTTCACAGAAAATATATTTACATATATCTATATATTTATTCATTCATTGCCTTTTTCTCTTTTTTTTTTCTTTCTTGATGCCTTCCTTTCCTCATCAGCTACTTTTATCTATCGCTTCTATTTTTTTCGTTATCCAGTTTTATTTTCATCGTTCTTTGTGCTATTATATCTTTGTGTCAATGTAAAGTCTGTCTTTGGAATTTACGTCTTTTTTTTTCTAATCGCTCTTTATCGAAACAGTAACTGCAGTTTTCCTCTGCAATCACCAACTCATCTTTTATTTAAGTTTTAATATTACTTCAGCAAAACATATTCCTGTTCTATCCTGCATTGACATTTGAAATATTTTACATTATTCCGTACCTCAGTTTCTGATTAGTCATTCTTCCTTATCGAGTCACTTTCTTTTCCCAGTTTTCCACTTCAAATTTTAATCATTATTATCAACCTTTACTTTTTTCCCACATTCTCCGTTCATTTCTCCTATTTGATTGCTATGTTCTTAAAAATACGCCCTTCTTACAGTTTTAATAATTCATTTATTTCTGCTCATTTTTAATACATTTTTTTATATATATTTCGCTTATTCCTTCTTTTCTTTGGCGTCTCTTTTCTGTTCCCTAATATCCTGTCATCCATTCGGCCTTAGAATAAAATAAATCTAATTTGAAATATCAGTGACTTCTGTGGAGCTTTCAAAATTGATGTGAAACGCTTCAGATGTAATTAATTTACTCTTTCTTTAGATAATCTAATCGTAAGATCATCTCATCTTGTCCACTATGATTACAGATGCGATGTGAAATAAGATTTTAAATTCATTGGGATTTTCATTTTCACCGTCAACAAAAAATTGTTATATTAAGCTTCAGTATATTAAGGAATATGTCGTTGAGTAAATTTGTTTTACAACCAGTTCCTATACGAAACCGATTTTGAAATGAGTCTTCTAAAAAGAACTTCGATTTCGATAAATAATCATATTGGACTCTGGAGATGGGAAAAGCATAAATAAACTAGTATGGTGGTATCTTCCTAAAGACAATATCGTCGCTTGTGAACCGCATTGAATACAGAAAAAGAGTACAAAATAGAAGAGACATGCTAACAAAATAGAAGAAACATGCTAACAAAATAGAAGAGGAATGCTAACAAAATAGAAGAGGAATGCTAACAAAATAGAAGAAACATGCTAACAAAATAGAAGAGGCATGCTGACAAAATAGAAGAGGTATGATAACAAAATAGAAGAGGTATGCTGACAAAATAGAAGAGGTATGATAACAAAATAGAAGAAACATGCTAACAAAATAGAAGAGGAATGCTAACAAAACAGAAGAAACATGCTAACAAAATAGAAGAGGCATGCTGACAAAATAGAAGAGGCATGCTGAAAAAATAGAAGAGGCATGATAACAAAACAGAAGAGACATGTTAACAGAATATAAGAGGAATGCTGACAAAATAGAAGAGGAATGCTAACAAAATAGAAGAGGTATGCTAACAAAATAGAAGAGGTATGCTAACAAAATAGAAGAGGCATGCTGACAAAATAGAAGAGGCATGATAACAAAATAGAAGAGGTATGCTAACAAAATAGAAGAGGTATGCTAACAAAACAGAAGATACTTGCTAACAAAATAGAAGAGGCATGCTGACAAAATAGAAGAGGCATGATAACAAAACAGAAGAAACATGCTAACAAAATAGAAGAGGCATGCTGACAAAATAGAAGAGGCATGATAACAAAACAGAAGAGACATGTTAACAAAATAGAAGAGGTATGCTAACAAAATAGAAGAGGAATGCTAACAAAATAGAAGAGGCATGCTGACAAAATAGAAGAGGCATGATAACAAAACAGAAGAAACATGCTAACAAAATAGAAGAGGAATGCTAACAAAATAGAAGAGGAATGCTAACGAAATAGAAGAGACATGTTAACAAAATAGACGAGACATGCTAACAAATAATACGGGTTATAATTGCGGCACAAGTACGTATGTGGGGACAAAAATGTGAACTAACAGACAAAACCACAGGAATATAAAAATAAGAAATTGAAGTTCACTTTCGGGGCGGGGTAGCTAATGAAACTTTCTAGGTTCAAACCACTTGTTAAAATCTGACGTTTTGAGCAACCAGTGATAAAAAACAAAAAAATGATTTGGTATCCGTGGAGAAACATTAATTTCTTGATTTCATTCTTTTAATAAAATAGTAATCCGGTTATCTCCTCTTGAAACAGAGGATTCCCTCCGATACCGAAGTTAAGCAAAGTTGAGCCGGGTCAATACCTCGATGGATGACAGTTTTAGAATACCAGATTCTATAAGCTTGGATGAGTGGCTGGTACAATAGATAATGGCTCGAAATTTCTAATTGGAGAGCCGAGTTCCACTACTCGTGGGGTTCTTTATATTCACTTACGTGCAAATATGCGTGGCAACGGTTAGATTTCGCCTCTTCTCTTATCCCTCTATGGGTAAGACATGTATCACTAAACATTCAACTTCTCTCCTTCTATCACTAAACCTTCCACTTCTCTCCTTGTATCACTAAAACCCTACCACTTCTCTCCTTCTATCACTAAACCTTACCACTTCTCTCCTTTTATCACTAAACCTTACCACTTCTCTCCTTCTATCACTAAACCTTCCACTTCTCTCCTTCTATCACTAAAACCCTACCACTTCTCTTCTTCTATCACTAAACCTTACCACTTCTCTCCTTTTATCACTAAACCTTACCACTTCTCTCCTTTTATCACTAAACCTTACCACTTCTCTCCTTCTATCACTAAACCTTCCACTTCTCTCCTTGTATCACTAAAACCCTACCACTTCTCTCCTTCTATCACTAAATCTTACCACTTCTCTCCTTTTATCAGTAAACCTTACCACTTCTCTCCTTTTATCACTAAACCTTACCACTTCTCTCCTTCTATCACCAAACCTTCCACTTCTCTCCTTGTATCACTAAAACCCTACCACTTCTCTCCTTCTATCACTAAATCTTACCACTTCTCTCCTTTTATCACTAAACCTTACCACTTCTCTCCTTTTATCACTAAACCTTACCACTTCTCTCCTTCTATCACTAAACCTTCCACTTCTCTCCTTGTATCACTAAAACCCTACCAATTTTCTCCCCGCAATTTTAACAATCTAAAAGCTTTAACAATCTTGCTTTAACTAACCTGCGATTCACCGTAGAATAAGAATCAATCAATCGCTAACTTGATAAAATACCCCTCTATTTCCTGGCTTATGAGAGTTAGCGGACAGTTTTCGATGTACTTTGATTGTAGAGTTCAATGGAAATTTGCTTAACCTTAACGCATATCGTTACCCCCACTGACAATAGGCTATGTCATATCTAATCCTGCACCTGTATTAAGTGACGTTTTAAATCCATGCGCTCTAGCGACTCTTTGATCTATCCGGATTATATGCCTGCATCGGGATTTTGATTGAATCGCATCAATTCTGCTACCGAAAACATTTATATTATTCGGTAGAATTTTGGTGAATATTCTTTTGCTTGAATACATTTTTCTGGGGTGAAGGAAGGTGAATGAGACGAGCTTTTCACGGACGGACATGTTGTAGTAAATAAGAGAAGCTTTCAAAAAATCCAAACCTAATAGTAAGCACCAAAATCTTTGGTAAGAATATATACGAACTCAACTAATAGAAGCTATACCAAACTATCTCGCTCATATAACTGGAACTAGTTCTGGTCTCTGGCAGAAAGTTCTACTCAAGAAACTTTCATATACTTACTTGTATTTCAATTTTAAGTTTAGTAATTTTCACGGGAAAAGTCGCAAATACAATTTCTATTTTCTTCAGGCCAAATGCCTATTGGCAACTTAATTCTATCAACTGGCTCAAATCGCATTTTTACGTTTTCAATTTACTGATTGTTAGACCAAACTTGTGGAAAGTAACTGAAGTCGAGGTGCTCGGTCAGAAACGATTACATTATAGTCCTTTTTGTGGATTTTGACAAGAACCCCTAGATGTATAGCAGGATACCAGACGAAAAGCTGTAGCATTGCTCAATGCAAGACTAAATGATAGCTAGCTAAATGTGTAAGACAAAATCTGACGAAAGGAATTGTCTGACTGAACACAACGAACCAACTTTCCTAGCAGTAGACCTAGCAATTGATTCATTATGATCTCTCCCTTTCATGTAAATTGGAAACCTGAGTCCAAGAAGGTGAAATGAGCTCTTTCCTTATCGTCAACGGCAGACATGCTGATGAAAAGCAGAAAGCCTTATACATGGAGATTAAATGATAATTTTGTTTTGGAGGCGTTAAAGTTTACAGGCCATTTCTTGCCCAAGTTAACAACTGATTGGAGGTCATTTCTGAGAGCAGTTGCCAGTTTTACAGTGGCGGAACTATCAGACGTACTATTAAGATATAAGTAACTACTAACATAATTACATAGTTGGAAAATGATGACATCGTAAACGCTGTTGGTGTCGATAACAAACGACGTATGTCCGATCAAAGAGCCCTTGCTCAGAGAAAACGCAAAACAGAATCATTTGAATACTTGGCACAATTGGAGAGAACATGTTCTATGTGACACTGACATTTTATAAACTGTAAGAAAAGCAACAAAAACTGATATAAATCCTTCTAAGATTTTCCTTGCCTATCATATTCAATGACGTTCTGTAAAAGGAAACAGAATTAAAAGAAAGCTTGCTGTACATATACCGAGTCGAACAAACGGATGAAGATTACAACAGATCACAACGATTGGACCAGCGTATGAAGAGGGTTATGTGCCGCAGAGGAAGATAATGATATCAAGTGTTTGGGTCACTTCTTGCCACATTGAGGTCCACCTTGAACAAATTCACGCCATCGGCATTTCCTTCTGTTCTGATTTTCTTTCACCTCCAATCAAATTTCGTTGGGTGAAAGTTTTGGTGAAAGTCGAAGCTTCTAGTCGTGAACCTAAACGCCATCATTATAAATAAAGCGATCAGAAGCAATTAAATTTTTGGATAAGGCCGGCGACGATATATATATATATATATATATATATATATATATATATATATATAGATAGATAGATAGATAGATAGATAGATAGATATATTATCAAATACTTTACATCGCTACACAAAAATTTCTCTATTTCAGAACCTAAAAATTGTTCTATCATCAGGTAATGGTTAGTAACTTCTGACGAAATGGATTTAACTGAGAAATCAGAAAACTATTCGGCAACTTATTTGTGAATTAAAAAGTGGTGGGGTACCAAGTTTCCAAAATTTTGTGGTATGTCTTGGTTAACCAATCAAAAGACGGATTAAAGCTATAATAGAAAATTTAAAAAATAAGTTAGAAGTTATGTGTAGGTAGGTCATTGATTCATAAATAGATAAATTACCACTTATAAGGCACCTCCGGACAGACGACATCCGATTAGGAATATAAATTTAAGATACAGTGAAGTAGACGTAGAGATATATTTAACAAAAGAGTTGCAAGATTTAAAAAAAATTATATACTTGAGAACTATCTTATAGGAGAATCTAGTGTCATTAAATCATGTATATATGTAGTATTCTAAACCCAAAATACAATACTTATTATATTGAATGGGCAGTTAAACATGACAATATTAAAGCTGAAAAGAAAAAAAAAACAAAGAATTAAATAGATACTATATGGACCATTCTATATTAATAAAATAATGGATATATACTTATAATATATAGGTTTTTTATGAAAAATTCTATTAACTATATTTTAAAGTAAACATACAATGCCAACAAAATTACTCTTAATTCATTACACTGAATGAGGACATCATTATTTGTAGGAAACTTAATAACATGCAGCTTTGTAGGTAGACAAAGGGGATATGGTTCATTTGAGAACTTACAAATTCTCGTTATTTTAATATTTTTCTTTTTACACAGAGTGGGGTTATTGATTTCGTTTAAATGCCAAAAATATTTAGAGAGGGATGTTCGGTTACGGTACGTATTGTTTTTAAAAGGAGATATATGATGATAGCACCTTCGTTTAATAGATTTTTTTTTTTTGTGGTACCAAAATAAAATTTCTTAACAGCCTGGTTTTCAGTAGATTAAATTATCTTCTGAAAACCAGACTGTTAAGAAATTTTATATACATTGATAATACAATTATTATTAGTAGTACATTGATAAACAATTGATTCTGTAAGACATCTATTTTGCAATAGAAAATTTATAGGATTTCTGAAATTATTCAGAATAAATTATCAAGCGATTTTTTAAAAAGAAATTAAATTCTCGGATACGAGATAAGGCTGGCGACGATATATATATATATATATAGATAGATAGATATATATATATATCCGTTGCTTTCCCTTATCTCCCTTTACGTCTATTCGACCTGTTGAGAGTATCCGATTCTCCTGGCCCTCCTTTCTCATTACGTGTCCCAGAAATTTCAGCTGCCTCTTCCTAATGTTAAGTATAAGTTTCCTTTTTGTTTGAATCCTCTGCAAAATCTCATCGTTGGTCAACACGCTCGTCCATGATATCCTTATCATCCTTCTATAGAACAATACCCCCGTTGCCTTCATCTTTGAGGAGACCGTCCAACATTTGCTGCCGTAAAGAAGGACAGATGTCACGTAGCATGCCAGTACTCTTTTCTTTGTTACCAAAGAAATCCTTCTGTCTCATAATACTCTGCTTAGCTTTTGGAATACGTCCTTAGCCATCCCAATACGTTTTCAGATCTCAGCATCTCACTTACCGTCCTCCGTCAAACACTTCCCAGATATAAAAACTTACGCACCTGCTTGACTCAGTATGAGTAAAAGATTGCCACTTAGCTGGTTAATGTTACTTTCAGCATGCCGTTTCCAGATTTTTATAGCTTACTGCTGATATTTTGTTCTATTTTCTTCCTTTTATGCATATTCTCCGTGTTTGTGTGTGCGCCTGTACGCGTACGATTGTGGTGATGCGCCTGTAAGGGTGTGCGTACGTACAGGAAGCCGTGATCATTGTTTTGGGACTGAAGAAAATAGGAATTGTATTTGTAACTTTTCACGCGAAAATTATCATCTTAAGATTGAAACACTCGTAAGCATATGAAAGCCACTAAAGTAAAATTTGACTGTAGAATAAAGCAATCAGCAAAAGTCGAACAATTGATTAAATTAAAAAATGGACAACTTCACGATCAAACAAAGAGGCAGATTAATAAACCTCATAAAAAGCAATTTTGAAAAAAATAAGCAAAAAAATATTAGAAAAATTGGTTCAAAATTCTAAACCTACTATCAATTGGTTTAATAACATTAGTAATAAAGAAAACTGTTCCGTTATACAATTCTAATCATCAATTTATGAATATAAACTAAACAACATATTAAAACTATCAAAACAATACATCAATATCCCCAATGAAGACATAAATATAATTAAATTCTACCGAAAATCAATATTGACTTTTTCACAGAAAATATGCGTCTTCCGACAAAAATCGAACATATATCCTAATCGGAACCGACATATAGTCTGAGGGGCTATACCATTTAGCTACAGAGGAAGCGTATGGTTAAGAAGATCGATTTGACTGCTTTTAAACTACAAATTTCCCATGATTTTCCTGTGTGTGACGTCATATGTTTACATTAACATACACTTCGAGCAGATATGGACGCTCGAGGGAAATCATGGGAAATTTTCTATGAAATGTCTCGGATTTTAAGGCCGATGCTGTTAATGCTGGTTATTATAGGCAGAACATCTACTTATTTGTGCCTATACAAACAACGTATAACAATAAAATGGATTAAAGTAATTGTCGAACTTAGTCCATTTCATATATATATATATATATATATATATATATATATATATGAAGAAATATAGTCTTAAGGTGTGCTATATTTATGGGATAAAGTGCTCAATATCAAAGATAGAGCGTTGTAGATATAAAAGTGAAAATAGAAGTCAACACTTATATATATATATAAAATTGAACATAGAAGTCAACACTTAGAGGCGACAGTCTGTTTCTTGCTATATGCAATCGTCAGGTGGCCTGACGATTGCATATAGCATGAAACAGAGTGTCGCCTCTAAGTGTTGACTTCTATGTTCAATTTTATATATATATATATATATATATATATATATATGTGTGTGTGTGTGTGTGAAAAGTGTGTGTATATAGATATAAATAAATATATATATATATGTATAATTATTTATATATTATATGCGCGGTACTTATTAGAAAGCGCTCAATATCAGAGATAGAGCTAACATATATCGTTGGACAGATGTGAGCTTGTGACCCTACGATCGCTAAAGCGTGAAACCCAGGGTCACAAGCTCACATCTATCCAACCAAATTATATATATATATATATATATATATATATATATATATATATATATATATATATATATATAATTTAAAGAACAACAGACTACTTTAAGGTTCTATTAGTTATAATTTATTTCACCAGAGAATTTTATTTTTCTCTGTATCTTCAGATTCACTTTAAAGGTTTGAAAGTGAAGTCTGAAGATCCAGATAAAAATAAAATTCTCTGGTGAAATAAATTATATCAAATGGAGCCTTAAAGTGGTCTATTTTCTTTAAATTAAATTATTCGCTATGAATTAACATTGAGCTCTCAGGATTTCATCTTCCTTGTGATTATCCATACCGGTTACCAAGATTTTCTTTGCTCATACACATATATATATATATATATATATATATATATATATATATATATATATATATATATATCATTGAAGGTAATTCTTGACAATTATTTTATTATGTCTTTCACGGCATCAAGCTGCTCGATCTGCGACTTCGTAGACCTCTTTTACAGTCAAGAATTTTAAGATGGATCTAACATTATATAGCAACCGATCCATATTCTTCTTGAACTCCGCTTTATCCATCCTTTTGTTGAATATATATGTATATATCAAAGGCTTTATTTAAAAATAATGATTTTCTATTCGATCTCTAATTTACAAAATGCGTGTTGAGATAAAATTGCTGTCAACATATATGTTTATAAGTGTCTATGTGTACCTGTATATTTACAACGATGTTCTTCCAATGGACATGTTTTCGCAGATTCAATAAACCATTTTCATATCTAATAAAGGCCGAATAATATATCTTGCGATTTTCGAAAACATTACATTTATTTCCTTTATTTATGAAAAGAGCTTGATTCTTTTGTTCGTAATGTGATCGGGAATCTTAGAGAAAATGTAAAAAAGAAAAGTAAAAACGCTTAAGAAAAGGAGTAAAGAGAACAAGTAATATTTATGTATTCTGTGTGAATGACGAAAATAAAAGAATTTCGATTCTATTGATCGAGTCAAAATATTTTAGGAAGAATGGATTACATTAAACACACAGAAAGAAATAAAGTAATTTTATTAAAAAAATCGTTGAATAGAATTTTAATTTTAATGCAGACATTCCAAAATATTTGGAGTTCTGTTTCACGAAAATATGCTTGAATTTCAACGCGTTTGATACTGTTTATGCAATGTATAATATTCAGTGTCTTGGTAAATATAGATTACTTTCAATCTGCGAGTATATTTATATATCTGTATATCGGACGGATTTCCGAAAGGAATGTAAATAATGTATCTCTGTTTTCTTATTTTCTCAGTACATAACTATCTGCAGAAGATGGAAAGAAGCATTTGTAAACCTGCAACATAGTTATTCTAATTATTTGCATATACGAAGAAATATTTAGATATACCCTTGTTCAAATAAATTGAAACAAAACGAATAATTCCGTTATTATTTACTTATTTTGTTCTTTTCCAATGAAACAGGACCCAATGCCCATGTTAGTATTTCGTATGTCCATTCAACAAAGTCGTTCCTTGCAGATTGACCAAAGATTATTGAATTTAAATCAGGAGAGTTTCCGGGCCAGTCTGTAGTACTCTAATTTGCTCACTGGTAAGACTTGCCAGTGTATTCGCGCAGCGTTAGAATTTTCGTACGGTTCCTTGGAGTAACTTCCATCGCAGAAAATGTCCGTACGACAACTAATAGAGAATCTAGACAATAGTGTCTTCATGAGTAGACTGAGCATTCACAGCTATCCCCGTCAACGTCACTAGAGAAATAGAAGGCGAGCGGCTGCCGAATAGACTAGACTATTCTTTGGATTAGTTCATCTCATGTATTTTGTGACTTTTCCATCTTGTGATATCAGGTTGCTTACGGCAGGAAGTGATTAATTCTATCCATATGCCAATGGACTCGTCAATTTGCATTATACTTTATACTCGTTTTGATTTGCAATACAGTATTCGGCTTCTGCTAAGTTCCAGTAGAATTTCACTGTTTTTCAGAGTTCACTTGTTACGTTTCCACCATGAGGCATCAGTCGCAGTGCTCTTAAAATATGCAGGCACGAATATCAAGCCGAAAAAGAAAAAAAATACTTTCATTCTCAACGCAAACAAGAAAATATCTTGAAACAGTGAGTATAATCGACAACAAAAAAAACTATAATTCCACAAATACTTTCTCTACTTATTTCGAAAATTATTTACACAATATTACACAAAACCTAAAATTATATCCATTGGCTCTAAGAAAATCAATGATTTTCTCGGCAAAACATATAGTATCTACAATGCATTAAAATATGGGATAAGATATATATTGTCGGTAATGCTACAAAAAATATATAGGTGAGACGTTAAGTAATCAAAAACCAAAATAAGTGCAAAGCAAAGGTGATGTGGTTCCTACTCTATTCACGCTCTTCCTTCTCGTTCTAATCTTGCAGACATTTGCTCATAGCGATGCCAGTATCTGTATCAGGAAAGATGTTTTAACATTAATAGTTTCACCGCAATGACGAAAATTTAAAAAAAAAAAGAAAAAGAAAAAGAAAATAATATGCATTAGTCGCCATTACTGAAAAAGAAAATCTTTTAATTATATTTGTGATCTAATTTATGCTGATGACTGCGACCTTGTAACACTCACGGGGGCGGAACTGCAGCTCCGGATGGACTGTTTCTCTGCCGCATGTGATGCGGTTGGACTAAAAATTAGTCTTATAAAAAGTGCATCCGTAAGCTACAACTAGCGTCAGGCAAGTTTTATATTCTACCATCGATCTACGGGTAAAAAATTAGGTGGTAGATACGTTTGTCTTACCACGGTACCACTCTAGCTAGACATAATGCAGTTGGCGAGAAAGACAGTTATATAATTACAAAAACCTCTAATGTATTCACTAAGCTTAAATGGAAAATTTTACCACAATGATTCACCAAAATAGTAAACAAAGTAGAGGTTTACCAAGTATGTCAAAGATTAACACTGCTATAAGGATGTGAGACTTAGACAACCAACCGCAGGTATATCCAACTCTGCAGAAAACAAGACATGGGTACCCTGCCAGAACAGAACTGGTGGTACCCCAGAACATCCTGTTATAACTGATAATCCGGACGTTGAGCTGAGCAATGTTAGCTATGCAAATGATTTCTTTGCTAACCAACAGCTAAAGTTTTAGGCCCCATGTTTTCTGGTAAGATGTGTATGGCGTTACATCGTGATGATCGCACAACGGAATTGCCGTGCGTTACCAATTATTTCTGTTCGTGTTACACAACGTCGTTTCGTTCATCCTTGTCTTGTGCTTCCGGTGTCTCTGCTACGTTCGTCTCGTAAGCGTGGTTCCCGTGTGAAAGTCTTTCTCATACCCTGCTCTTTGTAATCCAGTGTTTGATTCCGGTGTTCTTGAGTCTTCAGTCCCTATTTCTTGGCAGATAACCAAGCAATAAAAAGAAAATCACTTCACACACTTAAGGCCAACGTAGATACTAACACTTGGACACATTTTGTATCAAACTGGGTGGCTTGGAGAAATCTGGCAGTCGTTAGTGTTGACAAAGAGGCAAATAACAAATTTGCGTCCGTTCAACTGAAACAATCTTGTAGATAGGGGCTCAAAGGAATCCCTTTCTGTTGTGGATTCCGAGATGAAATCCGGTCTCAAATGAATGACAAACGAAGGAATTAAATATAGCAAATAAATGTATTGACGCAATAATACAATTGGTAATACGGTTAGTAGATCCAGAAATGCGGTTAGTATCAATAATAATATATATATATATATATACTCTGGGAAATTCAGTATCGAAGTACTACTTCCTTCTGAGTCTACGTGCTCGCAACTGTGACTCCTACAAAGCGCTTACCTCACTCTCTCACTGTATCAGTGTATCTCTCCTGCGTATTCACCGGCAACAGTACAAGTACACACTGGTCGAGTCCACTTGTATGAAAAAGGGGTGGACCCCTTAACACCCCCCCTCCTTAGATCCTTTTGGGGGAGAGTTAGTTTTTTTTTCTCTTATAGTCGATAAGCAGAGGTTCGGTAAATTTTCTCTTCCTGTTTAAATGAACTCTTGGGTACAATATGTGTATACTGGTTTTTGTTCTTGTTTGGGAATAATTTGTCAAACACAGATTGTATTTTTACCTTCGTCCTCTGCATAAATTCATCCTTTTCCGCTTCTCTTCTTATCTCTCGCAAAGTCACAGGTAGTTGTACTGCCTTGTATAACTCTTTACTGTTTTCATCTATGGTAGCAAATGGCACGTTTCGCTTCTTTATACAATACTAGTTGGACGTTTTCTTTTAATTCAGTTCTAGCCTCAAATTTGTAGCAACGTCCCAACCCCCTCGAAAATACCTCAGGAAATTTGTTATATAATTCTTCTTTTAATTTTATAGCATCTGATGGTTCAACCTCTAACTTTTTGCAAAAAGAGCTGATAGGTAGATCCCAAACGTTGAACTTTTACATCCAGTCGATACCTACGATGTTTTCAGTATCTTTCATGACGTATATCTTAAGTTTTTTGTTTTGCCCTGAAATTTAACATTCACGATTATTTCTCCCTCAAATTTTATTCCCTTGCCTGTAAACGACTTGGCAATTTTTTGCGTATGTAACATGGTAGGTCTGTTGAGTTTTCTCCATGTCTGTAGGTGGATTATCGTGAGGTCGGAACCCGAAACCAGTTGCAGTTTTATCTTTTTATTTAAAATTTCCAGTTCCACATATTTCCTTATGTTGGTGTTGTCTTCGTTATGAATCCTAGTAGCTCTTATTCTACTGGTATTTTTTCTATTCCTACATTGGGATGCCTTATGGCCCTTTTTTCCACACTCAAGACAGTTTTTATATCTAAAGCGGCAATCCTTGTTCCAATGTAGTCCTCCACATCGATAAGTCGAACACTTGCCTGTGCACAAGGTGGAATGGCGTGCTGGTTATTTTCAGGTCTTATGTGCCATTTAAGACGTCATCAGTAACAAGCAATCATCCCTGAAATGTTGGGTTGGATGTCATGAGTGCCTTTACTCGGTCACGAGTCGAATTCCGCCAAATAAAAGGGGAGAAGGAGGCGAGTTTAAAACATTGCACTTTCCGACAATATAGACCTGAATCCGAATTTCAATATGGTAGATATATCAGGATGGTAAATTCTTGATGTGGAGGCGATCCCTGCAGGTGGAAACTTTAAATACCTGAAAACTATACCCACCGAAATTGCGTAGATAGAACTGCTCGGAACTAGTCGATGATTGTGCTAGCATTTAGTCGGAAGTCACTGTGACCGAAGGTTTGAACGTTTCCTCAAAGTGCTTGTCATGACATTTTATACGCTCCCTCCTAAAAACTGTAACGTTAATCCGCTTAGCTTAATTGCAGTATAAATCAGTTGATGAGCTCTGTAGGTGTTAAACAAACACAAAAGTGCTTAAGCAGGCGTAGGAAACAAGGATTGGTGAACTACCCTGGAAAATGAGTGTGCTCGGAAAACGACAGTGGATAATAAAATTTAGGGCACCTGATTGTTAAAATGACTACATTTCTGGCTTGCAGATCTCTATGCCGGTGACTTACTTCCCTGTCAACTACTTTTTTCAAACATTGAAATGTAACGTCAATCGCCATCATCTGTCTCCTTGGATGTTGTTCTTTTAATGCTCTCTCCATCCTTAACGTCTTCTCAGTTTCTTTCATTTTCAGTCACCTTTTCCGTCTTATCGCTTTGCTTGGGAGCGGGGATTTTAAAAAACTCCCTTCCATTGTAGATATTTATCTAAGCAGACGTTCCTCCTGAACATTATTCTTTTATACCTCAACCTAACGAATTTAAGCGCAGTACTAGATTGGCAGCTAGGTCTCGTGATTTTACTATTGAAATTAGTAGATTTTACTATAAGCTTTCTTCTGATAGTGCCTTCACTCATATTTCTGGCTTGTCGATCTCTATTCGGTGTCTTACTTTCCTGTTATGTACGCTCTTCAAACATTTCAGTGTAACGTCAGTCGCCATCTTCTGTCACCTTGAATCCCGATCTTTTAATGTTCTCTCCGTACTTAACGTGTTCCCTTTTTTCTTTCACTAGACCCTTGCGTCTTAGCGACTTTGTCGCATTGCCTCGGGTGAAATGATTAAAAAACGATTATTTGAGTCAACAATTATAATGCCTGTCTTAAGATTCCTAATGTGGCGTCCTAAAGGTTCCTGGTATTTGGAGAGATATGTTTTCTACATTCAAAATATTATTATTACAGGTTTGTTGCCAACCAGATCCTTGCGAAAATCCTTGTTTGATGATAAAATCGCTGAAACTTATCTGACAAACATACACCATTATGAAGTCATAACGGCCGGAATATATAGATTAGACAAACTATAAATAATGTAAATTTAATAGTACAACATGTTTATTACGACACAAGTGACTCAGGGTGCATATGTAACCAGCAATACTTGTTTATTTTTCCACGTAGTCATCACTGAAACTTCGGCACTTCTTTCATCGTTGCACGGGTGCATATATGTCTTCTCTGAAGAATAAAACCCCAACGGACCTGTCCCTGAATTTTACTTCTTCAACAATACTTGTTTATTTTGGGGATGCTCTTCTGGCTTGCTTTCTCTCAATATATGCTCTTCAAATATTTAAATGTAACGTCAATCGCCATCTTCTGTCTCCTTGGATGTTGCTATTTTAATGCTCTCTCCATCCGTAACCTCTTGTCAGTTTCTTTCACTTTCAGTCACCTTTTGCGTCTTATCGCTTTGTTTGGGGGTAGGGATGAAAAAAAACTACCTTACCTGGTAGATATTTATCTAAGTAAACCTTTCTCCCAATCAGATCATCTCCCCCGCCTCGTGCGCTCACGCTTCACCGGAGTCTGATTGGATTTGATTCAAACTTACCGGAACGACGATCTGTCAACTTACAAATAATAACCACAACACGCAAGTCTATTTAATCTTAATTTTTAAAACTCTGTTCATCTCTCCTTTTGAGAGCCTAACTGACGAAACACTAATACTCGTGTTCTTCCTAGACACACGAAAGAAAACTTATTATTATATAGATTAGAGTACTAGACTAACTATAAATAATGTAAACAAAGATTTAATAGTACATGTTTACTACGACACAAGTGATACAGGGTGCTTATGTAATCAGTAATACTTTTTTATTTTTCCACGTAGACATCATTGAGACTTCGGCATTTCTTTCATCGTTGCGCGGATGCATATAAATCTTCTCCGAAGAATACAGCCCGAACCGACACGTGCTTGGATTTTACTTCTTCAACAATACTTGTTTATTTTTGAGATGCTCTTCTGGCTTGCTTTCTCCCAATATATGCTCTTCAAACGTTTAAATGTAACGTCAATCTTCATCTTCTGTCTCCTTGGATGTTGCTATTCTAATGCTCTCTCCATCCTAAACGTTTTCTAGGTTTCTTTCACTTTCAGCCACCCTTTCCATCACTGAGACTTCTTTCATCGTTGCACGAGTGCATATGTCTTCTCCAATACAGAATACAGCCCCAACTGAACTGTGCCAGGATTTTATTCTCCAAAAATAGCGTCGTCTTTGTGGAGTCATTCTTAAATATCGCTTGTGAGACACCAATAGATAATACCTTAATGCATTTGAAGTTGATTTAATGAGTGTAAACTGAAAAAAATAACGTGTATAGAAAGAATGATTTTAATAGCAATTCAAACCTGCTGAATGAAAAATATAAATTTTCTGCTGCCTTCTAAATCAAACCAAACACTGATCTGGCTCTATAAATAATTAAACACGAACAGGCCTACGATATTATCGCCTGAGAAAAGGAAAAGAGTAGTAATGTGTACAGAGATGTATCATTTTTGCTAATTCAGCGGTAATCAGAACAGAGGTAATATGAAATCCAGTTCAGGATGCCCATAGGCATAATATGAAATAGATTTCAGATTACTGAGAAGTAATTTGAGGACTTTCCAAAGGAATCAGTCGGCGAACGAAGCAATTATCAAAGTTTTCAAGATTTGTTTTTCCAGTAATGGCACACTAGTGCATATTATTATTTTGTTTTTACTTTTTGAACAAATATTCGATTCTCGCATGAATTTTGCTAAATCAGATTCTCTAATAATTCTGCATATTTTTGTTTTGTTCTTTTATTATCTAATTTCCATCATTGTTTTATTATCACAGTGTTTCGGCCGTTAAGCTCTCCCTTGTCGGGAAAGTTTGAATTGTACACTTTATTTAATCTAAGGGGGTATAATATTCGCGTTTCGCTATCCATATGTAGGGATATCTCGTCTAGGTCTTATTTAGCAATGCTCCACATACCTCTGTTTGCAGTGAGGCCGATAATATACTACTCGGCCCAGGGACTGAACTCACAATTACTCACAAGTCATAGTTTTTGTTTCGCTTTATCTTCACAGTGATTCATTGCAGCAGAGAGTTACATCGGTGGCCCAAATACTGGGCAAAAATATCAAAATAGCTTGGAATGTGACTCGTCTGAATATCTGCTATAGTAATAGTGACAGTTGTGACACAAGCTTTATCTATCTTTATAATCTTTTTGACTTCATCACTGAATTCATGACCTGCTTAATTTTATATTGGCTTCCATCTTTCGGCTACTGTCAATAAAATGCTAACTTTATCGCTTATTCTTGCCAGATTAATAATTCACACAGGTAATTATATTATTGATCTACTTATTGATCTGTTTTAGTATTTACACTTCAACTTCTCGAATATTCCTTCCTGAATCTTTGAATTCATTCAATAAAGATTGATATAACTGGTTGAAGAGGAAGGAATATTGAACCAAAAATATAGATGTTTTTTTAGCGTTAGTCACCCAATACATGTCCCAAGGATCACTCAATGTAGAAAATAAATGAACGACATTGTTTTAAGGGAAATGGAATTTTTTTTAAAAATCAAATAAAAATAATGATATTGTGAGGACGTGGAGGATAGATATCGGTTGACTCTCGCCATAAAGATACTGAAATTGACTTTGTCAAGAAACCATTCTTCGGGAGTTTCTTCTACAAAGTTACAGTTCTGTAACAGAAACTGCCATAGTGGAAATTACTCTTTATCAAAGTAAGACGAAATGATGATTCATGAACGTCAACATGACATAGCGGGTTGTAGATGCGAAGATTTGAGTTGGTGTAACTAAGGAATGTAATTCGTTTGAATATCTGCCATAGTAATAGCAATATAATAGAGAAAAGCTTGTGAAGGTGCAACTATGGGAAAGTGGTTATAGGTTGGAAAATAATTTATTATCTACAGGGCCGTGTAAACTCTTTTGTTGAGGCTGGAAAGAGATGATTCAAAAACTCCATTGCAGATATAACGGCAATAGCCGCTTCTTCAGATAGAACTATTGTAAATATGGAGCATGGTAGTAGCCAGGTATTTTCTAGGGTGATATAAGCGCTGGTTGATTATATGTTGTTGGAAACCCAAAATCATAATTGAAAAACATAGAAAAAACTGTAGTTCTACCAGTCACTATAAAACTAGGTACACCAGTCTTTATTGAACGAATTCAAAGACTCTGGAAGGAGTATGCGAGAAGTTGAATGAATCATTGTAAATACTAATACAAATCCACAAGTAGATCAATAATATAATTACTTGTGGGAATTATCAATCAGGCAAGAATAAGCGATAAGAGTAGGGTTGTATAGACAGTAACCGAAAGATGGAAGCCAAGAACTGTAACTTTGTAAAAGAAACTCCTGAGAGAATGGTTTCTTGAAAAACTCAATTTCGTTATCTTTATGGCGAGGGTCAACCAATATCTATCCTCCACGTCCTCATAATGTGATTTTTTTTTATTTGATTTTTTTTTAATTTACACCTCCCTTAAAACAATGTCGTACATTTACCTTCTACTTTGAGTGACCCTTGGGCCATGTATTGCGTGACTAACAGTAAAAAAAAAGAGAAAAATATCTACACTGTTGGTTAAACATTCTTTCCTCTTCAACCTTTGATAATACGCTCGGTCATGTTCCAATCACCAGAGGACCTTTTCAATAGAAGATACATTTGGTTCATATTGGTATGAACTGCCTTTTGAAACATGTCGTGAGGACTTGTGAGCAAAGACAATTTGTATATCACCCATTCAGTCAGTTATATGCCATGCCATTTCTGTCTGCGGTAGACAAATTGTCATCCAAGTCTATAGAACTCGGTTTGTCCTGCTATTTTCTCATATCTGGGCGGAGAAGAAGAGGATTCATACGTTTCTCAAAGGTATTAGCCCGTAAGTGAATGTAACGGTTCGGACTGGAATTCGAACTCGGATCTTCCTCAATCCAACTCGCTATCTATTACTCCACTGTGCATCCTATCGTAGAGAAAGTATGTAACAGATTTCTAAACTTCATTTAACATATTCTATCTCTCTCTCTCTACACACACACACACACACACACACACACACACACACACATATATATATATATATATATATATATATATATATATATATATATATATTAAGAAATGGACAAATTATTTATTAAAGACATTTTCATGTTTAACGTTTTTTGATATTCGTCCTTTGACAGGATTCGAACCTGCATCCTATACGGACCGTCATTTACCCTGACGTGCCTAACCGCTCGGCCGCAAAGGATCGTTCGATTGGCAAGGTTGAATTTACTGCTTATAAACTTCAATCTTCCATGAGTCTCGTACATTCATAACTGCTCATGGCGTATCAAAAGGACGAATATTTTCTATGAAAATTTCTCGGACATTCAGGCTGGTAAATGTTATTTAATACTGTTTATTATAAACAGACCATTTACTTAAATACTTGTATCTATAAAAAGAACGTTAAACATAAAAATGTCTTTAATAAATATATAACAAAACAAAACTTTATTTAGTTTCTTGGGATTTCTCCCTAGGCGTCTTTATTTTTCTTTATGAATATTTGGGTAAATGTCTGTAGATATGACTAAAGCCGTTCACATATATTTGGTATAATAATTACGTTGTGGGTAAAGACAGATTTTATCGCATCCACTAGATTTCCTTTTCATTATTCGGAGAGGAGGCATGTAACGGATTTCAACATTTTGTTAGCGTGTTCCCTTCCAATGAGGCAAATCTTCATTTGCATTCATGCAACTTCAACCTGTTCGTTATTTTTTCAATATGATTTGAGTAAGTATATTTACCGACGCCAAATTCCATAATGGCGTCTACGTTAATTCAGTAATTCCAACATGATTTTAAATGTAAGTAAAGTCATTGCCTATTTTTGCGGCCGTATTTTATTTTTATTTTTATTTTTTTTAAGTAGTCGTTTTTTTTTTGTTTTGTTTTTTGTTTTCGTAGTTTTAATACCACGTTTTCTTGGCTGCAATTAAAAATGATTGCATATTTTAGTCCCGCTAAAAAAAAAAAATAGAATACGATTAACAATGGGAGTACAAGACTATCTTACTTTTGATACTGATATTTACGTTAACATACGATTGACAATCAGTACGTTTTCTGTTTACTGTTATTCCATTTTAAGATGAAATTACCCTGAATCATTAGACTGCCATCATACACGATTTTGTGTTTCATCCTGGAATTCTAAGCACTCATCAGTTAGGTTTTTTTTTTGTTTTCATCACAACATAGCACTGCCAGTTTGTTAGTACATGATATCATTAACAGAGTGCAATATTTGCTTTGAAACAATGAACAGATATTGATTTTCGTAGTTTTTTTTTTGTTTTTTTTCCTGGAAGACCAAATGATAGCGAGTTTCAGAATTGTTCTTTTGATGCCGCATTGTCCACTGCAGGCGGAACAATGGATTTAATAATGTATTTGTTTGCAAAGCGATTTCTTTAGCATCTTCTTAAGTCTCATTTACAAAAGAAATTACACGTCAGCATTTTTATACTTCTAAATATTTATATTGAAATTTTTCAGTCGAATATTTTCAGTTTCTTGCTACATTTTCTATATAATTTTTATTATTATATATTTTTATCATAATTATCTGGGTCGATAGACTCCTCATTTTAAGTAAGTTTTATTACTAGCTATATCCATCCTATGGCGATCATTTTTTTTTAATTATAAGGAAAATAGGTTTATATAACTTGAAAGACGCTATCACCATAAGACGGCGAAAAATATTAGGTCATGTATTATAAATATCCAGAGTAAAATTATTCAAAGAGTCTCTGAAATTGAAACTATAAAAAAGGCACAGAAAGAGAGACAGCTGCATCAAAGCAAAGCGAATGGCTGTAGAAGATGGGACCGATTTTGGATTAAGTTTCTTACAAAGTTAGAACTCGAACTAGATGGAGGATAATCCTCACTAAATGCTTCCATTTGAACGGTGGTTATTAAGACTAACAAAGACTAGGTGAATTCGCTATTCATTCTTACTACAAACTCATTACTATTTAATTACACTTTAATATTATTGCTTGATATCACAATATTATTACTATTTTAACACTGATTTTAATCCCCCGTGTTATTGTTGATTTTTTATCGCAACAACCTTAATAATTACGCTTGATATTTTAAATTTTATTACTAGTTTTATTGTCTCTTATTTTACTTTTTGTCATAACATTCTGTGACGACGCATTTCTTCGTTATTGCTATTATATTCTGTTTCACATCGGGCATAGCTGACCATGTATGGGGAAATCTATTCATCAGTCGAAAATAAAAACACTGGACGAGGAAGAACACTGGTGAGTTAGATGTCTGAAGCGATCAACGTATATGCTAGACCATGAGGGACACCATCCTAGACCTAGCATAGAAATGAATACAGAAGCCGTTGATAAAGAATAAGAGGGAAATGACAGCAAGTCTTCCACTGTAGCAGCAGCAGATGTAGCCAATGATAAAATCTACAGTGAGTATAGTCAAGCATGTCAACCAGCAGCAGCATCAAAACTCATCAGCAGGAGGACAGAGGATAATAGGCTAGTGAATTAAAGTATTGATTTGAGACTTTTGGTGGCATACTAGTCGTGAGTTCAATCCCTAGGCCAGGCAGTGTGTACTTAGACACAGTGGAAACAGGGCGAACACTACTAAGAATAAGAACTAGACCAGATATCCATAGACATTGGCAGTGAAACAAGTCTAACCATGAGAATTAAATAAATATTTCAGTTCAAAATTCCCTACAGTGGAATGAAGTGAAAATACTGGACAAAGAAAATTTGTAGGAGAGAGAGAGGGAGAGCGAGAGAGAGAGAGAGAGAGAGAGAGAAACGTCTGAAAATAATCAGCGCATATGTTAGGCTATGTGGATCTCCTTAGTAGACTAAGCATAGAAAGGAATACAATATGGGCGCTGTTAATTCTCATCTCTCCTCGCGCAATGAGCGAAGCAAACGCTGCAGGATCTCTTTGTAGACTCACTGATTGAACGTCTGACCATGAGAACACACTGTGGACAATGGCCATAGCCTACACAGTCCATTCAGTCCCATTACATTTCAGACTTCAGACAGACCTATATATATATATTAATCCAAATAAACAAATAAGTAAATAAACTAAATAATAAACAAATTAACAAGCTATGTCCACCAAATTAATAGTTAGAATAATGCAAATGACCACCCATATTTCAACAGACGACCCACAATGCATCACTGACCTGTATCTATGAAAATACAAGCAAAAACAACGCACATGGCCTGACGATTTCGTTCAGCAGGAAACAGACTGTTACAGCTAGGTGTTGACCTTAATGTCCACTTATGTAGTAAAATCAAAAGTGATCACTGAGAGGTGGAAATAAAAAAAAAACACAGTGCTAGATATAAAAGAACAGAATTAGAATATATTTTAAACTAAATATGTTCTTATTTTTAGCGATCTATGTTACTCAATGTCAAAATAAACATATGGTGATTGTCATATTTATATTTCGATACACGGCGATGTATTAATAAATTTAATCTCTAAAATCATTATGAACGTGAAAATTTGGAGAAAATCAAGGTATAAAAATGTTTCTCTCGACTGAAAATTGCTGCAATAATTTCAGATTTCGACAAATATCTTGATTTTTAACATATTTACGAAAAAATAGGTGAATATT
Source organism: Acanthosepion lycidas (assembly GCA_963932145.1). Classification (NCBI taxonomy): domain Eukaryota; kingdom Metazoa; phylum Mollusca; class Cephalopoda; order Sepiida; family Sepiidae; genus Acanthosepion; species Acanthosepion lycidas. The sequence goes on along the minus strand of OZ010571.1, from coordinate 146,743,059 downwards.
AAATTTTAATAAAATACTCATTACTTATTTAATTAAGGATTATTTTTTAAAAGAATATCCGTTTCAAATTTAAGAGAGAAAGTAAAACATACAACCACAAATGTCTTTTCGAGTGAATGAAACGTGAGACGAACGAAACCTAAACCCCTAATGCTGCCGAGATGACAAAAGTTTTTGAAATTGATGGTGGCTGCAGTAGGCTATGTCGACGCCCCATTTAATATATGTGCAAACACCATAATGCTAATTGCGCATCGAATTCAGTTTTGCTTCTTGAAACTTTTCGCAAATATTTTTTTTATCTGCGCCTGATTGCATCCGTGGATATGAAGGGTTGATTGTATTTCTATTAAATCTAATACGGCTTATTTATTTTTTTCTAGCGTTGATCGTGCTAACATAATCTCTTTCCCACGATATAAAAAATAAAAACTGGCAGGAATAGGATGTCGGTTTAAATTATTTTTACCATATAATAAGGATTTTCTTCATATTTGCGATAATCCTTTGCCGTATTAAATTGCAGTACTTTAATACAGCAATATGAAAGATTTTTTTTTTCACACACTCTCACTCGAAAACTGAGGCATTGGCAAATACTTTTTTTTTCATCCAAGATTTCAACCATCTATTTTTAATTCGGAACTGCAGGCTGTCTTCTGATAATGTTGGTGTTTATTTATTGATTAAAGAAATCAAAATATGCAATCTCATTTTTTAGCCATACAGAGATGAATTGTTGAATTTCTACCTGATATTCAGTACGTTTCAAAAATGTTTCACGAACTACATTCAGCAGAGACAGACAAAGTATTGCAATAGTAGGGTACGCAGTGAAAATCGAACTCACTTCGCTAGCAAACTAGTCTGTTAAAGAAATATTACTATCCATTTTTGTATAATATGTAACGCTATTTATTCAAATATGTAATGGCAACTGCTATTTTGTAAGAAATACTTTGTTTTTTAATAAAATATTTTATTTAACATGTAATATATTCTCATTCATTGTGAATAAAGTTAGGATCAGTTATATACCAAATAATATTTTGTTATTCGTAAACATTAATTAAACATTATTAATTATTATTAAACATTATTAATTGCACATCTCTATATTTATAAACATTATTTTCATATCCGAAAATTAAACAAAGTAATCTGATAATATTTCTTTCGACCTAAACATTATTTTTAGAGAGTGTTCATATTTGAGTTAACACCCGTTACAGGCGGTCGTCGACTTACGACCAGGATTGGCTACGACATAAAACGATCTAGTCGTAAGTAAGCCTGTAATTAATTTTGCAATATTTTATCTATCTTTTGGCATTGTTATATATTTGAAATCTTTTTCTTAATGTTTGATAAGATTTGTCTTATCTTTGTACACATAGTTTTATTTCTTATTTATATGTTTGTCAGGTTAAAGTCAGACACTGCATATACAGTTAATATCTCAGAGCACGTGCGATCCCATTCTGTTTTTTCCTCGTTCGTACCTGTTTAATCAGCCGCCTTTTTTGTGCCTAGGTCAATATCTTTTCTCTCTTTCTTAGCAAGTTGAAGAGTGGACAAAGAAAATTTCCTCTTGGTAAACATGTTGGTTTTTTTTTTAAGAATAATATCAGAGACAAAAATGGTTTCTGCGCGTATGTTCTGCCGAGGCTGTCCTAACACTGAGCTTAAGTTTTGCTGGGAGCTGGGGCAAAAGTTGTCGCACACCAAGACTGGAAGCACTCCCGCTGCTAGACGCGGAGGAGTTGTGGCCAGAGAGCCAGATATATCAATCCGCGGTCGTGGTCAATTTCGAACAGTCGTAAGTCGCATAGATCGTAACTCGACGATGACCTGTATTTTAAACAGTGAAATTAATGACAACTGAGATGGAGACTGATAAATCCTTATAAAAGAAAAAAAATCAGGTAAGCCTCTTCTTTAGTCATAGTATTAGGTCTCACGAAACCATTTCGATGAAGGTTATTTTTTTTTAATTTCTAGGTTGATTATAATTTAAAATAACTTAACTCCATTTTTGTACCGCATATGACAAGATTTGCGGGTAGAGTACTAGGAATTTTCTGAGTGAAACAACCAAAACGAGGATATTCGTTGGAATTAAAATACATAATAATGATGTTTCCTGACTAAAAATATCCCGGCATATATTTTATTCTATGAAACTTTCCAGTTTTTGTGTACAAAGTATAAGGAAAACCTACTGGCAATAAACAACAATGATGAGAATAACATTGTGAAGTGCTCAGAGAAATGATCCGTCCTGCTGCATCGTTAGCGGAGTCATAATTCTTGAAACGTATTCGTACACTGAATGTTCCTGATTATATATATATATCACTAATGTGCTTCGAAAAGGCTTGAATCCATATTGCATTATTCCATAGTTCTTTAAACAGCCTTTTCATATCTAAATTCTCCTATAAGTGTCAGAAATATCGGTTATACGACAGTTGTGTACTGGACATTTGCATACCAGACAATTGCGTCCCTGGACATTTGCGTCCCTGGATAATTACGTACCTCTGATAATTTTTGGAAGCTTTTAAAAGCAATTACTATACATTTTGAAAAAAAGCATAGGTAGTAATCATAAGTTTCTAACAAATAATAAAGGAATAAAATTTCTAATAAATAATAAAGGAATAAAATTTTATTTTTATTTAAAATTGAATGACAGGCTAACAATATTGCAAGATTGCTCTCCAATAGCCACAATGTTTTTCTTTCAGCGGCGTTTTTCTTATAATATCGGTAGCTGTAATTTTCCTCGTCCACAAATATAATCTGTAAAATCCAGAATCTATAAGATGTTTGTGGTACACACCACTTGCGTGAATTGAAACTGCGAGCTTAATTTTCTTTTCTTTAAAAAATATTTTTCTCTCTTTTTTTATTTATGGCAACTACCTTTCTGCTTGTTTAGAGTAATTAAAGTTATTAGTGTGAAAATTTCTATATTAAGTAACTTTTTAAAAAAATTATTAACTTCAAAAACTTGTCAGAGGTAAGCAATTATGCAGGAACGCATTTGTCTAGGGATGCAAATGTCCAGGAAGGCAATTGTTTGATACGCAGTTGTCCGGGACGTAAATGTCCAGTACGCTACGTTTCAAAATCTCTAAACCATTAGCGATATAAAACGGTTTTCTCAGATCAATGATTATAAAAGATTCGATCAAATGAATCAAAACGAATTTTACCAAATAGCAAAGAGTACGTCACTTGAAGACTTCCGTTAGCAATAATAACTAAAAATAATAACTAAAAATAATTACATAATCGAGGTATTGACCTTCCATAATAACTTGAACAAAAATTTAGGCTGGAAACAAGAGCGATAACATTGACTGAACATAAGAAACTTATTTTCCTGAAAAATTGTTTTAAGACATTTATTTTATAATTTTTCACCCTTTCCCTGTAAGCATTCATAACTTTCACCTTTTCTGGTGTTGCTTTCGGGTTCTATGCCTTGCCAATCCCTCCTGCTACTGTTACGGTAAAGACATCAGTAGAAGAATATTGGTCGTTGTCAGTGGTAGAATCTAAGAACCCAGATACATTGAAGTGCAAAAGAATAGTCCTTCATACTGGGCTATTAATGAGAGCTAATTATTCCAGGTCAGCTGTAAATTTAAGGAACGCAGAGTTTTAGATGGGGGCGTCTGACGAATGACTTAGTTATGTTAAGTTATAAATTTCAACCGACAATAATGGCCAATGAAGGGTGAATATTTCCTCAGAAGAAAAGTGCTAATCTCACCTTTACTGTTAACATCGTCAGTTGTTTTGTCGCAGACATACGACTATGGTAGAAAGAAACTCGGTAATGGTTTCGTATATGATCAAGGCGGATTGGTAATGAATCAAAAAAGGATCGATTTACGACAGCAACTGCTATCTCTAAAAGAGGTAATGCTACCTTGGTATTAACATATCAAGGCTCACTATTTCCCGGAGACTTAATGAAATAAATTTGTACCGTCGAGTAGCCTTTTACGAAGCCTTACATTTCTAAAAAGAAGCAAATGAGCCGATTGAAATTTGCCACTGAACACGTCATATAGACTGAAGAACAGTAGGATTTCAGCGATGACTCAAAGTTTAACCTATTCGGTTGTGACGGGAGAAGGTTTGTTCGACGCAGTCCTAAGGAACGATATTCGCCTCACTGTGATGGTGTTTGGCATGATTTCAGTTGCTGGGACAGGAACTCTCGTCAGGCTACACGGTAAAATTAACGCAACTGCATACAAAGAGATATTGTAGAAACATGGTGTACCTAATTTGAGAACTGCAATTAATCAACCAGCTGTATTTATGCAAGATAACGCGGCATGTCACGCAGCGAAGTTTCTTAAAACATTTCTTTCTTAGGAGGATGTTACAGTTATGGAGTGGCCTGCTCAAAGCTCAGACATGATTCCTATTAAGAATATTTGGAAGTTACTAAATGAAAGAGCTAAGGAAAAGAATCCAACAAACGTCAAAGAACTATGGACTAATTTGAAAGGAAAATGGGAGAAAATATCCGTTAATGAATGCAAGACATTAATTCGCTCATGTAGCAAACGATGTCAAGCTGTTATTGCAAGTAAAGGTCTACACATCAAGTACTAATGAATTATGAACGCTATGTTCATTTGGATATGATGTATCCATTATAATAGTATGAGTTTGTTAATCGTTCTGATGTTTTTGATCATCTATTGTTTTCGACTGTTGTATATTTAATCTTATAACTTTATCAAAATAAGTTTATCGATCTTTATATTTTGGAATTATATAATTTACCTTTATATCCTTATTTTTCCTTGATAAAATGTTCTATGAATCTTTAAAATAAAAGGTTATTTCACATTTAGACTTTTTCTTAACATCGTTCAGATCTTTATGCTCGCTACTGTATATTTAAGGATAGCAAAAATGCGCATGTATGAAAACTTTCAGCTGTATATGGGATATCCAGTTCCGTAAGAACTCTGTAAGAAACTTCGTGATGAACCATTCTTCTAATTGAAGGGAATCTAGATATTCTCACATACCATAAATATTTTCAGTTCTGAATAGGGTAAATATTCAACTTAAAAATGCATCCGTGAAGAGAAAAGATATATAAAAATCGTGGACACCTTAGATTTATGGGGCCTCAGTAATATAAACAATTCTTTCGATTGAAAAATAAAATAAAATGGTAATAAAAGTATTAACCGTTTCCTTAAAAGGAAACTTTCGGCATTCATTGACCGAGCAGCCATTGCTATTGTCTGTTGAAATTTGTAAAAATTTTCTCTTATAAAAACTTTTCAGGAAACTAGATTTCTCATGAACAATAGCTGCTATCAATCTTTCCAATGTTGATGGGTTTTCCTTGCTAGTGTGTAATGTCAAAATGTTGATTATGTAATTATTTGCTCGACGAGTTAAATATGCTATCCATAACATTTGAATTTATTCATCGTAAACCTAAAGAAATATTGAATCAATTATATTATGATTATTCAAAAATGTTTTCGAAGATAAAATTTTTGTAACTAATATTACACTTAAGGAGAAAATTATATAATAATATAAAATATAATAAAAATATAACTAAATAGAATATTATTATAATAAAGAGAATAATATAATATAATAATATACAATATAATAATAATATAATTAAAATGAATAATATTATAATAAAGGGAATAATATAATAATATACACTATAATAAATATTATATTTAATGAGAATAATATAATAATATGCAATATCATAATAATATCGTACGTAAACAGAATAATATAATGATTATATAATTAATGACAATAATATAATAATATACAATATAATGATAACATTGTACTTAAAGACAATACTAATATCGTACTTAAAGAGAATAATGATATAATAACATACAATATAATAATAATAATATTATGCTTAAAGAGAATAATATAATATAATAATATACAGTATGATAATATTATACTTAAACACAATAATATAATAATATACAATATAATGATAATATTGTAAAGACAATAATATAATATAATAATATACAATATAATAATATTGTATTTAACGAGAATAATATATATAAAGACAATAATATAATATAATAATAATATATAAATAATATTATATTTAAGGAGAATAATTTTGAAGTATATACTAGTTTAATAAAATTTAATTTAAATTTAAGTTTTATATTTTATATTTTCGTTAATATCTAAAGCATTATCATATACTATAATTTAATAATAAGTTTTAAATATTTTCTTTCGATATACACGATATATTTTATTTTCAATATGTTTCTATTAATGTCCTATGTCAAAACACTATATTTTACATTTATTTTAAAATTTCCCTACGGCAAAATCATATTGATATTGTACAGATATCTATTGTATATACAAGTATTTATTTCAAATTTTATTAACTTTAATTTTTTCAAAAACTTTTCAAATTAACCCGTCTTTCTAAATAGCAGGATTATTATGGTAAAGGATTTTCCTTAATGTTTTTTTTTCAGGTGTTCTGTCGATGTTCTTATTTTACGTAAAAAATCCAAACTCAAACATTCAACTGTTTTGGTATATTCCATCTTACATATAAAAGATTAAATTTTGCCAAAACAATTTCGAAAAGGATATTTTCTGGAAGATTACTTTTTTAATGTAAGCTGGCTTTGTGATTATAGATCTTGCTATAAAAAGTACCAATAAAATAAAATGAACTTTCACTTATATTATTCGTTTCTCTACTATTTCGGTTCGAGGAATTACATCCAATCTTCCGAAGATTTGATTGTAAAATTTTCACAGCAGATCACATAAAGAACTGTTTACTTTTAGCCATATATCGTCTATTATAATTATTAGAAACTTTCTAGAATTTATATCTTAAGATTATATTCAAATTCCTGAAGGATTTTTTATTAAATCAGTATCTATTCTAACACTTTTCTTTTTAAGTATATTTTTCTGCAGCATAAACCCTTTTTAAATCGCATGTTACTGTATAGTTCCGCCTGTTTATAAATTCCTTTTCCCCGCCCATCTATGTCTATATTTGCACCAATTTGTTACATTTGTTTATATCTGTGACCGAATATAAGCCTTCTATACAATTGGGAGAGCTAGACTTTGTATGTTCGGGATATGGATCATCTGGAGCCCTTCCAGCAAACGAAGCCGGGAAGAATGCTTCGCATCTGTTTAGAGGACCTCATCAGCAACAACGAGATTCTCTCTCAAACATCTCTCCTCGGCATCGAGGATACCATCATTCAACATCGCCTCCTGTGTATGGACCATGTGTCCAGAATGCGTCCCACTCGACTCCCATATATTATCCTGTTTGGAGAACATGCCAGTGGCAAGAGGCTACGCAGAAGCCTAAAACGACATTTCATGGATCGGTTGAATACATCCATGACGCAGGCCAACATCGACTCTGAAACCTGGGAAAACCTTTGCTGCAGATCGGTTTTCCTAGCGTAGGAACATCCGGGTAACGAGACTTTTGAGTTCTACAATCAACATGAAGATGATATGCTACTTGCTGTCTTTTGGTGACGCGCCCAGCCGTGTCTACAACCCATATTCCTCTGTAACTCCTATTCCCGATTCTTCTGGAGTAGGGTGGACCTTCACAGCCGTCTCCGCCACCGGCACCAGAGGGAAGACGGGTAATAAGGATGCGAGCAGGTAATGATTACTAGTTTGATCATATCAACAAAAACGATATTTAATACTTTAGTGTGCTGTTTTACTTTTTACATACAGCAACGAGAGGAAATCTTAACAATATCCTAATTGAAGCTGCTTTTGACTTGCATACGATATACCATATATACTCGCGTATCATGCGATCTTTAAAGACCTAATTTTGAAGCTAACATGACTACAAAATATGGATATATAGATTGTTTAACGGCAGTACATACATTATTTTTATATCGTGTGTATAATGCGATCCCCCCAGTATACCAGCCAGTATATAGCCTCTCCATCAGCAAGCCCTATGTAGTGCCTCCTCGTGGGGACACATGGCAACCGAGCACATTGCGGACTCGGGCTAAACTACAGGGGCGGGGGAGGAGTTTGACCACCTTAACATGCGTCATGCAGGCCAACTGGTGTATGGACACGCCCTGGTGCCCATGAATCAAACCCCAGCTATGGGTTAAATAACTCCACTGCCTTGTTGAAATCTTCGGGAGAAGAAAAGGCTAAGGAGTAAACCCTACACAAATCCGGAGTGGAGCCCCTAAGGCGGATGGACGTCACCCTGTGCTAACTTCCGGCAACTCCTGCAGCCGCGCTGGTACCAAACCGTACTGGTTCATCCTTTCCTTTGGACTCTACTAGCAAGGCCGAGAGGGGGAACTAGACGTCCGGGCAGCCCTAGTTCTCCATACATCCCGCCCAGGCTCGTAGCGCACTGGAGAGGACACTCCAGCGATGTCACAAGACATCGGCACAACACGCAGAGGTGATGTAACTTCATCGGCTAGCACCTAAAGCGCTACTCCATCGTCTCCCGAGACGGACAGATGCCGAAGCGAAGCGAATGCGACCCCCTTAAAATTAGGTTTTCAAAAGTCGCATGATACACGAGTATATATAGTAACCATGTTAAAGTTGTTGTAGATACTGTGATAACATTTTCAAAGTCTTCAGCCATCTTGTGAAGTATTTTCTCACTCTCCTTTAGTTAAACACCTTCTTTGAATAGATAAGAAAAGAATTGCCTTTGTTTAACTGCTTCGCTCGCATTTGATTATACCAACCACCTCTTGTCTCCTTATCTGAATAAATGATCTACCGTTGCGATCATTAACATCCCCAATACGGCGATTATTACACCCTCTATTGATTGAATCGCTTCACTATTACTCTTGGCCGCTTTCGCTGAACTTAACCAATATAATTCTTTTCCTTCATTCGGTCAGGCCTTATTTTTAAATGAAATATCGATCGCCTTGATCTATTTTTCTTAGCGGATCTGCTGATGGCCCAAGAAAGCTGAAGTGGTTAGGAATTTCCTTTTCTTACGTCGACTCTCTCATGTCTGCTTCTTTACTGCCACCATTGCTACTACAACCATTGCATGTTTTAACTAAAGATAATATGTCTTTTTTTTATATAATTCTATAAATAGTAATATATTTATTCACGCAGATCAACTTCTACGTTTATTTTGCGCGCAAATAAGTTGGCATGCTTAAGATTTAAAACCAAGTCAAAACCACATTATCAACACCAATTTTTTAAAATTTTTATTGGTCTGAATATCCGATATGAGTATTTATATTTGTTATATAGGCATCTGTGTACATGTAGGAAAGTTAAGCAACGCATAAATAGTACATCTACTACAAAAGGTAGCCAATGTTGTCACATGTGCACAAAAGAGTGTAAGTATCTAGCAGGACTAAAACGTTTTATCTGCGCTATTCGTATTTCAGGGCCAATCGAGCGAAAGCATCACTTGAAATCAACAGTCAGCAATCATCATTCAGGTCCCGTAGACTTTCGTAAAGAGTATATAATGACTTAATAAGCGTAGCTTAGTTGCGGCACAAGGCAGAAAGTATGGGGCACCCAGTGAGGATCGAACTCATTACTCAATCGTAATTCATCGACCAAGACAAACTTGATAACCATTACACCACGTCGAAGTGCCATTCTGTAAAAAGTAGATGTGATAAAATCTGGATGAGATTCATATTCATGGCGCTTGATCCTACGATTATTCTACTGAGCAGGTTATCAAGCCTGTGTGTTGTACATTTTGACTATAATAAGTGGAAGACACCAGTTCAAATAAATTTTGTTATAATATCCATTACGCAGGTACATATACAATGTATATAAGTAAATGTATTAGTCTGTATGGCTGTTTATATACGATATGTTAACAGTATATATGATGCAAAATATGTATGTGAAATAGATATGAAAAGATTAAGCTAGCTAGCTAGTAAACTAGATAGACTGAGAGATAGATAGATTAGGTTTAGTATACCAACGAACAAAGGAGAGTAATGAAGGTTATGAAGCCGCAGAGAATGTGAATGCCTGCTGTGAAAATCTACATGGAAACCTTGCCTTTTATCTGAATCGGAATTCCCCAGTGTTTTCGACAACTGAAACCTGTCTATTCTCTCTTCGACCAGAAACTATTCTTGAACAGATGATGACTTATTTCTGTCGACATTGATAATTAGTTCAATAGCTATTTTGTTTTAGTATTTTGGAAATATATTAGAATAATTCAGGACTTATATTGTCTACGAGTCGCCTGCATACCGATATAAAATGAATTTGAGTAAATACACAAACACTGATACGAGCGTAAGATAAGATTCTCTTTTCTCATCAGATTTATTTAAACTTATGATGTGATCCTGAGAAAAATGGATGTTCCACCATGATATATTACTGGCAGCCATAATCATAATTTTTTAGCGCCTTTTTTTCTTTTTTCTTTTTTTTTGAAAATTACAATGCCATTAAATATGACGAAAAATGGGCGCCAAACAACTATTTAAGAAAAAAAAAACTATTCCAATCAATATAATTTCTGTTTCAAATACACCAGAGTATTTTGTTTAATGGAAAAAATAAATTAATCCTTTAGCTTTCAAGCAAAGTTAAAATGAAAGCTTCAAGAAAGCTTTTTTCATTTATAAAAAATTCATTTTAACCCAAGGTATCGAAAATTAGTAGTTACCTATTCATTACTCTGATGATTATTCTTTGTCAATGCCAAATGAACAGAGGTAAGACATAGAGGATCATACTTTTCTTATAACATTTGAACGAATACGTAGTGTGAAGTGAACTCTATAGCAGCATCAACCGAAATTCGAACTCGTTTTCTTGAATCTTTTTATTCAGTTGATAACCATTACTTGGCCCCTCCCAGTAAAGGCACTTATCTAGGTCACCCCGTAGAGCTAGCTTCTACCTATATTTATTTACATCTCATCTTAGTTTATTCATTTCTTTCTTTCTTTGTTTTACAGTCACACCAAGTTGAAATACCGGTTTGCCGTACGGTTGTCGAAGTTAAGCAACGTCGATAGTGGCCAGTACCTAGATGGGTGACCGCTTTGGAATACCAGTTTCTGTAAACTTGGATGTGCGGCTGATATAATGGATTGGAATTCTTAATGAACGAGCCGAGTTAAAATTCCAATTGAGTTCGTTATATACACACACACAAATCCTTTGAATGAGCCTTTTCTCCCTCAGCTATGGGTTAATAAGTAAGACGTGTATCACTAAACCATCAATATCACCCGCAAAATTCTTATAATCTAAAATCTAATTTCTGGCTTTAAATATCCTGCAAATCCGGGTAAGCCGTAGAAAAAGAATCAGTCAAACATTCTTTCTTTCTTTCTTTTCAACATCTCCCCTGTTATCTTTCTTTCTTTATCTATTCCTTCCTTCCTTCCTTTCTTTCTTTCTTTACCTGTCACTGAGGGAAGGTGTTGGGCTTTCTTGGCCAGACACACTTCCTACAATCTAAAGAAAGAATGAGGTAGTTCATTTGAATATCTTCCTCGTCGAGTCGAGAAGTGTTCACTACTCCCATATATATATATATATATATATATATATATATATATATATATATCATTCTCTTTATATCTATGTACTTCAATTTGCACATAGCTGTTTATCTCAGTTTATTCCTATCTATCTATCCCCAGTCCGTTCATATCCATAGATATGAACAGACTGACACGGATAGATAGATAGATAGCTAGATAGATAGATAAGAAGAAACAGAGATAAAAAGATCTATCTATCTACCTATCTATCTAGTTAGATATGAACAGAATGACATCGATACATAGATATTAATTTCTAAATATACTTATCTATTGATGTCACCTGGTGTTTACAAAACTCTCTCTTCGCTCTTACTACAAATGTTATGAATCCGTTTATCTAAACTACAAGGCAACGATTTCTTCCTCATTCACCTTGTGTATACACATCAAGTTAAAAACTTTGTCCATATTAACATATTTATGGAAGTCGTTGCCAAGTCGATAAAAAGGATCTAAAAATATCATAAGTGGCAATTTATTGCATGCTTCAGAATCCATGTAAGTATAAAAAGATAAAATTTAGACGGAAAATAAATGAGATGCAAGAATTAAGACCGGTGGTAACATCGATGTATTTATGCCACTTATGATTTCAGACACTGTTAACTGATACGAGACTAGATTTACTCCTAGAGGTCATTCATTCGTATTTTTGGCTTCACACCAAGATGTCATTAAACTCTTATAAAATAGATACTTCCTTTATTGGCAGTAAATTAGTTGCATCTGACTGGAAGCGCCAGATAGAGATCACTTGTGGAGACTACAACTGAAGGCTAGTAGATTGACGTCATCTTTGTTTCAACCAACCAGATTTATCCTTTACATCAATGCTCATGTTGATGGTTGTCATATTTTTAATTGGGCTATTTTCCCGGAGGCAATCTAATATAAAATTTTATCGTGGTATTTTGACCCTATCAAAAGAGTTTTTTTTCTAACCTGACCGGTTATGTTTCTGTTCTATTATGGACATATTTCTGATTTGCCTGCACTGTTCTCGTCATTATTTCTGAAGGAATCAATCAATGACGTGACAAAGTGATGACCATAAAACCGGTATCTCATATCGAAAAGTTCGAATAACTGTAAAAGTTATATTTTTCCCACTGTACTTTCTTAAATGACCAATAGTTTATTACGTTGTCTATTTTGAATATGGCAATTTATTGAAAGAAAATAAATTGGAAAAAATTCATGTCAAAATTATTTACTGATTCAGAAACTATTATTTCACTTTTACAAGTGTTTGATTTACCCAAGACAAGGCTTAGTGTATGGCCTAAGTGCCATTCAAGTTAGAGGTCTATTAAATGGAGCTAATTTATGGAGGTCGGGTTGTAGATTATGTTAAACAGATAAAGGTTAACATTGGATTGAAGAAGTTAAGAATGTAGTGTTTGGGGAAGCATCCTCTCGGGAGACTCCTCTCCAACGAAATGATTCAGAGGACGAATCATTCTCAATGAAGCTTCCTACTTACCAGAAGTAAGTAGAGGTTTACGTCAAAGGGTAGTTTGTACGAATCAGAGAGGAAAATAACTGTTAATCTTATTATTGAAGAATTTAATTGTGTAGTGATCAGGAAAATGCCCTCTTCAGAATCGGTTCAGCAAAATAGTCGTTTCACGGGAAGAAGCTGTTTACTTCTCACCGATGGATTATGGAGGGAATGTTGGTGATTTGCTACAATGTAAATGGCACAGCAGGACCTAGCCATGAAGGTTAGCCTTGGTGGAACCAAGGAATGTAGTCCAAGCACTTTTCGTGAAAGTGGCGATAGGGCAGCGAAGTGTTTGCCAAATCAGGTCGGTGAGAGAGAGGTTGGAGTGTGGAGAGTATTTCGTCACCCACAAGGACTCGGAGACACTCTACTTCTACCTAAATATGACAACAGTATTCAAGTTTTGACCTAATCTGGTGCTTGAGCACGTGGAGTGAGGTGCTTACTGGACCAGTACACTAAGCCTACTATTTTAAACGCATCTTAAGCGATGGCTCGTAGGTACGAGTTCCACTTAAGGTCAAGTGTTATTTAAGGCCTAATAGTCTGTCATAGCACGGTGCCTCCCCGAGTGGGTAGCCATTCATCGTGACTGATGGTGGTTCGGGGTCCAATCGACTTAGTGGAATGTAATTAGTTTGGTTTTCGAGGCATTGAATGTCACCAGACAGTTTTTTTTTTAACCAATGAATACTTACTGCTAGAGTAGAAGAGAGATCAGCTTCCAGTTATTCATCATTAAGTGCTTTGGTGTTGCACCGGTATATAGTCGTATCATCAGCATAGTTGTTTACAAATCCTCTCAATATATTCCTAGCTAGTTTGATCCTGTGTACATAGCGGGTTTTGCTTTAATGGTATGAACCGATAGAACTACGGAATGTAGTTTGTCGTAACATTTTCTATAGAAATAGCCATAGAGTAGCGATTGGTTTACGACGTTGAATCTTTAGGAAAGGGGTTACAGGGCGGAAAATTATTCAGCACCTAACGTATAAAGCGGGGTCGGGTAGCTGTTTGCCAACACGAGACACTACCCTTCGACATAGCCTCGTCTAGAGATCCCCTCTGCCCACAGGCAGAAAGTTTGACCAGCATAGCTGGTCAAACTAGCGTTATCAACAGTATGAACAAGGCTAGCACACTCAATCCTTCGGTCACGATGACTTGTGACTTCGTGCTAGCATAAACACCGAAGACTTCCAAGGATCCCGCCTACCAATTTCACTCACAAGGCTTGGGTCAACCCGTGGTATCCGCTTTCCAAAAGTGTCGCACGCTGGGAATATCAAGAAATCACCTTTCTGATAAATCGACTCTGGTGAGATTCGAACGCGGGTCTCATATTCAGAAAGCGAGCGTTCTAAATACTCGGCTACGTACCACGCTATAATAGACCAAATATCATCTTTATTTCCAAAATCAAGCGTCATTTATTAAAGATATCAAGTCACTACCTGCAATTGATTTACACAGCATTGTGCATTTTGTTTTGGCCAACTTCAAAGAATTTCAGGATCGTGGCCCTCTACAGATTCCTATGATCCTTAGCAATATTTGCCATTATTCTATCCTTCTCATTCTCTAGGCTGCTATCCAGTTAAACAAGCTCTTTGGGTAGGTTACTCGCAGTTTTTTTTTCTGTTTATATTACCTTTACTATATATGAGTGACAAAGTTTCAAAGCCTTTTTCCCCATTGTGGGTAATAGAAATTTCAAGCCACTGTCATTCTGAATTCTAGGTAAATGTACCGTTAAATTTCATTTTCCTTAAAACATTCCCAGAGCTTACGTTCTGTCCATGGAATTCTCAGCATCCTTCTGCAAATTCATTGATATACCAAATAATTGATATTACATAACAGTTCATCACTCTTCTCTTTGCTTTAAACGATAATTTCACTATTTTTTCCATCCTTTTAGGGTGTATTTTGATATTTCAATGCTCATCTGTTATGACATCTTCTTGATATTTAAATTTCAAAGTCATCTTTAATTATTTCTTATCATTTTCCTTTACTGCTTTCTCTCGGGTTTCCTGCAGTTTTATTTTTATGTCCACTGATTTCATCTGCATGTTATTTTGTTAAGACTCTGTCCACTGTTAATATATCTGGATAAGAATTCTAGTTTATCTTAGGTTTCAAAATACCAAACAATTTCTCTGCCGCCAAATGAGACTTTGAGTGATGTTTCAAGTTCTCTTCTACATTTAGTAATTTCGCAGATTCTTGGCTATGATAAGAAATCCATAGTGTAAACGAAGCCTAATTTCCAAACGGTCTATAGGATTAATGAATTAAGGAAACCTTATCCCCCTTTAATTAGAAAATCTGTTTATCGAGATGTTAGATTCTGTAGTAACACTTAAAATATTTTAAATAATTTCTGTTATTTTGTGTGATTCACGCTAGCAAATACCAGAGGCCTGAATGGAATTACTTCCCATCAAGAAATTATGATCTAAGAATAATTGATTCATTCGTTTTCTTCTGTTGATCAACCCATTGCAGGTTATTTGAAGCCAGAAAATAATAATTATGAGGTAATTATGATTTAGTGATACAAGTTCTTACTTATTAACCTATAGTTGGGGAGGGAGAAGCAGCGGATTCATACCTTTTTCAAGGGTACTTGTGCGCAAGTCGATATAACGAACCCAACTGGAATTTGAACTCGGCTCTCTCTCATTAACAATTCCGAGCCATTATCCATTGCAACACCTGCACATTAAAGCTTACAGCACCCAGTATTCCCAAATGGTCACCCATCTAGGTATTAGATTGGTGCAAAAATAATGACGTAATAATGTCGTTTTTTGACGTTAAAAAATACGTCAAAAACGACATTATTACGTCATTATTTTTGCACCAACCTAATACAAGTTTTACTGTTGAAAGTAAGTAACTGTAAGTTCTATTCGAGCTGTTTTTTCTCCTGCACTTCTCTTTTGTTTTCCTGCGTTCTTGTTAAATACGATCTTCGGAAATTTAAATGCAACATCAATCTTCGTCTTTCTGTACCCTGTTCTTTTAATGTCCTTTCTCCACAATAGCGTTTTCTTACACTCTCATTAACCTCTTACGCCTTTCCGTTGTTATAAATGTCGTTATCGCGTTGCTTGTATTGAAACGATTTAAAATTTTATTTTTTCATTTTGTTCATTGCATTAATTCCTTGAAACAAATTTAGCAAACAATGTAAAGTGTCCAATTTTTATCCACGTCTCCGAATTTTGTTTTAAATTATGCCCAATATAGTTTATTAACGAAATCTCTTATAATTTAGATAATTTGGTATCTCACTTTTGACATATCTAATTTTCAATATACTTTTATTATTTCGAACTATTGTTTACAGGTTGGTTGTTACAGCCGCTATTATAGACAAACACGTTTCAACTAAATACCTGTAGTTATCAAGTGTCTATTGTTTTGCCTGATATCGGATATGTATTAGTTATTGTGGTATTCCAGTTATTGTTCGTTCAGCAGAACCAGCGATTCCCTTACTAGTACAAGGATTGAATTCACACACAAAAAAAACAGATGATAGTAACATACGTTTTATCAACTCTTGTATCCACTATGCCGCCGTTCTGATGTCAACTCTTCTGTCCAATACCCCGACGTTCTGATGTCAACTCTTCTGTCCAATACGCCGACGTTCTGATGTCAACTCTTCTGTCCAATACGCCGACGTTATGATGTCAACTCTTCTGTCCAATACCCCGACGTTCTGATGTCAACTCTTCTGTCCAATACGCCGACGTTCTGATGTCAATTCTTCTGTCCAATACGCCGACGTTCTGATGTCAACTCTTCTGTCCAATACCCCGACGTTCTGATGTCAACTCTTCTGTCCAATACGCCGACGTTCTGATGTCAACTCTTCTGTCCAATACGCCGACGTTCTGATGTCAACTCTTCTGTCCAATACGCCGACGTTCTGATGTCAACTCTTCTGTCCAATACGCCGACGTTCTGATGTCAACTCTTCTGTCCAATACGCCGACGTTCTGATGTCAACTCTTCTGTCCAATACCCCGACGTTCTGATGTCAACTCTTCTGTCCAATACGCCGACGTTCTGATGTCAACTCTTCTGTCCAATACGCCGACGTTCTGATGTCAACTCTTCTGTCCAATACGCCGACGTTCTGATGTCAACTCTTCTGTCCAATACGCCGACATTCTGATGTCAACTCTTCTGTCCAATACCCCGACGTTCTGATGTCAACTCTTCTGTCCAATACGCCGACGTTCTGATGTCAACTCTTCTGTCCAATACGCCGACGTTCTGATGTCAACTCTTCTGTCCAATACCCCGACGTTCTGATGTCAACTCTTCTGTCCAATACGCCGACGTTCTGATGTCAATTCTTCTGTCCAATACGCCGACGTTCTGATGTCAACTCTTCTGTCCAATACCCCGACGTTCTGATGTCAACTCTTCTGTCCAATACGCCGACGTTCTGATGTCAACTCTTCTGTCCAATACGCCGACGTTCTGATGTCAATTCTTCTGTCCAATACGCCGACGTTCTGATGTCAACTCTTCTGTCCAATACGCCGACGTTCTGATGTCAACTCTTCTGTCCAATACGCCGACGTTCTGATGTCAACTCTTCTGTCCAATACGCCGACGTTCTGATGTCAACTCTTCTGTCCAATACCCCGACGTTCTGATGTCAACTCTTCTGTCCAATACCCCGACGTTCTGATGTCAACTCTTCTGTCCAATACGCCGACGTTCTGATGTCAACTCTTCTGTCCAATACGCCGACGTTCTGATGTCAACTCTTCTGTCCAATACCCCGACGTTCTGATGTCAACTCTTCTGTCCAATACGCCGACGTTATGATGTCAACTCTTCTGTCCAATACCCCGACGTTCTGATGTCAACTCTTCTGTCCAATACGCCGACGTTCTGATGTCAATTCTTCTGTCCAATACGCCGACGTTATGATGTCAACTCTTCTGTCCAATACCCCGACGTTCTGATGTCAACTCTTCTGTCCAATACCCCGACGTTCTGATGTCAACTCTTCTGTCCAATACCCCGACGTTCTGATGTCAACTCTTCTGTCCAATACGCCGACGTTCTGATGTCAACTCTTCTGTCCAATACGCCGACGTTCTGATGTCAACTCTTCTGTCCAATACGCCGACGTTCTGATGTCAACTCTTCTGTCCAATACCCCGACGTTCTGATGTCAACTCTTCTGTCCAATACGCCGACGTTATGATGTCAACTCTTCTGTCCAATACCCCGACGTTCTGATGTCAACTCTTCTGTCCAATACGCCGACGTTCTGATGTCAACTCTTCTGTCCAATACGCCGACGTTCTGATGTCAACTCTTCTGTCCAATACCCCGACGTTCTGATGTCAACTCTTCTGTCCAATACGCCGACGTTCTGATGTCAACTCTTCTGTCCAATACGCCGACGTTCTGATGTCAATTCTTCTGTCCAATACGCCGACGTTCTGATGTCAACTCTTCTGTCCAATACCCCGACGTTCTGATGTCAACTCTTCTGTCCAATACGCCGACGTTCTGATGTCAACTCTTCTGTCCAATACGCCGACGTTCTGATGTCAACTCTTCTGTCCAATACCCCGACGTTCTGATGTCAACTCTTCTGTCCAATACGCCGACGTTCTGATGTAAACTCTTCTGTCCAATACGCCGACGTTCTGATGTCAACTCTTCTGTCCAATACGCCGACGTTCTGATGTCAACTCTTCTGTCCAATACCCCGACGTTCTGATGTCAACTCTTCTGTCCAATACGCCGACGTTCTGATGTCAACTCTTCTGTCCAATACGCCGACGTTCTGATGTGCTTCGAACTTTATATTCGCTTCCACAACTAAAAAAAAAAAAAAAAGGGTTCACGCAATTCTTGGTCAGGCTTTACTCGGAGTGGAACTGTTTCGGAATACTGTCCTGATGCTGTATGGGCTGCAGATCTTCTGAATTTTTTTTCCCGATAAGCCCTTGACACTGTCGATTTTCAATTCCTTCTTCTTGATCCTTTTATTTCCTCTTGCTGATGCTGGTATAATAATTTCAGGGTAGTTGTTATTCTGAAGTTTTCATTTGATACTATTCATTTTATTTTTTCGGGGCGGGGGGTATGTTTCTAGGTCGCCATTTTTTTTATTTTTTACCGTAGTTGAAAACATTGTGTGTACGCGATTCCTTGTAGTCGCAGCAAAGAAAATTAAGATTAAACAAGCCGGCCCCTAAAGGGAAGAAGGAACATCAAAAATCCATAATGAGTGATGAAACATGGCTACTCATGTACGAAGAGAAATGGAAATGTATCAGGCACTGTGAAATGAGGTGAAATACTTGACAAGGAAGTGTTAAACCTGAACGAATCAGCGCATATGTTATGGGGACGTTCTTAGTAGGCTTAGCTTATAAATTAATACAATATGGAAGCCGCTAATAAAGAAAGGCGAATGGCAGAAAGGTTTCAACTCCCGCAATCAAAACATGACTGCAGCAGCAGCAGCAGCATCCAGTGGGTTAGGTTTAAGTCTCTAAGGCTATTACAGCAAATCGTCATACGGGACAATGGCCGATTCGATTAAAGCGTTCGTAAATTTGGCGACATAGTTATTGGGAGTTCAGGAAGTGTGTACTTGGATTCAGCGTAAATGATTGAGCAATAACTGAGTACCTAGACACGCGTAGTGGAACGAGAACAGGCTACAACCGTATATTAAACAAATGGTTCACTTCAGAACTCCCTGTAAGTAATCCAGATCAATATACAACCGAAAAGGACGGAGGTCATAACGATCGAAATTTTGTGATAACAACAACAAAAATGAGGACAATAGTCCGAATATAAATAGTGTAAATGATGATAATTCCTGATCCCATAAATTCATGCAATAAAATAACAATAGTGACATATCCTATCATAAAAGAAATCAGTACATTCAGTGTTTTACTCCTATTTGTAAAAGCAAGATTACTCAAATGAAAGAAATACTTAATCATATAAATTCTTCATCTAAGAAATTTGAAAGCTATTTCAGAATTTTCGTTTATTATCATTATCTCAAATGAAATTAACAAGTAAGAAATAATTTTGTAAGAATACATTTTATTATTAAAGCAATAAAAACGCACATATTAAAAAATTAATAACAAAATAAGAGAAGTCACCCAAAATAATATTACCGTAAAATGGAAATATCGAAATAAAAAGTCAGTTAACCAAGTTTTTCGTTTTTCTATTTTCAGAGTCACGATGGAGTAATGGATAGAGGCTCAGGTTGAGGAATCGGTGAGTCGAGTTCGAATTTCACTCGAATCCAGTTACATTCACTTACGTGCTAATACCCTTGGGAAAAGATATAGATCCTCTTCTTCTCCACCCCACCAGCTATGCTATATAGCAGTACAGACCATGGCCACCTAGTGTGGGAAACAATCTGCCTCGTCAGTCATGTATATATGATCGACTAAGCGTGTATCACGCATAGGACACAACTGACTGATCTTCGGAACTAAAATGAGAATAAAACAGTATATACCGACTAAAACTGAACACCAAAGACCAAGTTTTATCTAACAAATACACTATTTAGAAGCTGATTATTTTAACCACATCAACCTATAATTCTGCTTGCACCGAGATCACCTTCAAATGAAATTCAACATTACCTTTCCTCAGTACTTTTTGCTGTCAAATGAAACAACAGATATAAGAAATATAATTTAAAAAAATTGCACATTCATCCAGAACGGAACACATTAAAAATATTAACTTATTCCTTTATGACAGTTCCAACTTGAGGTTTTTAATTGGAAATGTTATCTGTCTCAAAGATTGAACCATACGTAAGGTCATGCATATTAAAATGTACACTGCAATTAATGTAAATAGAAAATTGATATATTATTTACTTTATTCGGACTATTTTCCTCATCTTTGTCGCCATATTTATTACAAGTTTCGACTCTTGTAGCCTCCGGGCTTCTTCAGGTGCTTGGAATCTCGAACTGAACCCTCTATTTCGCTCACTGGGGTAGACTGTTCTAGTTCCACGTGCCATAGCACACTGGATAAAGGCGTTAGTTAGATCCAGTGACAGGACCCAAAGAGTGTGATTTCAATACCCGATTAAGGCACTACAGAACTTTCAGAGTGAAATTAACAGGAGATAACTGATAACTGACATCCATTAAAAACATGGCACGTGGAACTAGAACAGTCTACCCGAGTGAGCGAAATAAAGAGTTAATTTCAACCACCTGAAGAAGGCCGCACCGTACAACGGCCGAAACGTTATAATAAATATGGCGACAAAGATGAGGACAATAGTCTGAGTAATGTACATATACCTCATCTCAAAAATATAGACAGATAGAAATTTGATAACTGGGAAAGTTCTGCTGATACAGTGTGACGGCAGACTGGAACATGCTTATCAGGAATAAGTAAAAACAACTTCGACGAATCAGATCGATTTCCAACGGTCAATATATCATAGGAGCATTAGTTTCCATCAGGGAGTGGACACCATCAAAAATCGATAGCCGCTCTATCAATATGAATGCAATAATCAATCGCAGTTTTGGAATATTGGGGATGAAACAAATTATGGAAATGGTCGGCTTCAGTTCGTCGAATGAAGAGCTGTATCGAAAACTCTTCTCCTGTATAGAGAAACGGTGACTTTGCTTAAAGAGTTGTTTGAATCTCCGATTGATTCTACGATTTCAGATTTGAGGTTAGAGAGGGAGCAATTGAAATGTTCTGTAATGTTAAAGGGGTTTTAATATATCATATATCATATTTCTGGTTGACAATAATGATGAGGTTAGCACATTGCTTTTTTTTTCCTTTTTATAGCAGATATTCAAACAAATTAGTATATAAAAAAGAAAACAATGAAAATAAAACACACAAAAGAAAAATATAATTTGGTTCAATCCACACTATAATATGATAATAAAAACTAAAATATCTTTAAACTAGTTGACAAAAATTAATCTAAAATCAAAGAAATAAAATTTATCGATAAAATAGAATCGAAATTACAGTTACACGTGCAAGGATAACAGGGAAAAATAATACTAACGAAAATATACTGAACAAAATTAATAACTTTCTGCAGTATTATACGAGCAAATGTAATTGTACAAACAAGAGAAATTGTACGCTTTACTGCAAATTATTAACCAGTAACATAATATGCAAAGTTACCATAACTAATAATATTAACAGACACGAAAATTTTTATAGAGGTAGTACAGAAAAAAAAATTCAATGAAATATATCATAACCACATATCTTTTAACAGAAAAGATATGCTAACAACAGAACTCTAAAAATGCATATGGACCCAAATCGAAGAATATCCAGACCAAAATATGGTGTAGTGGAGAGCTGCTCGGATTGAAGAATGGGAGAGCCGAGTCCGAATTCCAGTTGAATCCAATACATTCGCTTACGTACTAATACCCTTTGGAAAGGGATTAATCCTATTCATCTCACTCCAGTAAGGAGTAAATAGCAGGAAAGACCGGGTTCTATAACCTTGGATGCCTAGGAGAAGAACAAGTCTGAATTCAAAACCTCGTTTGGGTACATTGCGGTCTCTGCATTCGGTCCTTCTAAATACTAAATAACAAAAACAAAATAATCAATAAGTTAAAACATATAAACAGGTACTTGCTTTATCATTTAAGTATTAATTATATATATATATATATATATATATATATATATATATATATATATGAAGAAAAATATACGGAAAAAACAAACAAAAATCCTTATATGCAATTATGCTGTTTTAATGTTAATATAATGTCAACGTCGGACGTTTCGGTCTAATAAACCATCTTCAGGACATATTCATAAAATATAATTAACATTATCAATTCAACAAGACAAAGATATGTTTTTTCCGTATATTTTCTTCATATATATATATATATCTATATATATATATATATATATATATATATATAACAACAAAGAAATACATCTATAAGTGTATCGTTCCATAATTAATATCTATTAGTTAAAATACTACTAAGCTAGATTTAAAAAATCAACTTTTAACTTCTAAATAAGAAATATGGAACAATAGGTATGTGAAGATATAGAAGCAAATATTTACTTTGCCTTTTAAACATTTATTTTTTTTTAAATTATTCTTTAAGCAAGAAATAAAATAAAAAAACATAATATCCCTATATTTCATAAAATTAAGAAAACCCCAGAATATTCGAGATAACGAATTACCCAAAAGCTCCATCCCAACGTCCTGTCTGTAACTGCGTAAATGACATTGTTGCATTATTTTTGACACTAAGTGACAAAAGAAGAAAGCAAAGGAATAGCGAGAGATTATAAGGAAACAACAAAATGATGAAAAAGAGAAATAATTACCACATTCTACACACACACACACGGATAAACAGACAGAAAAAATAATCTTTGACCAATAAATATCGCTTAAATGATTTCTTAACTTAATGTAAAAAAACAACGAAAATGAGATAATCTGCAGTGAAATGTTGAAAACTCCTAACTAGTGGACAGAATGATTACAAAAAGATTCGTCTAAATTCTGGAGTCGGGGTGTTGTATATAACGCCAATCAGCTAAGTCACAAGATTTATATTTCTATTAATCTTCTCTCTCTCTCTCTCTCTCTCTCTATATATATATATATATATATATATATATATATATATATATATATATTGTACAAACGAGGAAAATTGTACGCTTTACAGTAAATCATTAACCAGTAACATAATATGCAAAGTTACAATAACTAATAACATTAACTGAGACGGAAACGTTCATAGAGTTGCTACAGAAAAAAAAATATATATATATATATATATATATATATATATATATATATATATATATATATATATACAGTGGGGGAAATAAATATTCGTACACATGAAAAATTGTATTTTTATAAATGTAAAATCCTTAACTAAAACAAATTTTGATACATTTTATGTGAAAATATACTTTTTATCAAAAAATAGTAATAAACTAAATTAATTCTTATTCTAACAGAAATTAATTCATTTTTTCATTTAACTGATGAAAAAAGTATTCTTACAAAACAAAAAAAGCATATTAACTTAATTTAATACTTTGTGGAATATCCTTTATTGAGTTCAACAGCTACCAGTCTATTCCTGTACGTCTCAACTAATGATTTGCACACATTGAGTGGTATTTTGTCCCATTCTTGGCATATTGTCTTCAAATTCTTGATATTTGTTGGTGCTCTTCTCCCAATTTGAATTTTCAAATATCGCCATAAATTCTCGATTGGGTTCAAGTCTGGGGACTGACTTGGCCATTGCAAGACATCAACGTTACTTTCAGCTAACCATTTTCTTGTAGATCTAGCGGTATGCTTAGGATCATTATCCAGTTGGAAAACCCAATCAGGAGGTAGCCGAAGTCTCTCAACAGAACGCATTAAAATGTCTTGCAGGATTTTCTGGCATCTTTCGGCATTCATCTTGTCATCTATTATTGATATCTGCCAACACATTTTGCAGAAAAACAGCCCCAGATCATGATACTGCCACCACCAAACTTTACAGTTGGCAACGTGTTCTTTGGTAAGTAGGCTTCACCGTCCTTCCTCCACGCATGATTTCGATAATTATGACCAAACAACTCTATTTTAGTTTCATCTGTCCATAGTACTTTTTCCCAAAACGAATATTCTTTATCCTTATGCTCTCTAACAAATTTTAGCCTAGCATCTCTGTGTCGTTTCAAGAGGGGTGGAGTCTTCCTTGTGATGCGTGATTTCAGACTGTTTTTGTGTAGTTCATTACTTATTGTACGTTTGATTACTTTAATCCCTAATGCACGCAGATGTTCCTGCAGCTATTCTCGGGTAACCTGTGTATCTGGCGTCCTAATATCCTTGCTGATCTTAGAGTAATCTTCCTCTGAGCACCTGTTCGTTTTTGGTTTTCGACGCTGTTATGAGTTTTAAACCTTGCAATGAACGAAGCATTTGTATTAAATTGAATATTCAGGTTGTTAGAAATCGTTCTGTAACTGTTCCCATCTTTCTAAAGAGACAAAATGTGTTGTTTTTGTGAAATAGTCAATTTTTTATCTTTAGGTATTAATAGAACCTTCTCGTAAGACTAGAAATTGCAGAATGCTCTGATAATGGCTAATAGCGTTAACTATAATTACTGATAACATTACTGGAACATTCTAGAATATACTTTTTGCATAATTAATTGATCATTTTATTCTAATAATTGATTTGTATGAATACTTTTTTCACCAGTTAGAATTGAAAAATGCATTAATTTCTGGTAGAATAAGAATTAATTAAGTTTATTTTTATTTTTAATAATATGTGTCTTTATACATAAAATGTGCCGAGATTTGTTTTATTTAAGGCTATTACATTTATAAAAATACAATTTTTCATGTGTACGAATATTTATTTCTCCCCTGTATATGACTTTATATGAACTTTTATATTACATTAGAATAAAATCCTTAAACACATTTCTATTATCTGTTTTATCGGACACTATTTACATTATTCGGACTATTGTCCTCATTTTTGTCGCCATATTTATTACAACGTGCCATTCGTTGTACGCTCCGGCCTTCTTCAGGTGGTTGGAATGTCGAACTCGGGTAGACTGTTCCCGTTCCACGTGCCATGTTTAATGGATGTCCGATATCAGTTATCTCCTGTTAATTTATCCCCTGTTCACTGCCTTAACCGGGTATTGAACTCACACTCTCTGGGTTCTGTCACTGGATCTAACCAACGCCTTTATCTACTGTGTATGAATTTCTGGATATTATAAACCTAATGTCTTCAGCAACCATTTTCATCAGTACTCATATTGCAATTTTTGCTGTTATCTTTGCATGTTTTTACCAGAGCTCCTATTGCAACTTTGTTGTTGTTATCGTTTTTCTCTGACACTCCTTATTACTGGTTCCCATATTGTATTTATTTCTATGCTTAGTCGGCTCAGGAGATTTTTGTGGCCTAGCATATGTGCTGATTCCTTAAGTTTACTTGATCCCACAGATGGCGGCGATCTCCCTTCTCTCTCCAGATGTGGTCAGCCACGCCTGATTTTTCCACTTCCCATCGCGTTACAGCTTTCTGTTGTTCTTGAAGCTTTAGCCTGAGGGGGCGGTCTGTCCGGCCTTTGTATGTCTTTCTGCAGCTGCACGAAATAGCGTAAACACAATCTTTAGTCACATTCTCCTCTGTGGGGGTCTTTCTCGGGAGAGATATCTGCGAAGTGTCGTCAAGCTTTTGAAGGTTGCCGTGATGTTATATGGACCGCAGATCCTTTGTATTTTCTCTGATAACCCCTTCACATAAGGCAGGCAGACTGTTTTCTGAGTGTTGTTGTCCTCCTCCTCTTGTACCCTCCTATCCCAGTTTTTGGGGGAGTCCTGCTATGTACCCAGGGTAGTTGTTACGTTGTAGGGTACTACTTATACTGACCAATTCTTTATCTAATGTCTCTGATAACAGCAAAGATTGCAACATGAACACTGGTAAAAATGGTTGCTGAAGACATTAGGTTTATAATAGCCAGAAATTCATACACAGTTCATAGAATCTTTGAATTTTAGCACAGTACTAGACTATCGACGGGGTATCATTAATTTACGGTTGAGTTGGCTTGATGTAGACGTAAATTTTATGCTAACAATTTCTGTGTGTGTGTGTTTGTGTGCGTTTTATATTTATGCAGCAATCCTTCATGTATGCATACTTCATTAACAACGACAGACAAGGTACTACGATTAAGCATTTTATTTAATTTTTCTTATGTTCGAACAAGTGTTTTCTTTTGGGGGCATATTCCGACAGTTTCTACACACTCTGTGTCCAAAAAAGAAAGCACTTGTTCGAACAAGCTTAATCATAGCACCTTGTCTATCGTTGGTAATGAAACATGCATATATATATATATATATATATATATATATATATATGTATGTGCATATTCATGCATACTCTGAAGATATCAGAATTGCTAAGTTATATCTTTACGCTGACTTGTTCTCTGCCAACTTATCTTTACCTTACCATAGAACAAAGAAGCACTGCAAGGACTGCTTAAAAGAGTTCCTTGAATCTTGGCATATAGAAGAACCTGAGTCCCGTAAGTGTTGATTGTAATCGAAATAAGTCGAGGCGTACAATTCTTAAATGCACTTAGCTCTTCCGACAACATGTATTGAGCTGGGTAAATGCCAAGTGTCAAACTGTAAAAGGGTAAATCATCAATCCAGCAAACCATCACTTAACATGTGATGAATGTGGCAGCATCTTTTTTCCAGTGCAGGCCTTATTGTCCACAAGAATCGTCATATTGGTAGACCTTTGACAGATTACCATCGGTACTACAAAGGAAATAACATGTGATGTGTATCAGAAAACATAGAGAAACCGCTCCGATTTAAGCTGTCTCATGAAAATACATTAGCAACATGAACACAATTTACGCAACAGGCTCGTCCCATTGCGAAACAGCTCTACTCTTCTGTAAAAGGATGTGAAATTCTGAAGAGAACTAATACTAATAATCAACCTGGCCAACGACAGTCGTACACATCTAGTGAGGCGACATCATATGCGTAAAAAATATAAAACAAACTCTTATTAATAATAACTTCCCTGATTGTATTGTTGATAAACAAATATGATGTTCTGTTAGAAATTGTAATACTAAACACCATCCTGGGTATGACGAAAAACTACATCCGTATCCTAGGTAAGACGATAAACTACGTCCAGCAGCAAGGGGTCTGATAAGCGTGAAATCACCTCTTAATTGTTTGTGTTCCCAGGTCCACCCTAACTCGGGATGGTTGCACCTATTTGGATCCCAGTTTTGGGTAAATAGTTAACCCCCAAACTGGGTTGAAACATTATGAAAGTATAAAAATAGGTCTTAATACCAGAAAAAATAAAATTTGAAGAAAAATTATTACCAGCAATATATTATTACCAGCTATATATTTTTCGAAAAAAAATATTACCAGAATTACATTTTTTGAAGAAAAAATATTACTGGCACTACATATTTGAAAAAAATTACCAACAACAAAAATATTTTCGGCATTAAGTAACCCATTGTGGTTGATATGCCATTAAACAAACCAAACCAAATCAATACGAAGCAAATAGAATATAATAATTGTCAACTAATCCCAAACATATAAATCTTCTATATTGCAACCAAATGCATTCTAATTATAAACAAGAAGAAAATCTCAAAAAAGAATTATCAATATCTCCACCACAGTTCCCAGTAAAAAATAAAATAAAATTAATTATATGCTACACGAAATGTAGTATAAACTAATTCAATCATTTGTAACGACTCCTCCCGACGTATTTCAGAAAACCAACATTGTATATAAATTTAAAAGCCTTTTGGGAGATCGTATCTCCGGAAAAAAAGCAATAATATTCATGTCGTACAAACTACGACAACATTGTCTCAATGGCTGATTTTTTATTTGAATGATATATCCAATATTTCTATATATTTACAACTGCATACCTGTCTACGTTTGCAATTCTGAAAAAATTCTTGTTGAACATACATCTATAATTTTTTTATGAAAAAATAAACATTAAGTAAAAATTCTTGAAGCTCTCTATATTAAAAAATGGAAACCAAACCTGAATAAAATTAATCATGAATACTGCACAAATGTTTTAAAATGCGTACAATAGATAGGTTAAAATATTACGGTTTGCAGTAATAGTTTCAATACTTATTTCTTATAAATTCTCGACACATCATACCTAGTTACCTCCCCTGATGCGCAGTCAAACTACCACTCAGTAAAAACTTTAACTTTCATATGTTCATCATATTCAATTGTCTTTGAATATGATGAACACTACAATGTTTGTCGTGAAATTAAAACAAAAAAACAAACTAATGATGACATTGTGCTTTTCGAAAGACCTCAGAGTAAAATATGTATGAACATAGCGATTTCCTTTCCTTTGATATTGACACCAAGAAGATTGTCCATGAATATGAAAGGATCCAGTTGAAAATATGTAGAAAAAATGTTGTCTAAATTATTTAATGAAACATGTCTCAATATATATATATATATATATATATATATATATATATATATATATATAGTAACGAGCATAAAGATCAGAACGATGCGAAGAAAAAGTCTAAATGTGAAATAACGTTTTATTTTAAAGCTTCATAGAATATTTTATCAAGGAAAAATAAGGATATAAACGTAAATTATATAATTAAAAAATATAAATCTCAATAAACTTATTTTAATAAAGTTATAAGAATAAATATACAAAATTCGAAAAAATAGACGATCAAAAACATCAAAACGATTAAATAAATCCATAAAATTTAATAATTATTTTTCATTATTGAAAAATTTTTTAGGGTAAGAATATAAAATAGAGTATTTTATTAAATTACACCGGCTTTTGCATTGTAAACATGGCGAAAAATATCTGTGACGTCATTGGAACTTAGAATACTGATTGTCAAGTTATGTAATGAAGATACATTCTCGATTAGAGATATTTCAAAGACTGGGGAAATATAAAAGAGTTATTCATAGTATTTTAAGAAAACTTGAGGAAACCGGGTCATGTGAAGCCAAGAAACCACCTGGCAGGCCTAGGAAAACTAGTGCAAGGGAAGACTGATGGATTGGTAATGAATCAAAAAAGGATCGATATGCGACAGCAACGCTATCTCTAAAAGAGCTAATGCTAACCTTGGTATTAAAATATCAAGGCACACTATTTCCCGAAGACTTAATGAAATAAATTTGAACCGTCGAGTAGCCTCTACTAAGCCTTACATTTCTAAGAAGAAGCAAATGAGCCGATTGAAATTTGCCACTGAACACGTCATATAGACTGAAGAACAGTAGGATTTCAGCGATGATTCAAAATTTAACCTATTCGGTTGTGACGGGAGAAGGTTTGTTCGACGCAGTCCTAAGGAACGATATTCGCCTCAGTGTGATGGTGTTTGGCATGATTTCAGTTGCTGGAACAGGAACTCTCATCAGGCTACACGGTAAAATTAACGCAACTGCATACAAAGAGATATTGTAGAAACATGGTGTACCTAATTTGAGAACTGCAATTAATCAACCAGCTGTATTTATGCAAGATAACGCGGCATGTCACGCAGCGAAGTCTGTTAAGACATTTCTTTCTTAGGAGGATGTTACAGTTATGGAGTGGCCTGCTCAAAGTCCAGACATGATTCCTATTAAGAATATTTGGAAGTTACTAAATGAAAGAGCTAAGGAAAAGAATCTAACAAACGTCGAAGATCTATGGACTAATTTGAAAGGAAAATGGGAGAAAATATCCGTTAATGAATGCAAGACATTAATTCGCTCATGTAGCAATCGATGTCAAGCTGTTATTGAAAAATAAAGGTCTACACATCAAGTACTAATGAATTATGAAGGCTATTTTCATTTGGATATGATGTATCCATTATAATAGTATGAGTTTGTTAATCGTTCTGATGTTTTTGATCATCTATTGTTTTCGAATGTTGCATATTTATTCTTAAACTTTATAAAAATAAGTTTATTGATCTTTATATTTTGGAATTATATAATTACCATAGTATCCTTATTTTCCCTTGCTAAAATGTTCTATGAAGCTTTAAAATAAAATGTTATTTCACATTTAGACCTTTTCTTAACATCGTTCTGATCTTTATTCTCGCTACTGTATATATATGTGTGTGTGTGTTCATTACGTACCTTTAAATATTCATATATATCGTTAATAAAACACAAACTCGAACACATATAAGATAGATAGATTAATACGTGAGAATGTAGATATGGCCTTTTTGTAACGCTGAAGAAACAAATTCGGCTGGATACATATAATGCATGATAGAAGTTCATTATATATTCGAAAGAAGAGTCGCTAACCTTGTGGTTAGTGCTGTTTAAATGGTATTTTTTTGTTTGTTTTTTCTTTTTTTACTATTTCACTGTTTCTCCGGAAATTTATCTGTTTTCCTGAAAATGTTAAAATATCACAGAATAGAAAGAAAGAAAGACAGAAAGAAAAAGAAAGATGTATCTGCACGTTAGGTTCTGTTTATAATGGCTACACAAATCTCTCGTCTTTCGACTGAAAGTGTACATCTGTCACATGACAGGAAGCAAAAAGCTACAGCGATATGACGAAGGAAGGATTACGTCACACTCACTTTTCTTAGTGGCGTTGAACAATTAGCCAGTTGCGAAGTCGTTGCTCAATGGACTTTAATTGAATCAGAGAGAGAGAGAAAAAAAAGCCTAGAAATATTTCTCTGAATGCGCATGCGTGCCAGCACCTTCGTTCTTTCTCGTCTTCTCAACTCTGTTATCTTTCATTCTTCCCCATTTCTTTCCATCCCACCACACCGTATCGAGTTTCAATATTTAACAATGCGCTCTTAATTTGACATCAAAGTTGAAATATAATCTTTCGTTTTTCTGAGTACAGTCATTCCAAGATATCGTTTTTATTCATACAGCATTCAGTTTTTTCTTTTACTATCTCCTTTAGTTTCCATTTTTCTTTCTTTCTTTTTTTCTTTTTTTCTTTCTTTCTTTTTTTTCTTTTTTTCTTTTTTTCTTTCTTTCTTTCTTTCTTCAGGTTGCAATTCTTTCTTTCATGTAATTCTCTTTTTCAGTATTTTCTCTTACATTATTTTGATTTATTTTCATTGAATTCTCTCTTTGTTCCTTCTACCTTTATTTTGTTTCTTTCTTTGCCTACTTTAATTTTTAGTTTCCTTCTTTTTCTTCTATTCTTTATTTTAATTTTACTTAATGTCTTGGATTTCTCTTTTTCTTTATTTTAATTATTTTATTAATTCTTTTTAATTTTAATATTTTATTTTGTACAAATTCACTTTATTCGTTCTTTTTTCGTTCATTTCTTCATTCTTTCTTTACCTTGATTTTTTCAGATTTTATATGAACTTTGTTTCTTGCTTCATCATTTTTCCGTGTTTTTTTTATTTCTTTCATTCTTGATTTTGATTTTGCTTTCTCTATTTTTCTGTGATTAGCTTATTCGATTTCTTTCTTCTTTGTCCTTGTTTCTCGCCTTTAATATACATCTTGGCTTTTTCCCTACCGATATCATTTTTCTGTTATTCTTTTATATTTGATGCTTTATCCTTGCTCTCATTCTGACAGATTTCTTGCTATTTGACTCGTTTTAGATTGAAAAACGTTAAACAAATTTCTCTGTTATTATAATTAGATGTTTTGCTCTGAGAAAATATCAGTTTTCCGAATGCTTCTTCGCTAAGATGTATAGACTTAAATCAGTGGATCTGATCTAATTCAAAGATTTTCTTGATACACCCCTCAAAACATTATTTACATTATTCGGACTATTGTCCTTATCTTTGTCGCCATATTTATTAAAACGTTTCGGCCGTTGTATGCTCCGGCCTTCTTCAGGTGGTTGGAATGTCGAACTGAAACATTTATTTCGCTGACTGATGTAGACTGTTCTAGTTCCACGTGCCATGTTTAATGGATATCAGTTATCTCCTGTTAATTCTCCTTTCCAAGTTTTCTACTGCCTTAACCAGGTATTGAACTCACACTGTTTGGGTGCTGTCGCTGGATCTAACTAACGCCTTTATCCACTGTGCCATATGACCTTTGTTAGATTAAGATTTGAAACGTTGTAGCTTAGAAATGATTAAAGATATCTTACTGGAATCCTTTGAGGCATTTATAACACCACTGGACTCTACTTTGATCAATAAGAATGTATAATTTCTCTCCAAGCTTAACAGAAGAATCGTGATAAAATCGATAATAAATGAATATGACATGATCATCATTAATTAATTATAATTAGATCTTTTCTAATTGATCGTTTTAAGTTGAAATGATGTTCCATCTTCCTGTTGAGACCTTTGATCCAGTTTTCCTCTGTACTGTTCCCCCATTTTTAAACTTATTTACCGCTCTCTTGATTTGATTACACTTAATATATATTTTTAAAATTTTAGGTCAGCGAATCGGTAGCGAATTATGCATCGAAAAATAATTCATGTTTATCTGTATCTCGCACATTTAAAACTTTATTTAACTCCTCCGTTTAAAATTTCTCTCTGTTAAATTTTAATCCCCACCTTCGCCTATAGCCTTTCCTGTTCTTCTTTCTTCTGTTACACCCTCTCTCTATAGCTTTCAGACATTCCCCTCTAACACTTGTTTCCCACTCCCACACATACACTTTCACTAAAATTTTATTTCTTATAACCGGAATTATATTTTCCGAATTCTTTTTGAATTTGTAGTTCTGATGAATTGGATCGTGATTACGATTCCAATGTAATAAGTTATAACCATGTAATATTAGTATTTATATATATGCGTGTGTGTGTGTGTGGTGCTGCGCAAATGTAAGTGAACCCTTAAGATAATATTTACAAAAATGTCTTTTTTTCTATATATTCAACAAATTTATTTTAACTACAAATTTATTTTAAGTACAAATTCATCAAGAAAAATCTTTATTCAACCAATTACAACCGTTTTCAAAACTTCTTATCAAAAGTCTTAATTAAAAATTTAAATTAAAATGTACAAAAGTAAGTAAACTCTTACATTGACATTGTATTTTTGCTTTACATATTTGCCAGTTGAAATAATTTATTGTGAACGTGTATACATCAAAATATGACGTGTTTAGCAAACTGTGTATACTGTCGTCCATCAATATAACTCATTGTGTATGCAAAAGGTTGCCGTTAGAGACTAAATTTTCAAAAATATACGCCAAGATCAATATATCGCCTAAAATGATAGAGAAAACGACTACAAATAGCTATCCGTACTAATTTGGGGAGCTGCAAATTATTTATAAATTGAAACACATTGGTATTACGTCATGAAAATCAAGAAGGAGTCGTCCGCGATAATAACTGCAAGAAGAAGTAGAAATATAGTTCGGAAAGCCTAGATAAATCCTACCTTGACCATTGCGGTTCTCCAAGATTCCCTGGACAATGTCGGAATCAATATGCATTGTCTACAGTGCAAAAAAAACTCTGACCGATGCCAGTCATCATGGGGAATCTTCCACATTAGCCTTCCACTCCTTTCGAAAAGATCTATTCTTCCCTAAAAAGAAGCTTTAACCAATCACCACTTCGTTTCAGTAAATTCAGTTTTCTATTGGTTAAGAAATACTCAACTGTAGCAAAGTCGAAACACCTCCTTTTTCCCGACGAAGCTCTCTGGAGCCGATTTTTAAATACCAAAGGCTATATAAACAACCGCATGACTTAATTCAAGTCAGTCAGTCATCGAGTTTCGTGAGATGCTACCAAACTCCACGCATGTCAATTCACTGACTCAACATCACTTGAACATTCTCAACAAACTCAACACAGCACTCAATCGACCATTGTCCGCGTGGTAATAAAATTACAATTGATTCAAAAAGTGAACGTTTCAACTACACAAACAGTAATTGTACAATTCATGAATTTAGCCAAACAGTTAAAGGCAAACAACTCTTCACAAATTAAATTCTAACAAGTAACACACGCATACGCACTAATATTTGAACGAACACATTAGAGATTTTTCGTTGCAGAAACCATATTATTTTAATTTCACTAACAAATCAAAAACATTAACTTTTGTTGACCAAACTTTTGCATGAACATTCTTCATAATCTTGTCTCAATTGCCACAATCAACAAACATTCTGTTATTCTATGTATATCTATTGTATATATAAAAATCTTTTTATCTCTAACCACAGTGTTTTTAGTAATTTCTTGCAATACAAATTGTCCTTATATTCTTTATTTGATCTACGTGCTGTGGGATAATGCATAATAAGCACGCATAATCTTTGCCTTACATAAATTACCTTGTGATACATTTTCACTCAAGCTACAATCCGTAACGATCATGTCAGATTGCCTAAAAAGCCACTGTTTACGAAGAAAAGTACAAACAAGCAAGGTTCAACTATGCCAAAGTTCATATTAATACACTAAGAACTTTCTGGAAAGAGATTTTATCATCAGATGAGACTAAACTAGAGCATTTATTTTTGGAAATATAGGTGGTATGTCTGGCGCGATCTTAATACTTTTGAAGAGCAGAATTTGGTACTAACAGTAAAACATGGCGGCAGCATTATTATGATTTTAGGATGCTTTGCTGCAGCTGGAACAAGCAAAAAAGTACAACTTGACGGTATGATGAACAGTGCAAGATACCAAGAAATTTTGAGCGAAAGTTTCTTGCCCTTGGTTCGAAAATTGGGTTTAGGTCGGGGCTGGATCTTCGAACAGGTCAATGATTGGAAGCATCAAAGCAAATCCACCAATGAATGGCTTAGAAAAAAATAAATTTCAAGTTTTGGAATGGCCGAATCAAAGTACTGATGTAAACTCAATTTTAAATATGTGAGAGTAGATGCAATAAACCCAGGTACCATTGGCCAATTACCAAGAAGAAATTGTTGTTCTGTCCTTAAAAATTATAGAAAAAGAACAGTCGACGTCGTGACTTCAAAAAGAGGAGTCACCAAATGTTATATGTAAGGGTTCTCATGGATTTGCTGATTTTAATTTTGAATTAATATTTTCATTCCAGCTTAAGAGAACCGTTAGGTTAATAATTCGAAGTTCTTTAGTATTTTATATAGTTTTTATTTAAAAAAAAAACAGTGATCAATATACAAGTAGAGCCTAAATTATAATTATGTTTATAAAATATGATTACATTTTTAAATGGTTCTGATTCTTTTGATAAATTGTTTTTTTAATGAATATATAGTTTAATTAATATTTGTTGATTATCTGGATAAAAGAGAGACACAGTCTTTTAATATTGTCTTAGGGATTCACTTCCTTTTGCGCAGCACTATATATATATATATATATATATATATATATATATATATATATATATATATATATATAAGATAAAGTGGGAAAGCGCTTTAATGACTACGTGTTTCGCCTTCGTGTGTTAAGTTGGTGTCTTGAAGTCAGAATGAAAGATAAAATTGTATTTTTTGTGTTAAAGTGGTTTATGTCTGTTTGCTAAGTTGGCGTCTTCCGACTGGAAGCAAAGAACAAAACAACGTGCTTTTTTATATGAATACTATTAATGTCTGTAGTATTTGAAATTAGCCTCATCCAAGTATATCTCCGTTATTCTCTTTGTTAGATCGCATACTGCATTATGTTACTATTGCATATGATCGGTGATATTATGTATGAATCTGTACTTAGAATTATAGTTGATAATCTTCAGATCAGAGCAATCTTAATGCATTTCCTTCTTCGCGATTCATTTTCTTTCCTGATCAGACTGGCATTTAGTAAATCGAATCTCTGGCCAGATGCATTACACTGAACTACAGGGTACGTTCAAAGAGTTATTGTCCACTCTGTCTCATTTCTCCGCCATTGTTTGGATTCTATATACTACAAGCATCGATATATATATATATATATATATATATATATATATATATATATATATATATATATATATATATATATATATATATTTTGCGCGGTACTTAGTGGAAAATGCTCAATATCTGTGATAGTTAACATATGCATTAGCATGAATAGAATTTTGTAGTCCCGGGTTTCACGCTTTTGTGATCGTCAGACAAATTAATTTAAGCTCTACTTGTGTATTGAGCACTGTTTTTGTTTTGTTTTTTTTAACTATATAAAATACTAAAGAGATTCGGATTA
This sequence comes from Acanthosepion lycidas, assembly GCA_963932145.1. NCBI lineage: Eukaryota > Metazoa > Mollusca > Cephalopoda > Sepiida > Sepiidae > Acanthosepion > Acanthosepion lycidas. Next base: position 146,706,073 of record OZ010571.1, on the reverse strand, counting down.
TTAATATATATTAACATATATATATATATATATATATATATATATATATATATATATATGTATAGATAGATAGATAGATAGATAGATAGATATTCAGTTGCATGGATAGTACTTTGTAAACCCACCCGTGTTACATGTTTTTGCGATCAATCATCTTTCTCAAAGAACTTAATAATGTTAAACAAACACTAATCAACAACGGTTTCCCTAATCACCTTACAAATCACCAAACTAGACTATATTTCCCCAAAGTAAGTAATAACGATAGTGAACACACAGCCAAAAATCACATACACATTTATTGCAAAAACCAAATGCATATTAATTACAAACAAGACGAATCTTCTCTAAGGCATATTATAAAGAAATATATATTTTTTAATGAAACACGCATAAAGGAAGGATTGCTGCCTAAATATACAATATATATATATTGGGTGTTCATAAAGTTCGTGTGCACTTTAAAAAATTTATAACTTTATTTGTATAGAAATAATTTGTAAAAAAGTTTAGAAAGAAGTAAATCTATATGTTTTAAAGTTTTATTAAATTTTATTTAAGTTTCCACATGTCCTCCATCATTAGCAATACAAAGGGTAATACGATTTTGCAGTTCACGGAAAACATTTGCCAACTGATTTACAGTAATGCCTGAAATCACATTAGTTATTTTAGCTATACTTAAAACTAGGCACATTAAACTTGATAACATTTTTTACAGATTATTTCTATCGCAAATACAAATAAAGTTACAATATTTTTAAAGTTCACACGAACTTTATGAACACCCTGTATATATATATACACACATATATATATATATATATATATATATATAGTCTTAAGGTGTGCTATATTTATGGAATAAAGTGCTCAATATCAGAGATAGATCGTGTGTAAATATAAAAGTGAACATAGAAGTCAACACTTAGAAGCGACAGTCTGTTTCATGCTATATGCAATCGTCAGACCACATATGCTGTTATTTTTCTCGGCTATTTATATATATACGGGTTAGTGGGGCATTGTGGGTATTCTGTTATGACGGTTATTTCACCGGAAGTCGTTTGTTTATCTATTTGGGTCAAATTATATTGCTTGTTTTTATTTTTTTGTTTCTTATTTTATTTATTTATTTATTAACGTAGTAAAAATTTGTTTATATCACTTATTTAACAGTTTTGTTTTGGTTTGGGAATTTAATTAAAGCTATTTGTTCAGTTTTGGGGTTGATTGTTGTAGTTCATTCTAAGTATTATTTTGGCGGGAACAGTTTTTAATTGATTATCTTTATTTGGGATTGGTTTGTTTATTTGTATGAATTTAAGTCAATTTATTTTACTTGTATATTTTCTCTTTTCGGTTTTAGATTTTTAGTAACATAGTATTTATTTATGTTTTATTTCTATTTTTTTATTGTTATTTTGTTTATTAGTATATTTATTTGTTTTTATTTTATTTTTTCCGTTTTTAATTTTTTAGGTTACGAAGTAAAAATTTATTTTAATGTCTGCATTTTGAGATGAGCTCGGATCTTTTGTTTAATAATTTATTTTGGCCGGGGAAAGTAATGATAGCTATTTTTTCCTCCAAGCAAAGTTTGCAAGTTTTGATTGGTTATTGTAGGCTGATGATTTTTTCCTTATCTTCCAAGATATTTTTTGTGTGATGTTCGTTTTGTTTTTAATTTCCCAGATATACTTAGAAAGCATTGTACTGTTTGCATATTTACTATTTGTGAAAGATGTTTTGTGTGTATAATTTCTTTGTTTCCAGGGTCCTTCAGTTACTCCTATGTATACTTTTTCTTCATTATCTGGTGATTTTATCGTGGCTTGGTATATTACATTGTTCATATATATATATATATATATATATATATATATATGTGTGTGTGTGTGTGTGTGTGTGCGTGTGTGTGTGAGTATGTGTGTGTGTTTGTGTGTGTGTAATTTTGTATTTAGGCAGCAATAACACTTTAGACAAATTTCATTAAACACGACAGACAGGTTACTGTGATGAATTTTTTTTATTGAATTTTTAAAAGCATTCGTACAAGTATTTTCTTTTCTGGGCATAAATTTCTCAAACTCTCCAAATGTTTATATATCCGAGCGCTATAGGCTATTGTATTGGTCATTATCAAGAATTTCTGTTGGCGGTGGGGCTGGGGTGTAACTGACTATGTAGATATTTATATAAGTGTATCTATGTATCGTTTTGTGTCAACTCCACTATGCCTTCCCATCTGAGCAATGGTGGGAGGAAAACCTTCATACTCTGGCTTCCACATTCAAAGTCCATTCAAGAACCATCAAGAGGATGGTGAATAAGTTTTAAAAAGATATAACAATAGAGAGGAACATTGGATCAGGAGATCACAACAGGAAGAGGGATCACCATTTCAATTTAGACCTCAGTACATTCATATTGTTCAAAGTAGAGTTCAATAGTGTTATAAAAGCCTCGAAGAATTCCAGTAAGATATACTTATTCATTTCTAAGTTACAATGGTTCAAATTTAATTCCACAATTTTGCTTTTACACCCGGTATATATATATATATATATATATATATATATATATATATATATATGGGGGGGGGTGCATGTGTAAGAAAAATATATGAGGAAATTTGTAAAAACATTGTCTAGATATATTTCGCTGATGATCTGCCTACATCAGGTAATTTTTTTTTTTTTATGACGACAGATAATAGGCAATATTCGTCACGTTTCAAAAATGTAAATATACTTATAACTGTACTATTCCGTTTGATTCTTCTTTAATTTCCCTCACTCCCACATATATATATATATATATATATATATATATATATATATATATATATATATATATATAAATTAAAATTAATGATGTGCAAAAAATTTACCTCATACAGATGATCATTTCGTCTATTGGAAAGTAGTATTTTTTAGTTTTGTTTTTTTTGTTTTTTTGTTTTTTTTTTTAGTAAATGTATTTACATTGATATGCCCAGGGAAAAATTACTTTCCCATGGACGAAATGATCATCTGTATGAAGTAAATTGTTTGGATCTCATTAATTTTAATTCACTTATATGCTTTATAATAAGAATTACATTGAGCTCTCTTTTGTGGGTCAGTTTTAATTATATTAATAATATTTACTTGCATTACTTACCCACGGATATATATATATATATATATATATATATATATATATATATATATATATATATATATATATATATATTCACTAAGTCGATGTATCATCCTGTTATTTCCAATTATATAAGAAACTCAATACACATGCTTAGAAGGTTATTTGGCTCAGACCCATAACTTTTTACTATGCCTTCGTCTGGCCATAATGTATTTCAATTCTAAGTACAAACTGAAGAAGCGCGTTTTTTTCAATTGTATCTGTTGTAATAAGTCTGGTGATTGTTAAAAGTAAATTTGACGAAGTAATTTGCTCTAGATTCTTCGGAAAAACACGTTATTTTCTACCCCATATTCCAGGAAATAATTCTGCATTTTGCCCATTCAAATAAAAACAATGAAAGCTAAATACGTACCCAGTAAAAATAGTTCTAAAACGCTTCGTGGCTTTTAAAGGACACAACATTTCGCATTATGTTCTTTTATATTTGAATTTAATTTTCATGAATGATTTGTTCTTTTTTTCTCAGAGGTGACCTTATTCAGAGTTGAAAGAATTGCACCTGCGCAAATCCTTTCAATTGATATACAGTGGACCAAAACCAAACTTCTTTCATATTGAGTGCTTTTAACTCTTAACTATCGCATATCAAGCAAGCAAAAGTAATATTATATCTTTATCAGAACAATTTGCGTGATATTCGTTAAAGTCTAAATAGTTAATATTTCTCACATACGAAGATACTATTCTATTACCTAAAATGTCAGAGCCAAGAATTCTTGCAAGGTGATCATTTACATCTCTAATATATTTCATAATTTCGGAATGGTAGCCAAGTTATTTTCAATTTCGTTATTTGTTTATGCCAACGTTTCAGCATCTTGAAAGGAAGATATTTGCATCTGACACAACGCAACTGTAATGGGTCCCGAAAAGATGCTCCAGATCAATATTTGTTTGCGTGACTTGTTTCTGAATCATCAGAATGTCGTCTCGTGTGACATAACGATGAAGTCATAAATAACGTATAGTGGACTGATGTTTCCAGCGATAGCATGCAATAACTAAACGAGATATGCGTAGATATGGACAACAGAAAAATATATTCTCGTAGATTAAATAATGCAGCCTGTTTAAATTTCTCTGAAGTTTATCCGGATAAGCAAACACATAAAAAAGCCGAATGGTATAACTGATCGAAACGTTTTGATAAACGCTTCTCTGATTGACCATATGTTCAGAGATGTAGCTGTACACATCAGGCTTTGCCAGTTGCAGGTTTGTGAAGACATTTAACCCATAGTAATGGAGGATGGCCGTTGACTTTGAAAAGTTCATCCGCCTTTTAGCAACTTGTTTTTTGTGCTAATGATCTTCCAATTATCTTACTCATCAAAACTAGGGTATTTTGGGGGCGCCGCTTTAGTGAGTAAATTCCAATCGAGTTCGTTACATTGACTTATGATCCAAACTTCTAAGTTCTACTACTCTTTAATATCAAGCATTCGGAATCTGAGCTTTTATCTCGGATCGAACGCTCGCCACTAGAACTGGTGAACTACGTCAACCACGAATAAGAAATATGTTTATTTATATAAAAACGTCTGTTTAGTTAAGGCCGATTTATACGAAGGAAAAACATTTTTGTGGCAAGGAAGAAAGGCGTATGAACTGATAAATAATAATGGAAATATAAGAAAGGAGAGAGGGATAGAAAGAGGAACGAGGAGGAAGAAAGGGATAAAGGAGGGTGGGAGGGAAAGCAAGAAAGACGTAAGGAATTAAAGAAGGTAAGAAAGAAGGAATAATTGAGAGAATGAATAAAGGAATAAACGGGGAAATGTGCGGATGAAGGAATGAACGAACGAACGAATGAACGGACGGACGGGCGAAGGGACGGACGAAGCGAATAATAATAACTTAAGGTAGGAATTAGAAAAAGCATAAAAGAATGAATGGAAAGAAGGAAGAACTTAATGAAGGGCGGAAGGAATAAATGCGGGAAGGAATGAAAAGTTGAATATAAGCGGGAAAGAATTTGTAAAAGAATGGAAGCCATTAATGAGAGAAAGAAAGCATTGAGAAGGAAAAGGAATGAATGAAAGACGGGATAAAGAAGAGTAGGAATGAATAAAGGAATAGAAGAATGAAGGAATTAAGGACGGAATGAAAGCAAAAAAAAACACTTAGGAAGGGACAGAAGGAAAAAGGATGGAAGGAATGAATAGTGAAATAGAGGAGGAAAAGAATGAATTATAGATAGGAAATTGAAAGAAGTGCTAAAGAAATTAAAGAGTAATGGAACGAATTAAGGAGGGAAAAGGAGAAAAGGAAGGAATAAATTAGGGAGAAAATGTGAGAGGAATAACGGTCGAAGAAAGATAGAAAGAAAGAAAGAAAGAAATTGTGGATGAAATACACCAGGTTAAGGATGTAAGAAGGACTAAAAGAGTGAAGTAAGGACGGAGCAAATGAAGGAAAGATATCAGGAAAGAAATATTAAAGAAAAAACAGAATAAAAGAAAAGGAAATAGAAGCGGGCGAATGGAAGGAAATCATCATCAAGAAATGAAGAAAGGAATAATAGAGAAAGCCACATAAAAAAAAAAGAAAGAAAGAATTAAGTGAAAGAAAGAAAGAGCGAAAGAAAGAAAGAGATGAATTATTTATTTAGCAAACGGGAAAAGGAGAATAAAATTATGAACTACTCATCAAGCATTGTCAAAAAGGAAAGAATGATGTCTTTTATAATGAAAGAAGAAAGCGGAAGGATCAAGGACATATATGTGGCCATGAATGAGGAAAGGGAACAAAAGAAAAAATGAAAGAAGTGATTATGAAGAAGAGATTTTAGATCAAGAAAACTGAAATGGTACCGCGTGTGAGCAGTCAGAACGCAAAACAAAAAAGAAAGAAAGTATCCATCAATGATGGAGATTAGAAAAATTATGAAGACATTTATCGAAGAAGGAAACAAAAAAAAATGGAGAGAACATGTAAAGTGACGGACAGAAAATATCAGAAGAATGATTAAAGAAAGAAAAAGAAAATGATGTATATGATAAAGAAGAAAAAGAAATGGAAAATGAAAATTCGCGAAAAGAAGGAAGATGAAGAAAACAAAGCAAATAATGAAAAATGAACAAAGAAAGAAGTGGAGATAATTTGTTTCGTGTTGTCTATTTCTGCTATGCTTCTCGACTGTCAAGCCATCACCAGGAATGTGGCTTGATGTCAGACCCTGTAGAATAATTTCAATACTTTATCTTGATTTTGTCGGACATTTATTGATATCTCTATGCTTTTCAAAAGCTTTCAACCTCGTCTCGTCACGCTCAGTTTCACAAAATGGCAAATACAGAAAGCGATTCGTTCAAACTCAAATATTTTTACATTAAAATTAACACAAAAATCGCAATAAATATCTAAAATAAAAATTCAACAAAGTAAAAAAAAATGTAACGTTCAACTCATAACGAAAAAATCTTAACAAGAGAGGTCATTATGAAAAATAAACAAAACGAAAAGCACAAATGTTTAATAATCTAACATGGAACTAATTCTTCTTTTCGCTAAGTGGAGAGAGTAGGGCGTTCACCAAAGAGTAGTTTTCTAACACTTCTTATAACTGGCAACGAGACAAACGAATGAACCTTTGATCAGAGTGTTCCAGTAACTGCATTTAGATGAAATATATATTTTCAATAATTGTTTATCAAATACGTGTCTCGTGAGCAACTGAATATAGATGGTTAGTGAAACAAGCTATTGAATATACAGGAGTTGGACAAAATAATTAGAACAGTTGCAAAATCCACTCCTATATTTCAAAGACTTATTATATTAAGAACTTTAACTAAAACTTTGTAATTGCAGGTTATATCGATTGTAAATACGTTTATTTATCTAATTTACTGTCTTTGACTTATTTATTTTTAGAATTTAGTAAAATTTAAGCTAAATGCGTGACCTCTCCGAGTTCAAAAAAGAGAAAATTGTTGGAGCTCGCATGGCAGGAACCTCGATCACTAAGGTTGCTGAACAGTTTTGTTTTTCAAGAGATATCATATCAAGAACACTGAATCAATTCGAGAAAGACCTCGAGCAACCGTAGCAATTCGGGCCGGACTTGCAAACTTACTGACAGGGACTGACGTGCATTGAATAGCAATGTGGCAAAAAATCATCGGACAAATGCGTCCAAAGTGACTGCTGAGTTGAATAAACATCTGAATAGTTCAGTTTCTACTAAAACTGTTCACCGTGAGCTCCATAAGTCTGCATATCATGGAAAGGCTGCTGTGAGGAAGCCTCTTCTCTCCAGTCGCAACATTCAAAAGAGGTTGAAGTGGTGCAGAGATCACAATGCCTGGTCTGCAGACCAATGGAAGCAAGTCATATTTTTAAACAAGTTCAGTTTTTCTCTTTTCCCAAGTTCAGGGCGAGTTTAGGTGTGGAGGCAGCCCAAAGAAGCTTACAATCTTGACAGCCTTCTTCCAACGGTGAAGCATGGAGGTTGATCAGTGATAGTTTGGGCCGCCATATCATGGGAATGTCTCAGTCCAATAGTTGCCCTGCATGGTAGAATCAACAGCAAAGATTACCTGAACATTTTGGGAGATCATGTTCATCCAATGGCCAAGACTTTATTCCCTGATGGCGACTGCATCTCCCAAGACGATAATGCTCCAATACATACCGCTCGAGTGGTTAATAATTAGTATGAAGAAATGGAAGTGAGCTAGAACACATGGAGTGGCCTCCCCAATCTCAAGATATCAATATTATTGAACATTTGTGGTGCATTTTGGAGCAACAAGTTAGGAGCCGCTATCCTCCACCGTCGTGTCGTAAAGAGCTGGAGAAGGTTTTAATGGAAGAATGACTGAAAAATCCTCTGGATGAAGTCAGGAAAGCTGTATGATTCCATTCCTAGACGTATTAAAGCTGTCTGTGAGGCTAAAGGTGGAACAGCTCCATATTGAACAAATTTTCTTTGAATTTAACAAGTGTTCGAATTATTTTGTCCAACCCCTGTAGATTAAGCTTAACGTACTTCAGCAGAACAAGACTTTCCCAAAATATTGTTTTCCTGATCCTTCCAAAAACGTTAGTTTTTCTGTTTGCCTTGAGAACCAACAAAAAAAGCACATTTAACTTTGCCTTGACTGGAGCATTAAACTTTATCTCAGCGTATGTGTCTTGGCCAGCCCAACAACCATATTAATCGCGTAATTGATGTATATGTATCAAACCCAAAACGTCACGAATTCAAAAGGAACTGTTTTCTCCAGTAACACTCATAACTGAGGTTAACAGAAAATGTTAAAAACAACACATTACCCTCAATAGCGATGTTAAACTGGAATTCATATTTTGTAGTGGCTTGGAGGTGGACGGAAGCAAATTTGGTAAACGTTCATCAACATGAAATAATCGTTCACATAATTCAACATTAAGAAAAAATACATAAAAAAGGATCTACACACGGAGTGACACGGGCTCTCACTCTCTCTCTCTCTCTCTCTCTCTCTCTCTCTCTCGCTCTCTCTCTGGCTATATAGTTTTTTCATTGATTCATTTTTTACGGTTTATCAACCTGTTGCAAAAAATATTTTTAGATTGTAAGAATTAATTTAATGATAATAATGGTTTGGTGATACAAGTCGTACTAATTAACCCATAGATGGGGAGATAAGATGTAGATTCATATACGTCGCAAGGTTATTCGCGCGTAATTGAATATAAGGAACATAACGGAAATCGAAACTTGGCTCTCCGAATAACAATTCCGAACTATTATCCATTGCACCACCCGTACTTCCAAGCTTACAGAACCTGGTATTCGTCTATGTTTGGTCCAAATTAAATATTGCTTAATTTCTCTAGTCACTTGGGATCTGGTGTTTCAACCGGATGTGATTTAAGCTTCTTTCTTTCTCTTTCCTCTCTCTCTCTTTCCTCTCTCACTTTCCTCACTCTCTTTCGTCTCTCACTTTCCTCTCTCTCTATATATATATGTGTATATATATATATATATATATATATATATATATATATATATATATATATATATATATATATATATACACGATTTCCATAAGTTCATGTGCACTTGAGAGAGAGAGACAGACAGACAAACAGACAGGATCAGATAATGAGATTCTGAGAACATCTTAAACTAAAAGTTAGCATTGATTGTTTAATGTTGATATCATAGAATTTCGGACTTGTATTATCTATTTTCTTTCATTTTTTCTCCTAATTCTCTCCTTCTTTTCGTCCTCTCTCTATTTTATATATTCATACACACACACATACGTATGTTTGAGTGTGATTTATAAGGGATTAATGAATTTTTTATCCAACATATACTTAACATAAGAAACAAACTGCTGAAATTTATAGGGCATCCAATAAGGAAAAGGGGCTTAGAAAATTTAACACTCACAGGGCTTGTGTTTTTGTTGTTTTTGTTTTTTTTACAGCATATCAACCTAAATGGGGTATTTAATGCCGACAGGGTTTTTTATTGTTGGTAATATTTTTAAAAAATATATTGTTGGTATTTTTACTATAACAACCTATTTTTATATTTTCATATTCTTTTGACACCATTTTGAGTGTTCCTCATTTGCACATAGCTGGGATCCTAACACGTCCTACAACCCCGGGACCTGGGAACAATAATCAATAGATGGTTTCAGGATCTTCAAAACCTCCCGATCAGAGGCCTTGCTGCTAAATGTAGTTTAACTTCATACCCTGGACGAACTAATAGGACGTATTAAAAGCAAGAAGGACAGCGAAAAACAGCGCATGACTTACCCAACGATCTCATGGAAATGATCAACAGAATAGTGTTTATTGACTGATTTGTTTTATACAGGGTCTACAGGGAATTTTTGGCCGATACCCCGCATTAATTTCGGCCTTGTGCCAAATCTGACTGCGTGGTACGGTTGGTAGATATCCTGCAGTTGGGGGTTTATTGTGGAATTCATTTGACTCACTGGCGAATCTTATATGTATTGTTCTTGTCTTAAGTATTATCTTTCATTATCATCCTTCGTTTGATTATTCTTTTCAGTAACCTTCCCTAGGTTACAATAGTTAGAGAGTAAGAGGTACCGTTTTGGGGGATTGAAGGTGAAGATAACGTTTAACCCTAGACTTGAACAGATTGTAGTGATCTAGGAAGCAACGTCTTGGGAGTTGTTTCCACAAGTTTGTGGTTCGTGGGAAGAAGCTATTTGATTCGAACTTACATCTTCCTAGGGAATGAGGGTAGTTCACTATAATGTGCGTGGCATGTTGGGTCGTGGTCATGAAGGTTAGGACTGGTGGAACACTCTCCATAGAAATAGCGATACAGGAGTGATAGGCTAGCGACGTCTCGTCACTGAGAAAGGGATTACAGATTGGAAAACAATTCGTCGTCGACAAGGACGCGGAGACGTATTGAGATTCTATCAAGACTGAAAAGTGAAGACTGGGCAACACCCGCCTATATATGGGAAAAGTACTCCATTTTTAGCATGATGTGGCTCTTGTAAAAGTAGAGGATAGCAGGGTGAGTGAGGTACTTGATTGGTAAGAAGAACCAACCTTTTTAACCCAGCATATTTAGCGATGGATCGTATGTACGAATTCCACTTGAGGGCTGGGTTGATTTTAAGTAGAAAAAGGCACTCAAGGCGCGAGACCTAATTAAGCGAACATAACGATTGATGAAAGTTCTGGCTCCGATCGGCGATGTTGGAAGGTCACTTGTTTGAACTTTGAGAGTGATACACATCTTACTACTTAGCTGATCGTCCTGGGTAAGATGTTAAATTACATCCGCGTCCTGGGTAAGACGATAAACTACGTCCAGCAGCAAGGCCTCTGATCAGGAGATTTTGAGGAGCATGGAACCACCTCTTAATTGCTTGTGTCCCCAGGTCCACCCTGACCCGGGGTGGGAGCACCCTTTAGGGTCTCAGCTATGGGAAAATAGTTAACTATTAACAGCAGTACATTTTTGAAAAGGTTATTACCAGCAATACAATTTTGAAGGGAAAATATTACCAGAAACAGATTTTTGACAAAAGAAAATATTACCAGCAATAAAGAATTTTGTCGGCATTGAGTAGCGCATTGGGGTTAGTATGTGGTTGTAGAAAATAAACCAAACCAATCTAAACTAAACTAAAGAATACATATTCTATTAATAGGAATCTATCCTCAAAATGTTGTCGGCATTAAATAACCCATTGAGGTTGATTTGCTGTAAAACAAAATAAAACAATCCAATCTAAACTAAAGAATACATATTTTATTCATACGAATCTATCCTCAAAAAGTTGTCGGCATTAAATAACCCATTGAGGTTGACATACCGTAAAACAAAATAAACCAAACTAAACCAACCTAAACCAAAATGCTGGTAATGGGGATGAGATGGGTTTATACATTTCCCAAATTTATTTGTACGTAAGAAAATATAACTAAACCAAATGGAATTGGAACTCTGCTCTCCGAGCCATTATCCATTATTCAACCGGTTACTCATCTGGATACTGGCCAGGCTCGATCTTGTTTAATTTTGGCTATCGTAAGGGAAGTGTTTTTTCAACGTAATATGATCGTAAGCCAACAGTGTTTACAAGAAATAGGAAAAAGACAAAATTTACTAAGAGCAAAAAAGGACAGGAAATTATGGAGAGCCATGATCACCAAAGTTCTAATGGCATATGGCACATAGAAGATAAAAGAAGATATTATTTCTTATTACACTAAACGATTATATATATATATATATATGTATGCGTGTTACAGTTTCATGTTTTGATGTGTTGGGGGTCATGCTTTTGGCACTTTTTATGAAGTACATTGTTCAGGCAAACTATCAGCAGTTCAATTCTGATTTTACTTCTAACATTCATGAATTTAGGCCTTTCCAAACTATCTTTAATCTATATACACCAATGTATGCATATAAAATAAACTACAACAGGACCGAATCGAATAATTACAAGTAACAGATTGTAAACAGGCTTTCATTGAAACCTACGTTGAAAAATATTTAGATTAAAAATAATTTCAAATTAATAATGGTTTATGAAATACGATAAATTCGATCAGTTTTCTGCGTGCGTGCGATACAAAAATCTGGTAAAATTTCCAAGATTTTATTTTTCCTCTAAATCGTTTAACATTAAAAAAAACAAAAAACAAGAAAACGATAAAATAAAATAAAATATAAATAAGTGTACATATTAAATTTGCTAGAGCAATTTTTCAAATTTTTATTATGCGGAATTATTTGCAAATATGTTTACTTATATTATTTTATTACGTTCTAACAGATATTAAAAACGTAATTTTTACAAATATCAAGGTGGTATCTATATAATAACAAAATCTTTTCCGGAGCCCCGTTCGTTAAATTGTTTGTTATGTGAGACGTTGGACGTAGTTTATATCGTCTTGCCAAGGACGAATTTCTTTCGGCTTCATTTTTCTACGTACAAATTAATCCAAAATATATGTGTGTGTGTGTGTGTGTGTGTGTGTGTGTGTGTGTGTGTGTGTGTGTGTGTGTGTGTGTGTGTGTGTGTGTGTGTGTGTGTGTGTGTGTGTGTGTGTGTGTGTGTGTGTGTGTGTGTGTGTGTGTGTGTGTGTGCTGGATTAAGTAATTTAAAATTATTTTAATTTTTTTCCCGGACCCAAAACGGAAACTGATTAAAATTTTTAAGGTTAATAAGAACGTGTTAAGGAATTTTCATTTAAAAAAGTTCTATTTCCCTCCTGTAGCAATTGAGTTATCAATCACGATACCTTTGTCATAAATTTATTATATATTAGATTCCACTTAAATAATAGGTGGAGGAAAATGTATTGTAGCCATTTACACTATTTACATTGTTCGGACCTTTTTCCTTATCTTTATCGCCACATTCACAAGGCTTCGGCCGTTGTACGTTTACGGTCATTTTCAGTTGATTTTTGTTTGAATAACATTATTGACTTATCCAATGTGTTCGAAATTGGTAAGACACGTTACGATATTGCACTGTTTAAAACCAACAAAACAATTAGCCAGACACAAGTGGCAATAAATGCTGTAGCAGACTGACCCATTGGAAGAAAATCCAATTATTTAAACAAACGTCATCGAACAAATCTTCAGAAACGCCTACAAACAGATTGACTCGGTTGGGTTGAAAATTCTAATAAATATCACCTGAAGAAGTCCGGAGAGTACAACGGCCGACACATTCTGAATGTAGCAATAAAGATGAGGGCAACAGTCCGAACAATGTACATAATAAATAACTAAACTTCATCTCTACTGAAATAACGCCTAGACAATTTTTCCTCTAGTTCTAATAATGAGTTACTATTTTTATAAAATGCAAATTAGCAATTCAATTTATAAAGTTATTTTGGAAATTTGAGTAGACTTGCTTGTAATTATGTCCATCTTGTAGAAACAAAATTATGTTTATATTTCATTATGTTTCAAAATATACCTTTGTTTCTAATATTTATATTTCCAAGAAAATAAGCAAAGTGCTAAGAAACCGAAAAATTTCGCTAGAAACAAAGAAATAATACTGAACTGTTATGTAACAACAGTTCTCCTATATGTCAGTAAGCGCTATACATTCTGCTCTCAGATTAGGCAGAGACTTGAAACAAAAGAAGGATACTGAAATATCATGAACCTAACATGTGAGCAACGACGATGTTTTAGAGAAAATGAAAACAAAAAAGGACACTTATACATAACACTAGGAATAGTTAACATTTCTAGGCCACTTAATGAGAAAATAACGCTTGGAAAATTTGATACTCACAGGACAAATTGACAGACGGAAATGACACATAACCAACCTATTGATCTTGAGTAAATGGATGGAGGAGCAAGGTTTAAGAAGGATAACAATAAGACAAAATGTTTTCGAAGCTACGAACGAGAGGGACTTGTGGAGGACCATGATCGCCAGCGCCCTGAAGATATACAATACAGGTTTTTAATTTATGACAGTTGGACTAAGAATGATAATGAGGCATTATTGATGGAAACTTTCGAGAAAGTGTGAGAAGCTGAATTTGGTTTCGCATAAAATTATGAATAGCAATATAGCATTGAATTCTTTGGTTCCGTTGCTTTTTCCAGGTATTTGCATAGACTAAAAATTAGGATGTCATAAAATCAGTCAAAGGCGATAAAACTTCATTGGATATTGCGAAAGACTCATTTGTGTTTAACAGGTGAAATAATATTCTGTTCATTAAACGGGTTTCTGGCAGTGTAGTTAGGGTACTGGTACCACACAATAAATACAATGATAAAAGTACCCTCGTATTATGTGGAATCAACTACCGGCAACGGACAACAAAATATGACGACAAGGTGATAGAAACACCTACTATCTACCAAGCAACTTACCTTTCCTTGATTTGTAATTGCAAACAAGAATACGGTGTCCGTATCCCCTGTGGAACGACTAACGTTCAGCTATAGACTCAAGTATACACAAGACAAATGATTAGTTGTGGGCGCTAGCATAACCACGATCGATTTTCAGTTATAGACTCAAGTACGGTATATCAACCTCAATAGGTTATTTAATGCTGACAAGATCTTTATTGTTGGCCATAGTTTTTCCAGAAATGTACTGCTGATAATAATGTACTGCGGGTAATAATTTTTCTTGAAAAATTCCTTGCTGTTAATAATCTTTTAGAAAAATGTATTGCTGGTGTTAAAACCTGTTTTTACACTTTCATAGTGTTTTCACCTTCGTTTGGGGGTTAACTATTTGGCCATAGATGGGACCCTGACAGGTGCTACCACACAGGGTCAGGATGGACGTGGGAACATCAGCAAGTGGTTCCACACTTTTCAAAACCTTCCGATCAGAGGCCTCGCTGTTGGATGTAGTTTATCGTCATACCCAGGACGCGGATATATTTATCGTATTACCCCGGGACGGGGATGTAGTTTATCGTCTTACGCAGGACGGGTCTCAAACATAAACTTGGTCAATGTTCCCAAAAAGTGGAGCGACTATATCGAATCAAATGTTACGTCTACTACTAAGAAAGTTGATTGACTGTGTAGTGCGAGGATTTTTTTCTCATTAGAAAATCTTGCACGTTTATAAATCTACCATTCGTCCGTGCATTGAATATTGTTGCCATATTTGGTTTGGTGCTTCTGCTGTACACCTCGAGATTCTTGACAAAGAAAAATCTGCAATGTAATTGATCCTGACTTGAAATGTTGTCTTCAGTCGCATTCTCACCGATGTGGCGTGGCTTCACCGTTTTACTGTTGAGCTAGTTAGGTTGCAACCGTCGCATCTACTCAAACATTTTCTTTTCTCGCACTTCTCATCTCTGGAACTCCCTTCAGATTTCTTACTTCCCCGATAACTACATTCTTTAAAAGGTTTAAGTACAAAGTCAATCGCCATCTTCTGTCTTCTTGAACCCTGTTTCTTTTTTGCCCTTTCCTCAATCTTCTCAAATAAAGTTTTATCGTTTATTTTAATCCTTGTAATCCCCTGCATTCCAATGGTACTATCGCCTTGTTTGGGGTGTAACGATTAAAGTAACAAAAACAATATCTCAAGTTTTAAAAAAAATTAGTATTTATCTACAGATGCAATTATAATAACAATATTCTGGCTGGAAGTCACCCAGGAAATTTTTATATATCATTAAATCTACAGGCCCATTCACAGTAAGTAAACTGTAGTACAAGAGCAAAAAGACAGTACAATAAACACCCTCTCTCTCTCTCTCTCTCTCTCTCTCTCTCTCTCTCTCTCTCTCTGAGTGCCACAAAGTGTTCCAGTTGCTTCGTGTATGGCCACCTATTCTTTGTATGTTTCACCGAAGGACCTGAAATAAACGATGAAAACCTTCTAAAATCTGTGTTCACTAAGCCAAGTAATGATGAACTAAAAACTTTCGTGAACTTGCGAAATACTTAACTCTGTCTTCCAACTGTGTGTGATCCACAGAATTATGTCGTTACAACGAACCTAAAGGAAAACTAATTTCAAGAACGGTGTACGCGGACAGCGAGTAAAAGCCGTCAGCGTACCCGTTAAGAAACATTGAACAACAAATAGAATTTTCTTTAGTAGTTTTGAGTTCAGAGAACAAGAAAGACTTACTGAAAAGTGATCTTATGTACGTTCGACAGAGGCATGCTGGGATATGAAATATCACACGTGATGATTGATCACAACGATAACGAAGAGATCAGTTTGATCGAGTCAGTGGGAGTAAGTTAAATTTAGTTCGAATTCGTCATGCAGTTTCTGTCGCCTCTTTTGAGAACGGAAGACCGCATATTCGATTTTAGTGGAAAATCGGAAACATTCGAGTTTAAACCGATCTAGAATACCTAGAGGGTACGACTGTTTTCTAGGTCATCGTCTTGCCCCAAGAAGTCCACCGTACCAACTTAAGAGAGATCAGTTGTATTTTAGATGCTTTCATGGTTGTGCCCAAACCGATAATCGATAACTGATCTTTTGATTCTTTTTGGTATGAAACGAAAACTTTTCATGCCTAACTTGAGTGAATTTCTCTTTCACATTGAAAAAAGAAAAGAAAGATTTAATTTCTTTTATATAAGTTAATAGTATTCGACCTCAGCTTTTATAAGTATGTTGTACAGTAATTTGCTGAAGCGGTTGTGTTTTATAAAGAAAATAAACACAGAACTTGATTTTCTGATTCATGACTCGCTACTTAAAAAATAGCCTAACACAGTTTTACTGTGATTTCACCATTTGCTTTTTCAGCCGGTGTATTTTGTAAGATCACGACTAATACAATGATTCAATATTCACTAAATTCTTCTTTATTTCTTAGAGATCTCTCGCCGGTAAATGTTGTTAATACAGTTTATTATAAACAAAGCATTTGCTGAAATATTTGTATCTATAAAATAACGTATAAACAGAATATATATATATATATATATATATATATATATATATATATATATATATAATGCTTATATTAGTGTTTAAGCCTTTTTATTATATCCTTACTCTGTCCTGGACATTGAGTTCTACCTAGATTCTATCCTCTTGTAATTATTTTTTATACAAATATATATGTATGTGTATGTATGTATGTATATATATATATATTTATATATATGATATATTTATGATATATGATTGCATATGTATGTGTATATTTACAACTAATATTATCAATATATGTATGTGTATATATATATATATATATATATATATATATATATATATATATATATATATAAGACATGTATCATTGAATAATTTAAACAAGTTTTCTCTACTTATTTTTGATATGATTCTCTCATATTCACAGACAAGCTTCTTAATATCTTTATTAAAAGAATAAAGAATGTTACCATATTGATGTATATTCATTTATTTTAAGTACTTTCGACATAAGCAAAATCTCATTTCAAGGTGGTGTTTTATCTAAGAAAAACTTGTGTTTTATCTGCTTTTGTTATTTGTGAAGTGAAAAAATGTATTTATGTACTGTACGATTTTTAAATTTTATGATGTAAGTATAGTCGTTTAGTAATGAAAAGGGAGATAGTTTTAAAATATCTAAGTTTTAACTAATAGCATTAAATATTTCTTTTTAAATAGAAGACATCTTAATAGCTTAGCTATTAAGATGTCTTCTATTTAAAAAGAAATATTTAATGCTATTAGTTAAAACTTAGATATTTTAAAACTATCTATTTTCAACATTTTAATTTACAAAAATATCAGTAACTGAAGTTATAAAATCGTGTACAAAATATTTAGATGTCGGCATTAAATAAGCCATAAGGGTTGATATGCTGCTAAATACAAATAAGCTACACAAAACCATAATATATATTATCTTTAATGTATAAGACGATTATGTAAAAGTTCTAGTTATTATAGGACAGCGGGAGTGTTTGTTTTCATGAACTACTGCACTGTGGGATATTACACATTCGATTCAGTCATGTATCATGCGTGATACACGCTTAGGCGATCATGTATCTTTCGATACATGACTGACTAAGGTAGATTTTTTTTCCCGCAGTAGCCTGCCATTTCTTTCCGTGGTAGACCAGATGCCATCCAAGGCTATAGAACCCGATTTGTCCTGCTATTTACCCATAGGTGGGTGAGGAGAAAAGAGAATTCATAACTTTCTCAAGGGTATTAGCACGTAAGTGAATATAATGGATTCGCCTAGAATTCGGACTCGGCTCTCCGATTCCTCTATCTGAGCCAGTATCCATTACTCCACCGTGAAATGTAAATTCAATTCAAAGATTGGAATGTATATTTTCTGTCTGTATTCATGTTTGTTCCGATAACACACGCGAGATTTGGGATTTAAATACCAACACCTAATATTTAAAATTTCTTTCTTTTATTTCATTTTTTTTTTCATATATACTTTCATGTATTCCTTTTTAATTCATTCTCTTATCTCAATACTTTCTCTCTCACTATTATTGTTTTCACCATTTATTAAATTTCTTTATTGTTAGGTTGGTGCAAAAATAATGACGTAATAATGTCGTTTTTTGACGTATTTTTTAACGTCAAAAAACGACATTATCACGTCATTATTTTTGCACCAACCTAATAGAACATTTTCATGTTCTTTTACGTTTTCTTTCGCATCTCGGCTGAGTTGATCACATCTGATACTTTCCTTATACTTTCTTAGTCCCTCTTCACCGACATAATTACAGCTTCCTTTAACCCTAAATCCGTTATTCTTTCTGCTTCCACTATCAGAATCAAAAGCCTTTAAGATGAGCCAATTCCGTAGATGAAACGCTGAAATTCCTCAACCCATTCCCCCAACAACATAAACGTGCGTGGTTTCTCTCAGATCTCAGAGTTGCCGGAAGTGTAACTGTGCTGTACCACGCAAGCCAAGTGTGAGCAACAAGGGAGATAATCTGAATTGGAATTGCGTCTTCCACATCACCTCTCCGCTTGCCTCAAGTATATAATATTTGTACAAGGATTCAAATTCTTCCCAGCTTTGAGTTATAATGGTGAGCAAAATGATACGTTATAGTTTGAGGCTAAACTTCTCATTTTCAAGATTTGTTTCGCTTTCTGCGAACACACAGACGCTTCAATAATACGTTACATATTATCAGGTCATCCCATAAGTTCTGTCCGAATTTTGAATAAAGAAAACAAGTGACCAAATGTTACATTTAATTACAGATTCAATCAACAACGTATTTTCCGTGATTATCTATGACTTCCTTCCATCTATTAACAAGCTTACTAATTCCATTACTGTAAAATTCTTTTGGCTTTGATTCGAAGAACTCGCAAATGTCAGTTTTAACCTCTTCCTGTGTTATAAAAGCCGTTTCTCCCAAATGATTAGACAGTGCTATAGATCTTTTCATAAACAGTAATCATATTTCAGTTTCAAATTCAACATATGCCGTTTTGGTCTTATGTGAAGTTCTCTTGGAGAATTACTATAGATGCAGTGGGTTATGGACGAGCATGTGTGACCTTTGTATGTGTGCTATTGATTGGAAGTGTGTTTACACCTGAGAGTAGAACTTGGCAATATGATTGCTGTTTTGACAGTCTCCGTCATTAATAAGAAATTGTGATCACTGTTTTGTACGAGAGACATATCATACAAGAAGGCGTCATTACATGTTAAACAGATATTTTCGATGCGAATATGTGGTGCAATTACCATTCCAAAAAATTCGATCACGTAAATTTTATACAGAAGAATATAACGTAGTATTTATGTGAGAAGGATATTAGAATACTTCAGAAATTATATTCAGAATATTCTATATATTCAGAATTATAAAGAGACAGTTGAACATTTTAGAACTCATCATGAGAACAGAGGACTTGACACTGACAGAATATACGGAAGACAAGTAGCGAATAAATTACCTAACCATCTTTTGTAAATGGTTGGCAGAAAAAGGATTTTTTAAGCATTTCACCCCAAGTAGGGCAGGAGTGCCACGAGCACGCAATGGGGTTACAGAGAGTGAGAGCAAGAGTAAGAGGGTTGTTTGTTGGAAAGGATTTAGAGAAGGACAGGGATCAGGATGAAAGCATCAGAAGATATCGATTGACATTACATTTGAATATTTGACGATCATAGCTATCAAGGAAGCAAGTAGGATGAAGGGAATTGCACTGTCAGGAAGTACGAAAGAAGAAGCTGTTGGAGTAGAAGAGGCGTTTACATTTAACAATTCCGATAGTGAAAGGGTGGGACCGAAATGCCAACGTAGTAGTACACTTAAATTCATGCAGTTGGGGCACCAGTGAAAGTAGCTTGTCAGAGCAATTGCCATGAAAAATATTTATAGAAAAGACAGAGCGAAGCCACATCACGTCTGTGAGAAAGTGACTGTAGACGAGCTGCCAGATCAGAACCTATCACATTGCCTATCCGTCTCTGGTGGCAAAAAGATAAACTTTACTAAGAGCTACAAAGAACAGGAAATTGTGGAGAGGCGTGATCGCTAAAGCCCTGAAGGGAGACAACAAGTAAACTGAGATATCACGAAATAAAAAGAAGAAATGCTGTATTTTGGTAGGACATGTATACAAAATGTTTTTTTCTTTTTAATGACGTCATTTCAGAAGGTAGGAAATCAGGGTTCACTATAGATTCCTTTGAAGTGACACGGCATCTTGGGAAAGACAATGGAACATAAAGGTCAGATTTAATTAATCCTTTAATTGCTTAAATTATTTACGTTTGCATTAATTAATTATGAATTATCAGATATAGATAACGAGAAGTGCAAACGAAAATATATAAATTTCATAAAAAGTTTTCTTGAGTTTTACCTTGCTGTAAGAATTTCCGTTCCAAAAACATTAAAGGCACATCATGTTAAAAGGTGTTTCCCAAAAATAGGAAAGGAAGGTTTTCTTTAATAATACTTTCGATTATCAAGACCAGCGGTTTCCAACCGATTTTGGGCCATGCTCCATTTTGGTATTTTTAAAATTCTGGTGCCCGCTCCTGTAATATTTAATTCTTACATATTCAATATTTTACTGCGATTCACGTGAAGGAATCTTAAAAGGCCATTAACTTGGTCTCTAAACAAGCCTCGAAAAATCATGTCGTACACGAAAGAGAAAAAAAAAACAACAAAATGAAAAAAATATATAGTATATCAGGAAACATTGTTGAACTCTTCACAAAAAAAAAAAAAAAAAAAAAAAGAAACATAAATGCAGTGTTATGTCCCAAAAATAAATAGCATCTGGAAGTCAAAAATGGAGAAATCTGAAAGTTTAACTCTTTAGATCGACAAGATAAACAGACATCTTATACAAGTTAAACAGCTGGACTTAATATCACAGGCAAAACAAATGACCCATGATACGTGAACTCGACTATTGAGGGCGGCATTAAATATCAACTGGAAACAAAATATGACCAATGAAGAACTATAATGGATCCCACTATGGATGACGAATACAACCTGTGAGAGACGAGTGAACTCTACTGATCGTTGCTCGAGAAGTAAACAAGATATTTTAATTCAGCTTATATTAAGGGTTTCAAATTATGGGAAAGATGAAAAACATTCAAAGATCAAATTTTAGATGAGACTGGAATTTAAAAAAAAACAAAAAAAACAAAAGAACTGATTAGATTTAGGGGTGACAGATATTGCTGGGAAGAAGAGATCAGAAGCGTCAGTTTCAGGAGGATTATATAGAAAGCAACAATTTTAAGATAATAAGGACGGTGTGATTTACTTACGAATTTGAAACTTTGTTATCAAATTTTAGACGCTACGCATTGTAAAGCAGTTTTTGTTCTATAGTTTTCTTTATAACCGCTTCTTTAGCATAGTGTAAAACAGTGTTTCCCAACCGATTCCAGGCCATGCCCTATTTTGGTATTTCTAAAAGTCTGGTGTCCCTCAGTAATATTTAATTCTTACATATTCAACATTTTACTGCGATTCACGTGAAGGAAGCTGAAAAGCCATTAAATTGGTCCCTAAACAAGCCTCCATAGCGTCCATGATAGAGAAAAATGAAAAAAACAAAAAGACAGTTAAATATAATTTCGAAACATATAATAGAGAATTGAAAGGTAGAAATATAAGATATTTGAATAGAAGCTTATTCTGTAAGATACTTTGATTATTTTAATCATGAAATAATAATGCGAAATGAAATTTGAGCTCATTAGAAAACAATTGACTGTTAATAACTCATTCTCGTATTGACCTGTAATCTATTGGTAAAGTCGAAGTGTGCACATCCTACGCATGTCCCACGAATATATTACCATGCCTCATCGGTGGGGCATGTGCCCCAAGTTAGGAATCATTGATCTAGGCCGTTAAACGTTAAATTAAAAAAAAAAAATAAACAAGGATGCCTATTCAAACATGTGTTTTAATTAAATTAACGTTTTATTATTAGGTTGGTGCAAAAATAATGACGTAATAATGTCGTTTTTGACGTTAAAAATACGTCAAAAAACGACATTATTACGTCATTACTTTTGCACCAACCTAATATAATAAAGAGATAAAGCCTCATGAAAAAATCCATTAATTGCGTACATTACTAGCTGACATTTAAGTTTTAACTTAGAGTTTTGTTTTGTATCTATTAAGTCTTTTATTGTTTAAAACGTATTTCTGACAAATTGCATGTTCAGTTTTAAAATGAAGGCCTACATGCATACACACATTACACACACACACACACACACATATACATACATATATATATATATATATATATATATATATATATATATATATATATATATATATATATATATATAATTTAATCAGATCTAGAGATTATTTCAGAACCTGTCGTGTAAAATAAGAGTACAGTCAGGGTGCTGAATAGCATGGGATGGGATCTGGCCCATTTTTCCAATATTAGCGCTTGCAGACAAGCGGAACTTCTGCCTCGTATATAAGAATATAAATTGGAATACAAAAATATAAATGGGAATATAAGAATATAAATATGAATATAAGAATAAAAATTTGAATATAAGAACATAAATTTGTATAATGGAGTATAACTTCGAATATAAGAATATAAATTGGAATATAAGAATATAAAAAGTATATAAGTATATAAATTGGAATATAAGAATATAAATTCAATATAAGATTATAAATTTGATTATAAGAATATAAATGCACTAATTTTCTATCGAGTTTGGCATAATGCCTTTCGTTCCCTTTCCCCTTATTTTACTGAATAGTGAGCCTTACTGTCTGCTTCATATCTAAAACTTAACAAAAAATAATTACATAGTTCACTTGGGTGCTTCATTGTACTGAGTCCTATATTCACATGTTATTATATATTTTGGTTTCCATAAGCCCACGAAATAACTAGAGACAGGCAAGCTGAAATAGATAGATCGATAGATAGATAGATAGATAGATAGATAGATAGAGAAGGGGCCTTTTTCAGAAGTCTTCATTATGTTGATGCATTGTAACTGTTGCGTCAACTGCATTGGCGGGTTTAATGCATATTTGAATTTGTCAGACGATATTTATTTTAATTAGAATCACGCAAGGAAGAAATAATTCATCCAACCTGTATACAAATTTAGTTCTGCCAATATGCTTTGTTCAGACAACATATAAGATGTTAAAAATGAACCGTTGTCGAGGTGAAATTCTTCGATATTTTTCTGTTCAGTAGCGGTTTCAATGCACGACCTAGTTTAGAAACTCTCTGGGAATATGGACTCTGAGAATGAGAATTTGTAGAATCTATACAATAAGACGGGAAATTATTTTTATCTACAGAACAAAGCAATTATAAAACCAAAAGGATTGTGGGTAGCGTAAGGGTTACAATCTTGGAAAGTGAAATCGGTTAACCGAGTTCAAATTTCAGCTTCACTAGTAAGCTAGGAAAAAGGATTAATATATTTCTTCTCCTCAGCAGCCATGGGATAAATAGTAGGGGTAATTTAACTGTGTAGCTCCCGCCAGTCTAGGTGAACAACTCTGAATTCATATCCGTAGAGAAGTCAACAGATTGGTTTATTTAATGCCGACAAGAATTTTATTGCTGCTAATATTTGCTTCGGAAATGTATTGCTGGTAATAATTTTTTCTTAAAAAATTAATTGCTGGTAATATTATTTACAATAATATATTGCTTGTATTAAAACCTATTTTTACACTTTCATAGTGTTTTCACCCCAGTTTGGGGGTTAACTATTTTCTTATAGCTGGCACCCTAACAAGTGCTACCACTTCGGGTTAGAGTGGAACGGGGAACATCACTAATTAAGAGGTGGTTTTCCCGCTCCTCAGAACCTCCCGATCAGAGGCTTTCTTGTTGGATTTAGTTTACAGTTTTACCCAGCACGAGGATGTAGTTTATAATCTTACCCAGGACGAGGATGTAGTTTATAATCTTACACAGGATGAGGATGTAGTTTATAATCTTTCCCAGGACGAGGATGTAGTTTATAATCTTACCCAGGACGAGGATGTAGTTTATAATCTTACCCAGGATGAGGATGTAGTTTATAATCTTACCCAGGAAGAGGATGTAGTTTATAATCTTACCCAGGACGAGGATGTAGTTTATAATCTTACCCAGGATGAGGATGTAGTTTATAATCTTACCCAGGATGAGGATGAAGTTTATAATCTTACCCAGGACGAGGATGTAGTTTATAATCTTACCCAGGATGAAGATGTAGTTTATAATCTTACACAAAATGAGGATGTAGTTTATAATCTTACCCAGGACGAGGATGTAGTTTATAATCTTACCCAGGATGAGGATGTAGTTTATAATCTTACCCAGGAGGAGGATGTAGTTTATAATCTTACCCAGAACGAGGATGTAGTTTATAATCTTACACAGGATGAGGATGTAGTTTATAATCTTACCCAGGACGAGCATGAAGTTTATAATCTTACCCAGGACGAGGATGTAGTTTATAATCTTACCCAGGATGAGGATGTAGTTTATAATCTTACACAGGATGAGGATGTAGTTTATAATCTTACCCAGGATGAGGATGTAGTTTATAATCTTACCCAGGACGAGGATGTAGTTTATAATCTTACCCAGGATGAGGATGTAGTTTATAATCTTACCCAGGATGAGGATGTAGTTTATAATCTTACCCAGGAAGAGGATGTAGTTTATAATCTTACCCAGGACGAGGATGTAGTTTATAATCTTACCCAGGATGAGGATGTAGTTTATAATCTTACCCAGGATGAGGATGAAGTTTATAATCTTACCCAGGACGAGGATGTAGTTTATAATCTTACCCAGGATGAGGATGTAGTTTATAATCTTACACAGGATGAGGATGTAGTTTATAATCTTTCCCAGGACGAGGATGTAGTTTATAATCTTACCCAGAACGAGGATGTAGTTTATAATCTTACACAGGATGAGGATGTAGTTTATAATCTTACCCAGGACGAGGATGTAGTTTATAATCTTACCCAGGACGAGGATGTAGTTTATAATCTTACCCAGGACGAGGATGTAGTTTATAATCTTACCCAGGATGAGGATGTAGTTTATAATCTTTCCCAGCACGAGGATGTAGTTTATAATCTTTCCCAGGACGAGGATGTAGTCTATCGTCTTATCCAGGACGGAAATGAATAAGAAAGAAATGAAACGAAAGTGAACAAAACAAAATGTGGTTTACACTTTCCTGGCTCGGCCAAGAAACCCTTATATTTTCTCCAATACAGCAAAAGGGATCAGGTCGAGAATTTTTAAGCACTCTCTCATAAATATATCAGTATTTATGTGCATATGTGTGCGTGTATATATTTGTTTTTATGCGACAAATGTCACTGGAATTAACCACCTGAACTAACTGAACACATTTTGTGGATAATGCTCGATCCACTATGGATGGTCTTAAATATCCCGGTACCTGCCAGAAGTAAACATATTAAATAATATATATTGAATATGTATATAATCAACAGTAATATAAATAAAAAAAATTACCATTAATTTCTTACTTTGGATACACATGTTCAACACACACTTATATATATATATATATATATATATATATATATATATATATATATATATATATATATATGTAAAGTAAAATTAATTCTGTGTAATATTGCATTTAACTTCTTTAAAGTCATAGTTTTCAAAAGTTTCAATAACCAATAATTCGTTTCAGGAAAATATTAGGTTTGTGCAAAAATAATGACGTAATAATGCCGGTTTTTGACGTATTTTTTAACGTCAAAAAACGACATTATTACGTCATTATTTTTGCACCAACCTAATAAAATAGAAAATCTCTGGATGGAATCACTGATATAAATGTACTCTTTTTAAATTAAGATGACGATAATATACAATCTGCATAGTCATCTGCTTGTAAAATCTTTGATAACCTCCGGTAAAAAATTCAGAATGAAAAAAAGAATAAATATTTAATTCTGCCATCATTGTTGTTTTAAACGAAAACCGGTTGTCTACAGATCATCAGGAAAATGTCATAAAATTACGCATACCAATGTTTAACTTTTAAAATGTTTAACTTTTTAAAATATTAATTTTCCAAATTATCGACGCTTCACGTCGATAATTTGGAAAATTAATATAAATATTGGCAAGTCGAGGACACATGACCAAAACCTAAAGCAGAAGAAAATCCTGAAGATAGGATTATAAATATGTTTTTGTGTTCGTTGTGTACACAAAAGTAAACTCGGCATGATGAGTTCAAATTCCAGTCTGGTTTGATGCGTTTAATTTCGCCCAAATATTCTTGCGGAAGGTTTGTGCCTATTTCTTTGTCCCCACGTTAGAATCGTATTAAAGAGGGGAAAATAATAGATGCATTGTTTTACATAGAGATTATGAAATACTTTCTTTTAACTTTTTTTGAAAGCCTGTGTTCTATTCTTTCTTAATTTCTGGGATAAGGAATTATCGTCATCTGCATCAGTTAGATTCTCTTGTTAACATTTTTGCTCTTATTAATACAGCATTGTGTCCTCCGAACATAATAGGGTGCTTTTCATTCCAGGTAACAATAAAATAATTTCGAACTGAAATGTTTATTTAATCTGCCGGACTCGATTTGATGACAATAAATGAGCGTTTAATCTCTGGGCCGAGTTGGTGAGATTTGGACTCAGTGGAAACTGGGTGTGCAGTAACTGATCAGTACTAAGAAAAAAAATTGACAGTATAGGACTGAATTACCTTGGAAATAAAACGAAAAAATTCAAGGACTTCTGCGTAACTACTAGTTCAATCCGTGGGCCGGGTATTCTGTATTTTATCTCAGTGGCAACAGGAATCTGTGAGCAGTAGTAAATAATAGCCAGAAGAGGTATACCTAGATATGCTCAGCGGAATGAGAACAATACCCCTGTAGATTAAATAAAGTTTTCACTTCTAAATTCCTTTCAGGTTACTCGGATTGATAAACACCTGATGAAGGCCGGAGGGCATAACGGCCGAAACGTTATGATAACAACAACAAATAAAAGGACAATAGTCTGCAGAAAAATAATATATTTTTTTTCTACACGTTATGAACAGAAAATGACACGCAACCAACTCACAAGAGAGATGATCCGATCTAATAAGATTTTCTTCTAAAGTTATGGTTTTCCCGCTGGAAAATAATGTTGAAGAGCTGACTTTTTTTTTATTTCTGTAATAAAAACTGTCATAGAAAATGTCTAAAAGGTTGGAGTATCAGGTGCGTTTGGAGGATGTGATCAGCTGTGGAAGGAAGAAGAAATCGTTGGGCTTTTGATTGATCTCGCCCCGCTGTTCAAGTCTCAAGATATCACGTCTTTGTTTTCTTTTACATCTGCTCAGTTATTAATCATCTTGTTTCGACTGTGTCTAAGTCGGCACTACCCAGCTTAGGGGTTGAACTCAAAATTACCATGACACCAAATGCACGATCCAACGCTTTAATCTTATATATAAAGAAGTGTCTCTGTGTATGTGTGTGTGTGTGTGTGTGTGTGTGCGCGTGCGCGCGCGCGTCTGTGTGTCCAAGCAACACCTCCGCCCCCACTGGTGCGATTTTAATGATTCATAGTGCATTCAAAAGCCCTAGAAAAGTTAGGCGTAGGCAACGTTGAGCTCAGATTCAGGGTTGCCAGATTATTCGAGGTTAAAAATATATATTAATATAATATACTAGGCAAGCAACTTGCATGGTTCAATGGAAGTAACTCTTAGTTTCCTTTTGTATCCAAAATTTCAACGAGCTTAAAATTTTAAGCTAGTTAAAATTTTAAACTAGTTAAGATTTTAAGCTAGGTTAAGAGCCGCCATATCGGGCGGCATTTAAGCTAGTTCCTGTGGAGGAGTGTCGGTTTGTCCATCATCACAAAGACTAGAGAGGAGTAGATGCGATAGGCATCAATAAACTACAGAGGAACTAAAAATTTATCGCTGCATTTAAGTATAGAATTAATGTTTAAACTCACCTTTTAAAAGTTCAACGATAATTCTGCTGCTGCCACCTGATTTAAAGACGATTTGATGTACGTAGATCCTTATTTTCCGTACAAACATTTATTGTTATTTCACTGGTGACAGAACAGAGGAAAATTTATAAGATAAAATTCATATAGTGTAAAGATAGGAAAATAGAAATTAGAATTAGTTATATATTGCGAAATGGACAAAATCCGACAATTTATTTATTAAAGACATTTTTATGTTTAACGTTCTTTTTATAGATACAAGTATTTAAGTAAATGCTCTGTTTTTATAATAAACAGTATTAAATAACATTTACCGGCCTGAATGTCCGAGAAATTTTCATGGAAAATATTCGTCCTAGGTTCGAATCCTGTCCAAGGACGAATATTTTCTATGAAAATTAGTTATATATTCAACATTTGAAGAGTTAAAGAAACAATAACTTATAAAGTAAAACCTATATTATATTACCTATATTATGTAATCTATATGAATAAATGCGAAATTGGAGCTCAATTCTCTCACGAATTCTGAGATTAAACACTCTGCCGAAAGGTAGAGACGCAACTGAAAGATGATAAGTTATGTGTTACAAACCGCGAGAGAGAGAGAGACAGAGAGTGAGAGCAATTTACACACCAAACGCTCAATATCTGTATTATATTTTTTCTACTTCAGGTTTAACTAATTTGCATATTGATTTTTAAAAATTATCTGTCCTTCATTACTGTTCTTTTATTCGAGGATTTTTTGATTTTCATATCAAAAATAATTCTGTTTAGGAATATAGTGCAGAATAGTGTTTTACTTGCCATTCAACAAGTTGGTATCTATTTGTAAAACTTTACTTAACAAGCCAATTTATGAATGAAATCGTCATTTAAAATTTTTGTTTCAATAATTTTAAGTAGTGAATATATCTTACTTTTTAAACGATAACGAGCAGGCGAAGCCTGCTAGTGAATGATAAATAAGTTATATGACCAATCTTTGATTTATTTAAATGTTTAAATGTTTAAATGTTCCCTTTTTTACATAGATAATAGCTCGTGTTGTTCCATGTTAGGTTTTTGATATCTTAAACCAGAATCTTCTCAAGTTATAATTGGTGTAGGCGTATTAATTTTCACCACGAATATACAAAATCTGCTCATGTGTTCATTTTCGGCATAAGGTATTTATTTGACTACATGCACTACAGACGGACATGCAACCAATAGGCGAGATTTATTAACGGTCTTGTAGCGAGGAGAAATTTGACACAGTATTTGTTGCCTGTTTTTAAAGTTTATATAATATATAGTGTGCGATGGGTAAATTATCGCTATTTACATTTTTTTTTTAAATTTCGCGCATACACATTGTATGATTTTTGATTCTGTCGACTGCACAGTATAGTTGGGTCAGTTTCTCACCGTTTGTTAGAAAAAGAAAACTATAACTTATGAAGTACGGCTTGGGCTTTCGCCCCGGAAGCTCCAATACGAACATTTCAGGGTGTTTGCAAGTCCATCTAAGGATAGTGCAGAGGATTCAAAAAGAGTTGGATGAGTCTAATGGTGATTATGACAGTGTTGGAAATGATCACTAGTGATGCCGACGTTATGCCTCCATTCATCTTCCTACAGGGCCTCTGACTTTGAGGTTTACATCAAATGCCTTGAAGAGTGCTGCCCTAGGTCAAGATAGTGGCTGCCGGAAAACTCTATGTTTAGCAAGAAGACTCTGCACTTTCCCACACAAGCAGGAAAGCACATTCACGGCTGCCAGACAATTTCTGCGAACACATCACCCTTTACATCTGGCCTCGTAACTCTCTAGACTGCAACCCCGTTGATTATTGTCTGTGTGGCGCAGTTGAATGAGAGAGCAACAAAACTCCTTGTAGCACCAAAGATGAACTGCATTATGGTAGCATTCACCAAAAAACGAGACCATCCAGAAGAGATGCAGGAGATTCCAAAGTTATCTGGAGACCGTTGTTGGCGATTTTTAGTGAATAAATTTAATCTTTCATCTTTCAATATATTTCTGTGTAATTTTAGTAACTATATCTGTCATTTTTGAGTAATTTAGACGACAGTTCATCCATCACACCATTTTTTGCCTTATTTTAAAGGACTTTAATATTAAGAAAATTTGAGATAATCATAATTCAGTAATTCATCGAATATGTGATCTAGCGGCGCTATATCCAGACCAATTCGTTACCTCTTCATCACTGAGGCCCGTTGGTACAGTATGACGTTTGCCTCGTATCGTAACTGGATACGCACTGCCGATGAGTCCCAAAATAAGACAAAACGACTGTCCAGTGCTTTCCGTATTCTGTTAATGTTTCTTCAAGACTCGATGAATTACTTAATTATAATTATCTCAAATCCTCCTTAATTTCTATTATTTGTATATCCTTGCTTGAACCAGCTTCTAATGCTCTGGTGACGGTAGTCGTGGCTCTCGAAGACGCAGTCCTATGGGTAAAGGAACTTGGACGAGTTCCACCACGGAATATGTGAACGAGCGGTGCAATATCGAGTGTAGTTCTCTGCCTCTTCATCACCGAAGCCCGTTAGTACCTGTTGGTATGACGTTTGCCTGTCAATGTAGCTGTCCTGGTTTCAATTCTCGATAGTGAATTCGCACTGATGGTGAGACACAAATATAGGACGAAACGGCCGTCCAGTGCCCTCTGCATTCTGTTGATGTTTCTTCTAGACACGATGAAATACTTATATATATATATGTCTGTGTGCGTGATCATTATTAACAAAAACCTTTTTTATAATGACTTATGAAAGTCGAAAGTACATGGGTATCTAAACATTTATATTCACTTACAATTGGAAGATAATTTGAAAATTCTATCATCGCCCTCCATAAAGAGCAAATATTGAGAACCATATGGTGTTTGTTTTCGAAGCGATTTATCGTGTATCATTCCTTCGTTCAGCTGCTTGTCGGAGATTGTTGAATTTTGAGGTTTTATCGGCAAATGAATGCCTTTAAGATGGAGGATGAAAAGTTGCACTTTCGACATAGGTTCTATGAATTTAGGAAAATACTCATTGTCTGAATTGGTACAGAAAAAAGTTACGATGGCTTATTTCGGTTGTGCTGCAATTCTCCAGGTGGTGAAAATGTGGTTTGGTAGATTTCGACAAGGTGAATTTGAAATAAACGACAAAGCACACTCTTGGCGAACTTCAGTCTTGATGAAGATGCGCGACTTGCTATGGTGGACAATAAACCGAAGATTTCGACCGAAGAGATATTCAGAGTTTGAAATAGGAGATGCTGTCAGCCTTACGCAAATGGAAGATATTTATTTCAGGAAATACGGGCGATTATGTTAAATGGGAAATGTATCATTTTCCACCAAGACAGCGAAAGACCATATGTTATAAAACTGAAGTTCCAGAAGCTTAAAGATCTAAAATGCGTCATTTTCCAACAAGACAGTACAAGACCATATATTACAAAACTGATCTTGCAGAAGTTTAAAGATCTAAAATGAGTCATTTTCCAACAAGACAGTGCAAGACCATATGTTACAAAACTGATCTTGCAGAAGCTTAAAGAGTTAAAATCCGTCATTTTCCAAGACAGCGTAAGAGCATATATTACAGAACTGATCTTGCAGAAGCTCAAAGAGCTAAAATGCGTCATTTTCCACCAAGACAGCGAAATACCATATGTTACAAAACTGATTTTGCAGAAGTTTAAAGAGCTAAAATGCGTCATTTTCCACCAAGAGAGCGCAACACCATATGTTACAAAACTGAACTTGCAGAAGCCTAAAGAGCTAAAAATGCGCCTTTTCCACTAAGAGAGGGCAAGACCATATGTTACAAAACAGAAATTGCAGAAACTTAAAGAGCTAAAATGGGTCATTTACCAACAAGACAGTGCAAGACCATATGTTACAAAACTGAACTTGCAGAAGCTTAAAGAGCTAAAATACGTCATTTTCCATCAAGACAGCGAAATACCATGAGTTACAAAAGTGATTTTGCAGAAGTTTAAAGAGATAAAATGCGTCATTTACCACCAAGAGAGCGCAACACCATATGTTACAAAACTGAACTTGCAGAAGCATAAAGAGCTAATATGCGTCATTTTCCAACAAGACAGCGCAAGACCAGATGTTACAAAAGGGAAATTGCAGAATCTTAAAGAGCTAAAATGAGTCATTTTACAAAAAGACAGCGAAATACCATATTTTACAAAACTGATCTTCCAGGAGTTTAAAGAGCTAAAATGCGTCATTTTCCACCAAGAGAGCGTAAGACCATATGTTACAAAACTGAACTTGCAGAAGCTTAAAGATCTAAAATGCGTCATTTACCAACAAGAGAGTGCAAGACCATATGTTACAAAACTGATCTTGCAGAAGCTTACAGAGCTAAAAATGCTTCATTTTCCAACAAGACAGTGCAAGACCATATGTTACAAAACAGATCTTGCAGAAGCTTAAAGAGCTAAAAATGCGCCATTTTCCACCAAGACAGTGCAAGACCATATGTTACAAAACTGAAGTTGCAGAAGCTTAAATATCTAAAAAGCGTCATTTATCAATAAGACAGTGCAAGACCATATGTTACGAAACTGATCTTCCAGAAACTTACAGAGCTAAAAATGCTTCATTTTCCACCAAGACTGCGAAGACAATATGTTACAGAACTGAACTTTCAGAAGCTGAAGAAGCTAAAATGCGTCATTTTCCAACAAGACAGTGCAAGACCATTACAAAACAGACCTTGCTGAAGTTTAAAGAGCTAAACTGAGTCATTTTCCAAGACAGCGCAAGAGAAAACGTTACAAAACTGACCTTGCAGAAGCTTTAATAGCTAAAATGCCTCATTTCGCAACAAGACAGTCCAACACCATATGTTACAAAAGTCACCATGCATTAGCTTAATGAGCTAAAATGCGTCATTTTCCACCAAGACAGCGTAAGACCATATGTTACAAAACTGATCTTGCAGAAGCTTAAAAAGCTGAAATGTGTCATTTTCCACCAAGACTCCGCGAGACGATATGTTACAAAACTGAACTTGCAGCAGGATAAAGAGCTAAAATGTGTCATTTTCTAACAAGAAAAGGCAAGACCATATGTTACAAAGCTGATCTTGCAGATGCTTAAAGAGCTAAAGTGCGTCATTTTCCAACAAGACAGTGCAAGACATGTTACAAAACTGATTTTGCAGAAGCTTAAAGAGCTAATATGCGTCATTTTCCAACAAGTCAGTACAAGACAATATGTTACAAAACTGATCTTGCAGAAGCTCAAAGCGGGAAATGCATCATTTTCCAAGACAGCGCAAGATTATATGTTACGAAACTGATCTTGCAGAAACATAAAGAGCTAAAATGAGTCATTTTCCAACAAGACAGTACAAGACCATATGTTACAAAACTGAACTTGCAGAAGCTTAAAGATCTAAAATGCGTTATTTACACACAAGACAGTGCAAGACCATATGTTACAAAACTGATCTTGCAGAAGTTTACAGAGCTAAAAATGCGCCATTTTCCACCAAGACAGTGCAAGACCATATGTTACAAAACTGATCTTGCAGAAGTGTAACGAGCTAAAATGCGTCATTTTCAAACAAGACAGTGCAAGACATGTTACAAAACTGATTTTGCAGAAGATTAAAGAGCTAATATGCGTCATTTTCCAACAAGTCAGTACAATACCATATGTTACGAAACTGAACTTGCAGAAGTTTAAAGAGCTAAAATGAGTCAGTTTCCAAGACAGCGCAAGATTATATGTTACGAAACTGATCTTGCAGAATAATAAAGAGCTAAAATGCGTCATTTTCCAACAAGACAGTGCAAGACCACATGTTACAAAACTGATTTTGCAGAAGCTGAAAGAAGTAATATGTGTCATTTTCCAACAAGTCAGTGTATGACCATATGTTACAAAACTGGTCTTGCATAAGGGTAAAGAGCTAAAATGCGTCATTTTCCAAGACAGCGCAAGATTATATGTTACGAAACTGATCTTGAAGAAGCATAAAGAGCTAAAATGCGTCATTTTCCAACAAGACAGCGCAAGACCATATGTTACAAAACTGAACTTGCAGAAGCTTAAAGATCTAAAATGCGTCATTTACACACAAGACAGTGCAAGACCATATGTTACAAAACTAATCTTGCAGAAGCATACAGAACTAAAAATGCTTCATTTTCCAACAAGACAGTGCTAGACCATATGTTAAAAAACAGATCTTGCAGAAGCTTAAAGAGCTAAAAATGCGCCATTTTCCACCAAGACTGTGCAAGACCATATGTTACAAAACTGATCTTGCAGAAGCATAAAGAGGTCAAATGCGTCATTTTCCACCAGGACAGCGCAAGACCATATGTTACAAACAGATCTTGCAGAAGCTTAAAGATCTAAAATGTGTCATTTACCAACAAGACACTGCAAGACCATATGTTACAAAACTGATCTTGCAGAAGCTAAAAGAGCTAAAAAGCGTCATTTTCCAACAAGACAGTGCAAGACCATATGTTACAAAAGTGATTTAGTAGAAGCTTAAAGAGCTAAAATGCGTCATTTTCCAACAAGACAGTGCAAGACCATATGTTACAAAACTGGTTTTCCAGAAACTTAAAGAGCTAAAAATCGCCATTTTCCAAGAAGATAGTGCAAGACCATATGTTACAAAACTGGTCTTGCAGAAGCTTAAAGATCTAAAATGCGTCATTTTCCACCAAGACAGCGCAAGACCATATGGTACCAAACTGAACTTGCAGAAATTTAAAGAGCTAAAATGCTTCATTTTCCAATAAGACAGTGCAAGACCATATGTTACAAAACTGATCATGCGGAAGCTTAAATATCTAAAAATGCTACATTTTCAAACAAAAGAGTGCGAGACCATATGTTACAAAACGGATCTAGCAGAAGCTGAATGAGCTAAAAACGCGCAATTTTCCACCAAGTCAGTGCAAAACAATATGTTAAAAAACTAATCTTGCAGAAGCTTAAAGAGCTAAAATGCGTCATTTACCAACAAGAAAGTGCAAGACCATATGTTACAAAACTAAACTTGCAGAAGCCTAAAGAGCAAAAATTCTTCATTTTCCAACAAGTCAGTCCAAGACCATATGTTACAAAACTGATCTAGCAGAAGGTTAAAGATCTAAAATGCGCAATTTTTCACAAAGACAGTGCAAGACCATATGTTACAAAACTGATCTTGCAGAAGCTTAAAGATCTAAAATATGTCAGTTACCAACAAGACAGTGCAAGACAATATGTTACAAAACTGATATTGCACTAGCTTACAGAGCTAAAAATGCTTCATTTTCCACCAAGACTTCGCAAGACCATATGTTACAAAACTGAATTGGCAGCAGCTTAAAGAGATAAATGTGTCATTTTCTAACAAGTCAAAGCAGGACCATGTGTTACAAAACTGAACTTGCAGAAGATAAAGTGCTAAAATGTGTCATTTTCCAAGACAGCGCAAGATTATATGTTACGAAACTACTCTTGCAGAAGCTTAAAGAGCTAAAATGCGTCATTTTCCATCAAGACAGTGCAAGACCATATGTTACAAAACTGAACTTGCAGAAGCCTAAAGAGCTAAAATGCGTCATTTTCCACCAAGACAGCGCAAGACCATAAGTTAAAAAAATGAAATAGCAGAAGTTTAATGATCTAAAATGCGTTATTTTCAACCAAGACAGTGCAAGACAATATGTTACAAAACTGATATAGCTGAAGCTGAAAGAGCTAAAATGCGTCATTTTCCAACAAGACAGTGCATGACCATATGTTACAAAACTGAACTTGCAGAAGCTGAAAGAGCTAAAATGCGTCATTTTCCAACAAGACAGTGCAAGAGCATATGTTACAAAAGTGATCTTGCTTGAGATTTAAGAGCTAAAATGTGTGATTTTCCAAGACAGCGCAGGAGCATATGTTAAAAAACCGATCTTGCAGAAGCTTAAATAGCTAATATGCGTCATTTTCTAACATGACAAAGAAAGTCCATGTGTTACAAAACTGAACTTGCAGCAGCTTAAATAGCTAATATGCGTCATTTTCCAACAAGTCAGTGCAAGAACATATGTTACAAAACTGATCTTGCAGAAGCATAAAGAGTTAAAAGCGTCAGTTTCCACCAAGACAGTGCCAAACCATATGTTACCAAACTCATCTTGCAGAAGCTTAA
Source organism: Acanthosepion lycidas (assembly GCA_963932145.1). Taxonomy (NCBI): domain Eukaryota; kingdom Metazoa; phylum Mollusca; class Cephalopoda; order Sepiida; family Sepiidae; genus Acanthosepion; species Acanthosepion lycidas. Next base: position 146,669,211 of record OZ010571.1, on the reverse strand, counting down.
AGAGCTAAATTGCGTCATTTTCCAGGAAGACACCACAAAGCCATATGTTAAAAAACTGAACTTGCAGAATCTTAAATAGCTAATATGCGTCATTTTCCACCAAGTCAGCGCAAGAACATATGTTAAGAAACTGATCTTGCAGAAGCATAAAGAGCTAAAATTCTTCATTTTCCACCAAGACAGTGCAAGAACATATGTTACAAAACTGAACTTGCAGAAGCTTAAAGAGCTAATATGCGTCATTTTCCAACAAGACAGCGCCAGACCATATTTTACAGAACTGATCTTGCAGAAGCTTAAAGAGCTAAAATGCGCCATTTTCCAACAAGACAGTGTATGACCATATGTTACAAAACGGAACTTGCAGCAGCTTAAATAGCTAATATGCGTCATTTTCCAACAAGTCAGTGCAAGAACATATGTTACAAAACTGATCTTGCAGAAGCATAAAGAGTTAAAAGCGTCAGTTTCCACCAAGACAGTGCCAAACCATATGTTACCAAACTCATCTTGCAGAAGCTTAAAGAGCTAAATTGCGTCATTTTCCAGGAAGACACCACAAAGCCATATGTTAAAAAACTGAACTTGCAGAATCTTAAATAGCTAATATGCGTCATTTTCCACCAAGTCAGCGCAAGAACATATGTTACAAAACTGATCTTGCAGAAGCATAAAGAGCTAAAATTCTTCATTTTCCACCAAGATAGTGCAAGAACATATGTTACAAAACTGAACTTGCAGAAGCTTAAAGAGCTAATATGCGTCATTTTCCAACAAGACAGCGCCAGACCATATTTTACAGAACTGATCTTGCAGAAGCTTAAAGAGCTAAAATGCGCAATTTTCCAACAAGACAGTGTATGACCATATGTTACAAAACGGAACTTGCAGCATCTTAAAGAGCTAAAATGTGTCATTTCTAACAAGACACTCTATGACCATATGTTACAAAACTGATCTTGCAGAAGCTTAAATATCTAAAATGTGTCATTTACCAGCAAGACAGTGCAAAACCATATATTACAAAACTGATATTGCTGAAGCTTAAAGAGCTAAAATGCGACATTTTCCACCAAGACAGTGCAAGACCATATGTTACAAAACCGATCTGGCAGAACCTTAAAGAGTTAAAATGTGTCATTTTCCATCAAGAAAACGCAAGACCATATGTTACAAAACTGAACTTGCAGATGTTAAAGAGCTAAAATTTGTCATTTTCCACCAAGGCAGTGCAAGACCATATGTTACAAAACAGATCTTGCAGAAGATAAAGAGCTAAAATGCGTCATTTTCCACCAAGACAGAGCAAAAGCATATGTTACAAATGTGATCTTGCAGAGGCTTGAAGATCTAAAATGCTTCATTTTCCAACAAGACAGTGCAAGACCATATCTTACAAAACTGAACTTTCAGAATCTTAAAGAGCTAAAATGCGTCATTTTCCAACAAGACAGTTCAAGACCATATGTTACAAAACTGATCTTGCCGAAGCTTAAATAGCTAAAATGCCTCATTTTCCAACAAGACAGTGCAAGTCCATACATTACAAAACTGATATTGCAGAAGCTTAATGAGCTAAAATGCGCCATTTTCCAACATAACAGTCTATGACCATATGTTACAAAACTGATCTTGCAGAAGCTTAAAGATCTAAAATGCGTCATTTTCCAACGAGACAGTGCAAGAACATATGTTACAAAACTGATCTAGCAGAAGCTTAAAGAGGTAAAATGCGCCATTTTCCACCAAGACAGCGCAAGACCATATGTTACACAAACTGAACTTGCAGAAGCTTAAGGTGCTAATATGCGTCATTTTCCACCAAGACAGCGCAAACCATATATTACAAAACTGATGATGCCGAAGCTTTAAGAAAAAAATGTCTCATTTTCCACTAAGACAGCGCAAACTGATCTTGCAGAAGGTAAAAAGCCAAAATACGTCATTTTCTACCAAGACAGTGCAAGACCATATTTTACAAAACTGATCTTGCAGAAGCTTAAAGTGCTAAAATACGTTATTTTCCAACAAGACAGTGCAAGACCATATGTTACAAAACTTACCTTGCAGAAGTTTAAAGAGCTAAAATGCGCCATTTTCCGCCATGACAGCGCAAGAACATATTTTACAAAACCGAACTTGCAGAAGCTTAAAGAGCTAGAATGCGTCATTTTCCAACAAGACAGTGCAAGACCATATGTTACAAAGCTGATTTTGCAGAAGCTTTAAGAGCTGAAAATGCTTCATTTTCCAACAAGACAGTGCAAGACCATATGTTACAAAGCTGATTTTGCAAAAGCTTTAAGAGCTGAAAATGCTTCATTTTCGAACAAAACAGTGCAAGACCACATGTTACAAAACTGAACTTGCAGTATCGTAAAGAGCTAAAATGCGTCATTTTCCGCCATGACAGCGGAATACCATATTTTACAACACCGAACTTGCAGAAGCTTAAAGAGCTAAAATCCGCCATTTTCCAACAAGACAGTGCAAGTCCATATGTTACAAAACTGATCTTGCAGAAGCTTAATGAGCTAAAATGCGCCATTTTCCAACAAGACAGTGTATGACCATATGTTACAAAACTGATCTTGCAGAAGCTTAAAGAGCTAAAATGGGTCATTCTCCAACAAGACAGTGCAAGACCATATGTTACAAATCTCATCTTGAAGAAGCTTAAAGAGCTAAAATGCGTCATTTTCCAACAAGACAGCGCAAGACCATATGTTACAAAAGTGATCTTGCAGAAGTTGAAGAGCTAAAATGCTTCATTTTCCAACAAAACAGTGCAAGACCATATGTTACAAAAGTGATCTTGCAGAAGCTTGAAGAGCTAAAATGCTTCATTTTCCAACAAGACAGTGCAAGACCATATGTTACAAAACTGATTTTGCAGAAGCTTAAAGACCTAAAAATGCGCCATTTTCCAACAAGAGAGTTCAAGACCATATGTTACAAAACTGAACTTGCACAATCTTAAAGAGCTAAAATGCGTCATTTTCCAACAAGACAGTTCAAGACCATATGTTACAAAACTGATGTTGCCGAAGCTTTAATATCTAAAATGCCTCATTTTGCAACAAGACTGTGCAAGTCCATATGTTACAAAACAGATCTGGCAGAAGCTTAATGAGCTAAAATGCGCCATTTTCCAACAAGACAGTCTATGACCATATGTTACAAAACTGATCTTGCAGAAGCTTAAAGAGCTAAAATGTGTCATTTACCAGCAAGACAGTGCAAGACCATATATTACAAAACTGATATTGCTGAAGCTTAAAGAGCTAAAATGCGACATTTTCCACCAAGACAGTGCAAGACCATATGTTACAAAACCGATCTGGCAGAACCTTAAAGAGTTAAAATGCGTCATTTTCCATCAAGTCAGCGCAAGACCATATGTTACAAAAGTGATCTTGCAGGAGCTTGAACAGCTAAAATGCTTCATTTTCCAACATAACAGTGCAACACCATATGTTACAAAAGTGATCTTGCAGAAGCTTGAAGATCTAAAATGCTTCATTTTCCAACAAGACAGTGCAAGACCATATGTTACAAAGATGATTTTGCAGAAGCTTTAAGAGCTAAAAATGCTTCATTTTCCAACAAGACAGTGCAAGACCATATGTTACAAAACTGAACTTGAAGAATCTTAAAGAGCTAAAATGCGTCATTTTCCAACAAGACAGTTCAAGACCATATGTTACAAAACTGATCTTGCCGAAGCTTTAATAGCTAAAATGCCTCATTTTCCAACAAGACAGTGCAGGTCCATATATTACAAAACTGATCTTGCAGAAGCTTAATGAGCTAAAATGTGCCATTTTCCAACAAGACAGTCTATGACCATATGTTGCAAAACTGATCTTGCAGAAGCTTAAAGAGCTAAAATGTGTCATTCTCCAACAAGACAGTGCAAGACCATTTGTTACAAAACTCATCTTGCAGAAGCTTAAAGAGCTTAAATGCGCCATTTTCCAACAAGACAGTGCAAGACCATTTTTTACAGATTTTATCTTGCAGAAGCTTAAAGATCTAAAATGCGACATTTTCCAACGAGACAGTGCAAGAACATATGTTACAAAACTGATCTAGCAGAAGCTTAAAGACCTAAAATGCGTCATTTTCCACCAAGACAGCGTAAGACCATATGTTACAAAAGTGATCTTGCAGGAGCTTGAAGAGCTAAAATGCTTCATTTTCCAACATAACAGTGCAAGACCATATGTTACAAAAGTGAACTTGCAGAGGCTTGAAGATCTAAAACGCTTCATTTTCCAACAAGTCAGTGCAAGACCATATGTTACAAATCTGATCTTGCAGAAGCTTAAAGAGCTAAAATGGGTCATTCTCCAACAAGACAGTGCAATAGCATATGTTACAAAACTCATCTTGCAGGAGCTTAAAGAGCTTAAATGCGCCATTTTCCAACAAGACAGTGCATGACCATTTTTTACAAATTTGATCTTGCAGAAGCTTAAATATCTAAAATGCGTCATTTTCCAACGAGACAGTGCAAGAACATATGTTACAAAACTGATCTAGCAGAAGCTTAAAGAGCTAAAATGCGCCATTTTCCACCAAGACAGCGCAAGACCATATGTTACAAAACTGAACTTGCAGAAGCTTAAAGTGCTAATATGCGTCATTTTCCACCAAGACAGCGCAAAACATATGTTACAAAAGTGATGTTGCCGAAGCTTTGAGAAAGAAAATGCCTCATTTTCCAACAAGAGTGTGGAAGGCCATTTGTTACAAAACTGATCTTGCAGAAGCTTAAAGATCTAAAATGCGTCATTTTCGAACGAGACAGTGCAAGATCTTATGTTACAAAAATGATCTAGCAGAAGCTTAAAGAGCTAAAATTCGCCATTTTCCACTAAGACAGCGCAAGACCCTATCTTACAAAACTGATCTTTCAGAAGCTTAAAGAGCTAAAATGCGTCATTTTCAACCTAAACAGCGCAAGACCATATGTTACAAAACTGATTTTGCAGAAGCTAAAAAGCCAAAATGCGTCATTTTCTACCAAGACAGTGCAAGAGCATATTTTACAAAACTGATCTTGCAGAAGCTTAAAGAGCTGAAATGGGTCATTCTCCAACAAGACAGTGCAAGACCATATGTTACAAAACTCATCTTGCAGAAGATTAAATTGCTTAAATGCGCCATTTTCCAACAAGACAGTGCAAGACCATTTTTTACAAATTTTATCTTGCAGAAGCTTAAAGATCTAAAATGCGTCATTTTCCAACGAGACAGTGCAAGAACATATGTTACAAAACTGATGTAGCAGAAGCTTAAAGAGCTAAAATGCGCCATTTTCCACCAAGACAGCGCAAGACCATATGTTACACAAACTGAACTTGCAGAAGCTTAAAGTGCTAATATGCGTCATTTTCCACCAAGACAGCGCAAACCATATATTACAAAACTGATGTTGCCGAAGCTTTAAGGAAGAAAATGCCTCATTTTCCCACAATACAGTGCAAGGACATTTGTTACAAAACTGATCTTGCAGAAGCTTAAAGATCTAAAATGCGTCATTTTCCAACGAGACAGTGCAAGAACATGTTTCAAAACTGATCTAGCAGAAGCTTAAAGTGCTAAAATGCGCCATTTTCCACTAAGACAGGGCAAGACCCTATCTTACAAAACTGATCTTGCAGAAGCTTAAAGAGCTAAAATGCGTCATTTTCAAACAAGACCGCGCAAGACCATATGTTACAAAACTGATCATGCAGAAGCTTAAATATCTAAAAATGCTTCATTTTCCAACAAGACAGTGCAAGACCATATGTTACCAAACTGATATTGCAGAAGCTTAGATAGCTAAAATGCATCATTTTCCACCAGGACAGCGCAAGACCATATGTTACAAAACTTATTTTGCAGAAGCTTAAAGTGCTAAAATGCGTCATTTTCCACCAAGACAGCGCAAGACCATAAGTTAGAAAACTTATTTTGCAGAAGCTTAAAGAGCAAAAATGCGCTATTTTCCTCCAAGACAGTGGAAGACCATATGTTACAAAACTTATCTTGCAGAAGCTTAAAGAGCTAAAATGCGTCATTTTTCAACAAGACTGTACAAGACCATATGTTACAAAACTGATCTTGCAGAAGCTTAAAGATCTAAAATGCGCTATTTTCCTCCAAGTCAGCGCAAGACCATATGTTACAAAACTGAACTTGCATAAGCTGAAAGAGCTAAAATGCGTCATTTTCCAACAAGATAGTGCAAGACCATATGTTATAAAAGTGATCTTGCAGAAGCTTAATGTGCTAAAATGCGTCTTTTTCCAACAAGACAGTGCAAGACCATATGTTACAAAACTGATCTTGCAGAAGGTTAAAGAGCTAAAATGAGAAACCGAAATCTCATCTGTCTTTCGCCAACTTAAGTGGCATGGGTCTAAGGAAAACAGCAAGGATAACGCCACATGTTGCAAAACAGGCCTTGCAGAAGTTTGAAGAATTGAAATAGGAAGCCCTCCAGCACCTATCATATTCTCCTAATTTGGCTACTTTGGATTTTCATTTCTTTCGTTTTCTATAGAACAATTTAAGTAACAAAGATTGTACTCTGTACAGTCTGTCAAATACTACCTCACAACCTTTCAAGAAAAATGCATGTAGAAGCTTGTAGAACGATGGGAGACTGTTGTTAACTCAATGGTTGCTATGTATTTCAGTAATAAATTATTTTTGTCAGTAGGTAAATTATTGTTTTCTTTAATTTTCTAATCGGGCATGGACTTTTGCAATGATCTAATACATATATACGTAATAAAATACATAAATACATATACCAATTTCTAATATGAACAAAATGCCCTTCGCTTTTAGTTTAAAATGCAACATTTCGTTTAAGTATTTAATCTAAAAATCTGATGATTTAGCCTTTTGCTGAAGCTGGCGTAATCAGTAAGCGAAAGAAATGTCGCTGAATGTTGCATAATTTTTGTAGGTGCAGCCACATGAAGCATGTTTTAATTAATCAAATGGATAAAGATGTCTAGACTGCTTTGTAACTCAGAAACTTCATTCGAAATTGAATCCGATTTGCCCATCTGATTTGCCTATCTGCAAAACCATCAGACAACGTCTACTGCGATTGCGTATGAGAGTAAAAGGAGAAATTCTTCTAACTAAAACTGGTTTATTGTTGCAACCTGGACTGGTACTGCCGAATTGTCGCAGTCCAGCCTCGACAAAGTTCAAAAGCGCTAAACTGGTCTTGTTAGTGATGAATTATTCCCCCTCCTTGCAATCCTTATCTCAAAGCCGAAACGTTTTAAGTCTTTCATTACTATATTGCTATTACTATGCCAGATGTTCGGATAACTTAAATTCCTTTGTTCCACCAGTTCAGATGTTTACAGCCAAGGTCTACCATTTCGTGTTCATAGTGCTGTCTCCATCTCCATTCTCTTCGTGTTCCTGTAATAAGTAGAAAGTTCCACCCGGACTGCTTCTTCCAGAGAACTCTTACTTTGCGGCATGAACTCCCGAGGGGATGCTTTCGTGACTACAAATTCTTCTCTGAAAGTCAACGTTTAACCGATATATATCCATCATAACAGCTTCTTACTCCCTCTTTCCCCTATCCTTATAACAATCGCACATAGTAGCACTTTACCCTGAGTTGACCTTAAATATTAAACAGTTGACCTTAAATTAACTCTTTTCCATATTTTCGGAGATCCCACGTTAAACCGGCCTTGTACCACATCATGCCATCGTTGGGGGTGACTAAATACCGTTCAGCCTGAAGTCGGGCGACCGGCTGATCGGTTGAACTCTCTGCCTTCGGGTGGGGAGGAACCTGAACGAGGCTGCGCCGAAGAGCGGAGTCTCTTTCGGGGAGGTAAACCGACCCTGAACCCGTTTATACGGGTTCAAAGGGCATATTTTTGGCCGAGCCCACGGGCTCGAAGATCCCACGTTAAACCGGCCTTGTGCCACATGATGCCCTCGTGGGGGTGAGTAAATACTGTTCAGTATCAAGTCGGACGATCGGTTGACCGGCTGATCGGTTGAACTCTCTACCTTCGGACGGGGAGAAACCCGAACGAAGCTACGCCGAAGGGCGGATTCTCTTTCGGGGAGGTAAACCGACCCTGAACCCGTTTTTGGCCGAGCCCACGGCCTCGGAGATCCCACGTTAAACCGACCTTGTGCCACATGATGCCCTCGTGGGGTGGGTGACTAAATACTGTTCCGTCTAAAGTCTATAGTTCAGTCTGAAGTCTGGAGTGAAATCCGTCAGAAGTCTGTCAGTCAGTCAGAGCGAGTCAGTCGAGTCAGAGGCAGTCCGAACAGAGTCACGTTCATAT
>OZ010571.1:146628375-146658375 GCA_963932145.1 Acanthosepion lycidas | reverse complement strand
CCACAACTTCCTGTATTTTTTGAGTAATGTTTGTTTTTTACTATTTATCCCTATTCAACCAATCATTTACACAGATTTATTTTTTCTCTGCCTTCAATATGTCCTGTGTGTATCAAAATTTCTGAACCTATTTCTTCAATATACTGATAAATTTCAATGATCTCTTTCTGATTGTAAGTAAAAGTGCCCTTTTATATGTCCATATACCCTAACTTTCTCGTTGTTAATATGTTTATTTCATGGTATGTTCAGTGTCGTTCTTTAGAATCACATTTCTGTCGCCTCAAAGTCTATTCTTCATTTGTAACGAAGGTCCAACACTCATGGCCATTTATGAAACCCGATATTACATAAAATTCAGTTCTTTTCTGTGTTTCTAACGGAAATAATACATTGCTACTGGAAGTCATTATGACTTTCCATTCGCACTAATATACTCCTCTTAGTTGTTATACTGCCAATCTTGGCCCTTGTACCTTCTCAATCTTCTGGGTATGTCGATAAACTACATCTGCGTCCTGGGTAAGACGATAAACTACGTCCAACAGCAAGGCCTCTGATCAGGAGGTTTTGAGGAGTGTGTAATTGCTGGTGTTCCCTGGTCCACCTTTACCCGGGGTGGTAGCACCTGTTAGGGCCCCAGCTATGGGCAAATAGTTAACACCCAAATTTGTGTAAAAATAGGTTTTAGTACCAGAAATACTTTGTTATAAAAAATTATTACCAGCAATAATTTTTGAAGGAAAAATTATCACCAGTAATACAAACAGCTATACATTCTTTGAAAAAAAAATGAAGAATGCAAATCAGAATACAAAATAGTGCAAACAAAATATTACCAAGTGAGTAATTTAAAAAAAAAATCTTTTCGAAAATAAAACCATCCAAGATTGTAAATTTCCTAAAAGAAGTTGGATTGTACTGAAAAATATGAGTAATTAAAAAATGGTTAAATTATATATGTATACATAGACACTTTTTTCACCAAACTATCGCTATTTATCTATTTAAAATTTTTTATTGACATTATATGACTCACTGCGGCTGATATACCGTAAAACAAACCAACCAATCAACCAACTTCTCAATCTTCAGCGCTACCCGACCGAGGGAATGCGCTGGTAGGAAAGAAAAAGACATGCAACACAAACAGTTATCTCTCTTAAGTGATGCCTTACTTGGAGATAATTCCTTTTATTTATTTGGGAAACACAAGACAGGTTTTGTTAAAAAAATATTTGTCAATTTGTTTTGTACAGGGCATTAATTTTATGGTGTACATTCATTTCATAGAGTTCGAATATTGCTGGGCAAGTTTTCTTCTTCATTCTTATTGATATCGAAATCTTTCTGATTTATGACGCAAAAGTTACTACAGCAAACTCTAATGCATTCATGAAAATAAATTAAAGTACTTATTACCAATAATATGAAGAAATATAATGGATATGAAACTACACCCTTGTGCAAATTAATTAAAACAAAACGAATAATTCCGTTATTATTTACTTCTTTTTTCGTATCTTTCCAATGAAATATGACCTAGTGAACATGTTAGTCCTTCGTATAGCCATTCCACGAAGTCTTTCCTTGCACATTGACTACAGATTCTCTATCAGATTTATATCAGGAGATTTTCCGAGCCAGTCGATACTACTTTGATTTGGTCACTGATGAGATATGCCATTGGGTTCGTGCAACGTGAAATTTTTCGTACGCTTCTTTGAAGTAACGTCCGTAGGACAACTAATCGACAGCTGAGACAATATTATCTGGCCGCAATAAAAATCTGATGCAATCATGGATGACGCAATATTTTTAAAGGCCAAACATATTTAATCATACACCCCGAAAACAGATTCATATTATTGCATACCGATGCAAATGACCTATTCAGAGAAAAAATAGAAATCGATTACACCCTGTCACTCCTGTATGTTTAAATCTGACTGTATGGTAAAAGAAAGGAAACTAAAACGATTGTTTGAATTAATTTACACAAGGATGTAGTATAACGGATATGTTCGAGTTATTATTGACGGGTAATTATCATTATTGTGTCGCTGACCATAAAAATTTGGTACATCCATACAAACATGCATAAACACATACACACGTACCATCACATCGAGTTATAAAACAGAAGAAAATCTCACAGAAAAATATTTCTCAATATGAAATACACATTTTATTTTAATGATTCACAAACGTATATTTTGTTGACGGTTCTAAGAACATTCGCCTTAAACATTTTTGCGCGTAGGAAAACTCGCCTCAGGAATTTTCGCCGTATAAAATATTGCCGTATAGGATTTTTGCCGTAAGACAATGTCGATTCATTTTTTTTAATATGAGAAGTACCTTGTTATCAGGTATTTCTGGCTCACACTATTCTTACTTAGATTTAAACATTTTAAGAAGCGAATTTATAGGATCAAAATCCTACATCATTCATCGTCGTCAGTAGGGAGCAGAAAAATTTCAACTTGACACCAGAACCTATGTCACGCAATTTCAGATTTTAGACTTTTAAAATTTCTGTTAACATAATATCAGTCCGCCAATTATTCTCACTTAAGCAATACAAAATATATGATAAAAGAAAGATAACCCTTTCAAACCCTCAATAAGTCTTTTGAAACTGATTTAAATTCACTACAAATACCTAATATGGAAATATACTCTCTTATATTTGAACATACATTATAACAACACGACACCTTTTGATCCAAAGTATAATTGACATTCAGTCAACACAAAAACATTTAGACAATTTAAAATACGAACTTAAAAAATCTAAATTGAATATCTAATTTGAACACTCAAAAAAGGTGTAGAAGTATATCTTAAACCCTTTTAAATTTCTTCATTCATTCGACAATATTTCTTGTGCAGCCAACCCATAACAATGGTCTATCAAGCGAAAATTCGCATATTAAATTGAACATTACTCCAACAGTGATTTCAATATAAGGGTATAGAAAAAAATGCGATGAATTTGTCTTACGGCAAAAATCTGGTATTATATAGCTCTCCTCGTCCCAGACCTACGCTGACTATTGGCTAATACCTGCCTAGTATTGTTCCTATGTAAATAGTCAGCGCCACCTACTCTAAGTAGAAGGTCTTCTCTCAACAGATCATTGTGGAAGACAGCGTAACACCTTGTGGGTGTGCAAATTGTAACAAGTTAATGGGTCGTAAATCGGATTAACAAGGTATAAGATAGAAATGAGAGGCCTCAACCCCCCCCCATACCATAATTATGTATACCTTGTGCTTAGCGCAGCACATACAACCAAATGCCTGACCCGATTCTTTGTTAAACATTCTGATGGTGCAATTTGTCATTTTAAGAAGTAATTTATTTGTCAAGCTAACATTTTCCCCAGATTGACAATGATTTTCAGTGTTTAATCTTAGCACGTCGTCATTATCTTCTCATCGATGCAGCTGATTTTCTTTTGTTTATTCTTAATCCATGATTAAGTATTCGAGTTAGCATTATAACCTTTATTTTTGAGATTAGGCTCACGCAGTTTCAAACAGTAAAGTTCCAGTTGTATCGCATAAGGTGATATTTGATTTACATTAGCAAACAAATATTCGTCGTTTTCCTACTGAAGCAACGAAAGGAAAAAAATGAGGATTATCGAAGTGACCAACTTTTTGAAAAGAAAAAAAAAAACTAGTTAAATAATTTGTTTATTCTTGCATTTCGACATTTAGACAAGAGAAAATAATAGTATAAAATGGTTTTCGTTCCGCGTAGCACTGGCCCGAGTCGCTTCCCGATAGATGGCCAAATGATTCCTTTTTTATATCTCTCGATCATTTCCCTTATACCATCTTTAAAAGAAGTCATAAATCACAGCCCACACTCGCCCTACATCAAAATATCTTGATGTACAAAGATAAGTTGTGTCACCACCGAGTTTCTTGAGCTGTGAGGCCCAATCAAATTTTCACTCTTCTACCTTCAACAAGTTTCATTAGCGAATATATATATCGATACACAATTTACAGTTAGGTGGATAATACAAACATACGAGAAAATTCTTTTCATAGAAATTATCACATAACATAAAACGTACCAATGCATAAATAATTTGCCCAGCCACAATTCTTGCCTAAAACGCGGTATATAAAGAGAAAAAAAAGTGAATAAAAGTTTTGCATAATTATCTTTTAAAATTTCATTAATTTCTTTAAAACAAAGCGACTTGTTTTCTTCCATCTAATCGTCCGATTAATCTGATCAAACGCGATTATCATATGATGGCCACCACATTCGTCACGCTAACGAAAATTTCAATTGAATTCTGTCCTTACTGGCGCAATTTTTTTTGGCCTTGTAACCGGATAAAACAAGCTTAGTAAAAAACTACTCAAAACAAAATCTTTGAATAATCTGATAATTTTAAATTATCTTTTTGATGATAAATTTCCTGGGCAATCTTTGAATGAAAAACGCAAAATTAATCGCTTAGAGTCCTGGGAGTATATCCCTAATGTAATTGTTTACTATTTAACATAAAAGAGATACAAACATTCAGTTTGATGTTGACGATACCAATTAAAATGGATATCTGTTAACTTTCAAATAAAGAATCCCGCCAACTGGAGGCAGTAACACGAAAACGAGTCTCATATCCCATTAGAATCCTAAGTACACCATACTTCAGTCAAAACAGCAGTGAGTGTGTGTCGAGAAAGATAGCCTTCTTTAGACAGGTTGTGAATTCAGTATTGCCCTTCTCCTGAACTGGTTGCTATACAAGGCTAAAACATACAACCCAGTTGGCCTTTCCATTTAGAAAGGGGTTCGTGTCGTTAACAAAGATATTTGTGTGAAAGTGAAAACAGCAGCCTAAGCCAGAATTTGAACTTGAACCACCTGTTCCACTTTTTGTACCTCTATCGCTTACCCTATCCGCAAATTTTTCGAAATAACTTCGAAGACTCGAGATTTTTTATCTTTGTTATTATCTGAGGTTTAATGAATATTGATATTAACGAAAGCCAGATTAATGTGAAACCGAGGCCAAAGGTGTAAAGAAAGTTTACGTTGCGTCAACGTTAAGTGAAAATCTGCAAGAGAAAATGTATTATTCTTATTTGCATCTGATATTAAACGTAGACTTCAGTCTATATGATTTCAATTTAAAAATAAGTAGTCTGTACTGAACAGCTCAGTAATATCTGTAATTTTCTATGACATGGAATGTTGGAAAATGGCTTCACAGATGGAGGAAGCGATTTGAAGAGCATATATATGGTTCTACTAACAAATTCTGATACAATATCATGTTAAGAGCCGTCAGCAACTGCTCGCAATCGGGGATCGGGATCATCATCCACCCTCCCTATTGCAATTTCTCCCCTTTTACGATAGCGGAGATGGCTGTGAGACTGTTCCTGAAGAGTAGTGAGCAGGAGATACAGAGGAGTGTGGGTGATGGACGTAGTTGAGTGATTCGGCCCTCCTGACAGGAGGTAGCAGATCCACATTTTTTCTTGACGGGTAGACTCGAAAGTCTCTTCCCCTGCAAGGATTGTCCTACCCGAGGAAGGTCGATTTGCAGCAACGGTTTCCCAGGTCTCAGGGTAGATATTTGTCGTCCCATTTAAAAAGGGGTTCATAACGTTCACAAAGTCATTAGTGTGAAAATGAAAACAAGTGCCTAACCCAGAATTTGAACTTGAACCGCTGGGTCCAATTTTGTAACAAGCCGCACACTTGGGATATGTTATCTTTATTATTATTCAAGATTTAATGAATATTGATATTAACGAAAGCCAGATTAATGTGAAACCGAGGCGGAAATGGTAAAGAAAGATTATGTTGCGACAATGTGGAATGAACATGTGAATATCTGTATCATGCTTATTACTCTTGTTTGCAGTTGATATTAAATTTAAACTATAGTCTATATTATTTCACTTTAATAATGAGAATGAAATCACTCAAAATGGAACAGTATCAAGCAATATAGAGTAAAACCAATTTATTTATAATAATACCAATCAAGAACTGGTAACAATAAAAGTCGAAAATTCCCACTCAAACTAGTAACGTTCCACCGCCATCAAACAGATTCTGAACATTAAACTGTCATAATGGAAGGTTATTCTCTCAAGGGAAGCCCCTTGCTTTGAAGGTCTATTGGAACTCAAGACCTCAAGTATAAATACTAAATCCCATCTATTGTTAAAAATACTGGGAAATGATCCTTTCATTGTAATTGACGAAAGTGAAAGTAGGTAATAATGGCACAGGTAAAAATGGCAGAAGTGAGAAAATAAGAAAAAATGGCACAACATAAAAACATACAGGAAGAAAATGAAATGCACGCGTCATATATTCTGGAAAAAAAATAACGAACCAGTAACTCTCTAATCCGTCGCCATTTGACTGGTGGGTCAATTGTCATTGGTTTTATTGTCAGTGGTTCAAATGCGGGAATTCCGGTTCAACTAGAAAGCATCGCACTGAATCCTGGAGTAGAAATAGGTTCAGTTGTTCTGGAATCATCAAGCACAACATTGATATCAGTGGCTCTATCACAACCCCATCATGTAATTTATAGAAAGTAATAAAGGAAAAGAAAAGATTTGCTTCCAAGGTTACATATATACAAAACAGATAGCAGGATCAACTACTATCAGATGGAGATGTTTAAGAGAATATCTTTTTGTAAAGGTACCATGACCACCAACCTTGACATGACTCATACAGTACCAGCTAAGAAAACACAACCATGCTCCTGATTATGCAGCTACTGCATCCATGAAATACATCAACATCATAAAATGAAAAACAGCAAAAACAGATCAACCTAGCCAGATTTATAGCAATAATCTGGATGACTTATTGTGCTATTTTTACTTATTTTACCCCATTTCTGCCATTTTTACTGTGCACACCAGTAAGTATCTGGCTCCCTTTGTTATACTCTATCGTTACAAGAGCCAGATCAGACCAAAAATGGCGTATTGCTAAGATATCTACGCTGGAACTGTCCAGTACACATTTGCCTGTCTTGATCGAGTTCACAATCGTTTTTGCGGTAATGTGGGTGATCAATCATTTCCCACACTACAATCCTTTCCTCACCGACGAAACATAGCGAGCTTCTCTTTACCTATCATTGTTTCCATGGCATGCATTCTACCGAGAATCTACCCTTTGTCCCACTAACCCTGATCATTGCAATTGTAACTCAGCATGCCCCACAGGCCCTTATTATTCCCTTCACATGTCATTAGTACGAAGTACATTCCACTCTTACATCTTTTTTTTCCAAGAACCGTTGTTTTGTGGACTATGCCGTCGGGATTTCAAGTGGAAAGGGACATGCCTGCTTCGAAATACCAATGCAGACGCCAAATTCTGGTGCCGGTGAGAGATAGGTAACTATTTCAATCACGAGGTAGGTTTCACTCGAAATTATAATAACCACTTCATGTTCCTCCTATTTTAACTTCGATTCTTTTTTTGTTTTGTTTTTTTTTGTTTTTTTTTTTGGGCGGGGGTGCCAGTTTTTCATTTTCTTGTTCATATTTTTTTTAATTGCTATTGGTTCCTGTAAAAGAAGCTATTCTTGAGTTCCTATTTTAAGTCCTCTTGCTCACAACGGGGCGGTTCCTGTGAACCCTCCCCCCCCCATTTAAGTTGTTTTTCTTCTTAATTGGAATAAGTGTTGTTCCCGGCATTTTCTTTTATGATCCGTCAAGATACTCAGCCTCCCCTGTTTGTTTGTATCCCCTTGTTTTTCCATCTCGGCTACCTGTGAATGTGTGGTATTGTGGTATATGTAGGATTAAATGGTGATGGATGAGTTCTTGTGGTAAATGAATAAACTGTATGCTCTCATCGTGACTAACTAGGACTAGGATAGTTAGCGAAGACTAGCTTTTCCCCACTTCCCATTCGGTCATATACCACAATTATTGTATCGTAACAATTATAAATATATTATTTAATTTCTCTAATCTTCCTACTTTTCCTCTTCTCCAGAACTCCTTCGTTAATCTTTGTTCACTACATTATTCGAGCAGTGCCATTCCACTTCCGGATGTCTCAGTTATTTCCCTTTGACTCAACTCTCCAAGATTTGGTTCACCACTGCTGTGCCCTGGTATGGAACTCACAACTCTTTTTAGGTTTATTCACTGGTTTTAACGAACGTTTTATCCACTAGGCCATCACATGATGACTAAACCGAAAGAGTTCTGAGTTTAAAACCAGGCCACAGCAGTGGTGAACAAAAACTTCGAGAGTTGAGTTAAAGGGAAATAAATGAGACATCCAGAAGAGGCATGGCACGTGAAACTAGGACAATATGGATGAAATAAAGCGTTCGTTTCGAAATTCCAATTACCTGAAGAAGGCCGGAGCATACAACGTCCGAAACGTTGTGTATATGACAATGAAGATAAGGGTAACAGTCCGAATAATGTATATAATGTAATTAATTATAATACCTCATCTCAGAGATATAGACAAATATGTAGAGAAACATAGAAATGTATTAGTAGTTTTTTTTTCGTTATTCTTTCTCTATCTTTTTTCTAATAATTTTTAATATTTAATTTCTTTATTTACTATGACTCGCACTTAAACATTTCTCCTTCTACGGGGATTGAAAGTGAAAGTGAAATTAAAACAGAATGTCTGGGAGTAGGGATGACAGAGGAAAAGACAAAAGATAGGAACAGGTTGAAGAAGACAGAAGATGGCGATTAACTTTGCATTTAAATTTTTTGTCGATTGTAGTCATCAGAGAAACAAGGAAACGGAAGAGAGTTCCACAAGTGGGAAGTGCGAGAAAATAAACTGTTGGATGAGGCGGTTGCATTTAGCTATTTTGACAGTAAGAGCCGGGCACCTGGATGCCAATCTACCATCACGCTTAAATTTATGTATTAGGGGCACCAGGAGAAAAAGCTCGGCAGAACAGTTGCCATGAATATATTTGTAGAAAAGACAGAGGGAAGTCACATCATGTCGGTGAGAAATTGACTGATGTTGAGATGACTGGTTAGGGTTGATTAAATTACAGATGCTTCTTTCGATTTTATTGTGAAGTGTGGGATTCAGTAATGTAATCAATCATAATAACTCGTCTCTCTTTTATTACTAATTTTTTTCTTCGTTATTCTTTCTCTATCCTTTTTCTAATATTTCTTTTTAAAGTTTAATTTATTTCTTTTATTCACCCGCACTTTGGAATTTCTCTTTATTCGTCTTCAATTCCTTCTCCTTTCTGAAACCCTTTTTTTTTTTTTTTTTAGACATTTTATCGTCTCCTCTTTTGGCTTATTTATTCATCTCCATCATTCGTTTTTTATAAATCCCCTCTGCTTGCGTCCGTGAAATTACAACTGGCCATGCAAACTACAAAATTTCGCTCCGTGCACAATTGTTTTCCTTCCCCTTCATGTTGACTGCTTACGCCCAGTCACGTGGCCCTTGCAGTATGACGTAATGACTCAATCATTTCAACTATCGTCTCTTTTTCCACCGCTTGAAACGAATGACAACTTTTCATTTTTATTGAAATCTTCCACTAGAACGGAGACAATTTTCTACCTGACCAATGACTAGAAATTGAATTCTAAACTTTTGATATATGCAGATATTACTAATAGCCATGATAAATTCCGATGATCTCTAAAACACAAATATATCGACAAAGAAATATGAAAATTATTCAAAATAATATTCAAAATTATTAAAAATAATTCAACATTATTAAATAATATACTTAAATAATATTCAAAAGTGTTAAATAATTTAGATTATTTAAATAGTATTCAATATTATTACTTATAATATAATTATTTATTTAATCATGTTACTTATTCAATATTATTATATATTGAATATTATTAGCTCATTAAAATAATGTTCAGGTTTATTGAAAATAGTTCAAAATTTTTCAAAATAATATTAATATTACTAATAGCCATGATAAATTCCGATGTTCTCTAAAACACGAATATATCGACAAACGAAGGGTGAAAATTAATCCATTGAATAAATAATTTCAGAAGCTGATATTTTAACTGGATTTTGATCAATGTTTTTTTGTTTTTTTAATTGTATAATATTTTATAATAATGATTAATTTTTATGTTCTGAATTAAGTTAAGAGAAGGAGAATAGTGTTGTAAAATTAATATTTATTGCGTAAAATAAATGATTTAATTGACATTTTGTTAATTTTTGCATGTACCTAAGCTGAGGGATACATTTGGTGAGCTGTTTCTGTATACAATCACTTCTGTATAAGTTCGATTCTTGTTTTAATGTGCGCCATTGATTGTTTTTATACTTGAATACCAGACAACATAACAATGGCTTCGCCGAAAGAAATCTACATTGCAAATATATCAACTTACCTCTGTTTAAACGTTAAACTTAAAAACAACATAGCAGGTAAAGGTGAACATAAAACCAGTGATTACTTTTAGCTACATCACGATGTGTAGCAATCTTATTAATGATGCATCCAATAGAACTGGAATACTTAGCAATCAAGTGGAAACCTCGACCCCCCCCACACACACACACACTTCACAACAAAGTCCAATGACGGATCTATTATATAATCGATCCTAACCAGTCATCCCAACATCAGTCACTTGCTCACCGACGTGACGTGGTTTCTTTCTATCTTTTCTACAAGTATATTCATGGCAACTGCTCTGACGAGCTTTTTTCCCTTGGTGCTCCGAATATATAAATTTAAGCGTGCTGCTAGATTAGAATCTAGGTGCCCGGCTTTTACTGTCGAAATAGCTAAATGCTACCGCCATTTCTTTTCTCGCACTTCCCGCCTGTGGAACTCTCCTTCGTTTCCTTCCTTCTCTGATAACTACAATCTACAAAAAATTTAAATGCAACGTTAATCGCCATCTTCTGTCTTCTTCAACCTGTTTCTATTTTTTGTCAAAAGCACCATCCTCCCTATTCTCAGACAGTCTGTTTTACTTTCACTTTCACTTCCTGTAACCCCCGCTGCATACTATTGTCATTGCTACCTTGCGTGGGGTTAAATGATTCACAATTTTATTGGTAAAAAACAGTGAATGTCCCACATTTGTATCCTTAAACAAGATTCGGCTGAGCTTGGTAATGTTTTATAATCGTTCCACCACAAGCAAGAGTTAAAGCCACTAAGATGCAGAAGGTTTAATAAGTATGAACGAAACTGAGAAAACATAAAAAAAAACAGAATTCAAGAAGACATAATAATGATTGGTGTTGCATTTAATTTCTTAAACATCATAACTGACAGGAAAGCTGTTGTCTTTTTGGTATTGGAAGCATATTCTTCACAGTGGATGAAGTAATTCAAGCGAGAAGAAAAACTATAATAATACCTTAGGATTACATCTAGCGATTTCTACAGTAAAATGTTGGGGTGTAACATTCACTCTAGTCACGTGATAAACGCTTGCGCGATTATATCTTTTTCGATCCATGACTGACTAGGCAGCGATTTTCCCAGGATGTTACCATTTCTTTCTGCGACAGACTGGTTGCCAAAGCTATAGAACCCAGTCTGTCCTGATAATCAACCCATAATCGGAGGAAGAAGCCATGAATTCATACCTTCCTCAAACGTATTTGCGAACGTAACGAACTCGATTTGAATTCGAACTTGGCTCTCTGACTTCTCATTTAGAGCCGACAACCATTACACCAGAGCGCACACGACTCTAGCACGGCATTCAGGAAGTGGAGGTAACGAAAAGTCAAACTCGTTGAGGGTGTTACCCTCCCTCAACGGGGTTTTCTTTTTTATCTTTCTGTTTTGCTGTTACGACAGGGACAGTGCTTTGCTCCTCAACAGATACATTGTACTTATAACCTTCTGCAGGATTAGCTAAACTAATTTCCGACTTGTTTTCCAATCAACTTTGAGCTTCGAAAATGTAAATGAAATACAAATCGTTATACTCCATCTTAATTCCTCTACTTTTATTGTTTTTTCTCTATAACAATCTTTTCTTTTTCTTATATTATTCTCTCAGGCTCAGTATTCTCTTGCATCTTAGTAGCTTTATTGCCTTGCTTCGGGTGAAATGAATGAGCAAAACAACTACGGACTTGTATGAATAATTCATCAATACTTGGTCTTGCTCCAGACGTAACTAAGCTGAGTAAATATCTGTCATTATATTTTAGCAAATGCTTCTGATTTTTATAGAAAACATCCAGACGTCAAAATAAAATCTCGATACATAAAAATGTTGCGTTATATATTAAGAAGATTTTAGATACCACCAGGATCTGTTAAAATCTTATTCTTGTAGAATCTGAAAAAGAAATCACTATGAAAACAGGAAGAGGTTTACAAAAACAAAATGCTAGCACTTGTACCTATATCAAAGGAAAAAAGAATAGTGAAAGTAGACATTGAACTCTTTTTTTTTTTAATTCTGTGAATATATTTGATTCATATTCTTTCGAAAGGAGATGATTATATAATTTCTGTCTGAAATTATGGAATGAGAAATTGAATTTATTTACGTTATTTATATTCGGACTATTGTCCTCATCTTTGTTGTTACAACCGCAACGTTTTGGCTTTTCGGCACATTGGCGTTCTTCATGTGCTTGTTGATTGGAGTAACCTTCAGGGATTTTCGCCACGAACTGCGAGAATTGTAAATTAAAAACTATAGTATATTAAAACGTTAAAAAGATATAGTATAGGATATTAAAGTTATAGTATCATATAGCAAAATGTTAAAAAAGTATAGTATAGTGTATTAAAATTAAGTTACATTAAAATTATAGTTTAGTATAGTAAAATGTTTTATGACTTTGTTGTCATAGTAAAAATGAGTTCAAATCCTGGGCTGGGTAGTGTAGACTTAGTAGATAAAAGGAAAGTAATATCAGAACACTGCTAAATATAAAAAGAGATGTCTATTTCTATAGAAGCAGAATGTGAACAAACTAGTTTAGTAGATTTAAAAATGGGTCTAGTTCGAAATTCTCTGAAGAGTGTTCCAATCGACAAGCAATTGACGGAGAACACAACAGACAAATTTCGTTGTTTATAGTGAAGATTTGGACATAAATTTTCCGATGTCTGAGTACATTTGTTTTTGCTGGTAGTATTGTGACTATATATATATATATATATATATATATATATATATATATATCGTTTTTTGTGTTGATTCCATTTTATAATTTTCCAAACTTCCAGAAGTGGGGGTGCCTATTAATGGAATCATATGACTTTGATAGTTGACTTTTAGAGACTCCAATATTTCGTCAAATACCCTCATACAGTCCATAGTATGCGGTCCCGTATAGCCGTCTAGTTAACGCTGTCCTTGCATTTTCCTGTGTGTGATGAACTAGACACTGGCCATTCAAGACAATAATGATCATTTCTAAGTCGACCGCCGTGTTCTATACATTCGTGTGTTGTGTTGTGCTTTTCTTTTCTAATTTTATTGTACTGTGACTATTGATTCCTACTGGAAAAATAGTTTTGGCTTACGAATATTTCGTGTTACAAACGGCTTTCAGGAAGGAATTAAATCTGTGAACCGAGGTTCCACTGTATTCGTAATTTTTCACATAAACATGAAAAACACGGTTCATTTAAAGATTTACAAGTTCTATTTTCCATTTTACCGTATGGATTTTGTTAACTTCTCTTAAGTTCCAAAAATATTTAGAAAGGGACGTCCTATTTCTGTAGGCTTTCTTGGTGAAAGTTAATATATGTTGGTACCACCTAGTTTCAAACGAATTCTTGGTACACCCGATATAATTTTTCTTAACTGTTGAATTTTCTATAGTTGAAATATTGCTTAGGCAAACAAGCGAGTCTGTCTGACATATGTTTCATAATGGACACTCATTATAATTTCTACAAATACACTTGTTATTATCTACGATTGCTGCTTTGGTATGAATATTATTCAGGTTTTTTTATTGATTTCAAATTTTATTATTATGTTTTTTAATAATTTCTTCAAGATTTTCGGTACATATAATGATGATATGATTTTTCAATATTTCAGGACACTCAATGGTGACAGGTCTATGTGCCTGTTTATCGTGAAATTAAAACATAACTCACCCACATTCACTCTCGGAGCCTACTTTTCTATTCAGCGTAGATCTGACACTTGATTGGTTGACCTAGACAGACCCACAATACTTTTTTTTTAATTCTGACCTTATGCCCCCCTTTAACTTTCGGAAAAGAGGTAGTACTTTGTGTTAAAATTTCCTTAAAAATCATTTAATGACTTACCATCGCCTGAAGAAGTACATTGAAGTATTGAAACATGAAAGCTTTTGTGTAGTGATTTTAAAAGTCTTTGTATCTCTTATAGTAAAACTATAATGATATATTGGTCTAATTTGTATTGAGCACTTTTGTAAAAGTGTTCTACGAACAGTGGATTTTTTCTCCACCTGCTTTTCCTCTCATTTGTGTGTGTGTGTGTGTATATATATATATATATATATATATATATATATATATATATATATATATATATATATATATATATATATATTAATAAATATAGATTTATAACTCTTTGTTCATACTGGATATTAAATTGTACTATTTTATGTACTTGTGATTATAATTTAATTTAATTTTTTTTTGGCTTATATAGTTACTCATATATATATATATATATATATATATATATATATATATATATATATATATATATATATTCACAATAATTTATGATGTTACTGATGAATAACTATACTACTCTATTATAGTATTTTTAAATAAATATTTACATGTGAATATTTAGATTTAGATTTTATCTCTCTGTCTATAAATTGAATTAAATTATTTTTCTGCATGCGTGTTTTTTTTGGGGGAGGGGGTGTTATTTTACATATATATTATTTTTGCTTTAGTTACATTTATTTTAAATACAAAAGTCAAAATATCAACAATCCCCGTATAAATTATGTACTGCCCTATCATTGCGATAACACGATATATTTAACAACAATTAAATTAAGTAACGGTCAGTCTTAACTGAGCACCTGAAGACTGTGTTGCGCATGAAACTCCAAGTGCTACCGGTGGGGGGAAATGTATATTTATTAATATATAGTTTATAGCTCTGTTATATTGACTCGACCACTCAATACAATATATATATATATATATATATATATATATATATATATATATATATATATATATATATATATATATATATATATATATATATTATAATTTACATTGGTCACTGTTTTGTGAAAATAAAAAATAACAAGAACACCGAATTATATATCTTACTGTTCTTTCTTTCTTTATATATATATATATATATATATATATATATATATTAAATAAATTAAAAACACTGTGCCTGCTTATTTTTAGCATAATCATTTCATATTCATGAATATTATTCAGTGTATTACAATTAAATGAGGCAACAAATGCACTATAACAGTGAAAATCACTTTTAGTTTCCAAGTACTTTCTATCTCTTTCTGAGATCATCACTGCATTTCGTGTCTTATTTGATTGTAATACAGGGAAATTATTCGTGAATATGAAATGATTATGCTAAAAATACGCAGTCATAATGTTTGTAATTTATTTAATCAGACATGCTTACAAAAGAATTTGCTGACTAAATAAACACACACACACACACATATATATATATATATATATACGAAATGTACAAAGTTATTATTTTAATACATTTTATAGTTATACGTTATTTATATAGTTACAATTATTTAAGTAAATGCTCTGATTTATAATAAACTGTATTAACATTTACCGGCCTGAATATTTTCATAGAATATATGTATGATGGAAAATTATAGTTTAAAAGCAGTAAAATTGACCTTGCTAGCCAGACGCGCCTCTGTATCTAAACTGGTATACCACGTCAGGCTATATGACGGTTCCGTGTAGGATACAGGTTCGATTCCTGTCGGAGGACACAGATTTTCTATGAAAATTTCTCGGGCGTTCAGGGCGATAAATGCTGCTAATACATTTTATTATAAAACAGAGCATTTACTTAAATATGTGTGTCTATATAAATAACGTATAACTATATATATATATATATATATATATATATATATATATAAAAATATAAAAGTGAACATAGAAGTCAACACTTAGAGGCGATAGTCTGTTTCATGATATATGCAATCGTCAGGCCATATATATATATATATATATATATATGAACTTAATCCTTCCCTTTTTTAACAAATATGGGATTGAGGATTGACGAAGTCTGTACGATTTCATGAAGCTATTAATATCAGTAATAATTTGTGTACTTCTACTGATAATCAAAATAACAGAGCGAAAGAACTGATACTATTTGTTTTGTGATATTAATTACTCATAGTCAGAATAATGGTTGGTCATGCTATCGGAATAAATTCTTTTATGTACCTGATTCTGTCTAACTTGTATTTAACTAAACTTTCTGAATTCAAAAACCCAATTTCAAAAACTTAACTGAATGAATGAAAAAGAAAGAAGGAATAAATTGTCTGTAAAGTGGAATAGAGTCATTGACCGAATTGTTTAGCATGTATACAGATCCAGTTCTGTAGAGAAATAAAGAATATGTAAAGAAAGAAAATGGACAAACTTAGGCTTAGTTTATACTTGTAACATATCAAAGCCTCTAGCGACGTTGTATAATAATGTTATAAACATGTAGCAATGTATGCATTACGGCAAGAAAGTGGACTAAGATCTTTAGAGAAAATCTTCAAAATTCATTAAGCAGAAACAGTATTTGGGAAAAAGATGGTATTCGCTAAGTGCAATTGTGAATCTCGAAGTAATATCTCGTGCTATAAATCAGTCGATAAGGAAAAGCAAATACAAAAGGATGAAGGAAATAAAATAAAAATGTTAAAGGTGAGTGGAAGACATGTAACGAAAGGTTGGAATGGAGGAGGAAGATTAAGAGGAAGAAGAAAGAGAGGAAGAAGAAAGAGAAAGGAGAGTAAGAATCAACACATTAAAGAAAACCAGAGAAAATAAAAATAATAGTAAATGGTTGACGGGGGTCGTTTTTGCGAGCAGAAATTAATGCTCACAGAACAGATATGTTTTTAAAGCGATAGGAAGCACTTCAGATACGACTACATGAAACAAAATATGAATCAGCAAACGAATAAGGGCAGTCCGACATTATTGTTCAAGCAAGAAGTGTAGGACATCGCTGGGTTCGAAAAAGAAATAACGTAACGGAAGTGTGCCAACGGGCTTCATAGCGAAATTGAAAGAGTGTAAACAATCTGAAATTCAATGTTCTTGATCCAGAGAGACATAAACTGTGAATGATGAAAATCTAAATTGTTTCCATCAAACTGGTTCCATTTAAGAAGTTAAAGAAATCCAATTTCTGATGAAAACTATTCAAACTCCAGTGAGAATGTTACGTAAAGAAATAGAGTTCATTAAAATTCAGTAGCGGCTGTAGGAAACCCATTGGCTATGAAGATCAAAATGGTGGTTTCCATGATGATTGATACTGGGAACTGTCGACAAAAATCTAAATGGACGATTGGAGAACCTCTACTTTCAAGTATGAATAAAGAAATGCCAGCGCCAACAACATTCCTAACAAAGGTTCTTTTATACTTCAGGTTCTTCAGGACGTGGGCTATGATTATTACTCTCCACAACTTCCTGTAGCTCATACCGCTTGACTAGCCGTGTTTGTCTGTGCGGCTCTTGTTTTGCTGTTTGCTCAAACTTAACTATCGCTTTCCCAACCGCTTTTTTTTGGCTTCAAGACGCCCTGTGAGTGTTAAATTCCACAATCCAGCTTTCCTCATTATGTGTTCCAGAAATGTTAGCTCACTATTTCTGATTGTTATCTGCAGTTTTTATTCCCGAATTAAATTTTTTTTTCCGAAAAATTGGTAAGCCCGTATACATGAACGACGACTGAAGGGACATCTACAAAGACCCTCTATATCCACATATATATATATATATATGAACTTACGCCTTCCCATTTTATTATAAAACATATATACTTAAATATGTGTCTATATAAATAACGTATAACAATATATATATATATATATATGAACTTAATCCTTCCCTTTTTTAACAAATATGGTGTTGAGGATTGACAAAGTCTGTACGATTTCATGAAGCTATTAATATCAGTAATAATTTGTGTACTACTACTGATAATCAAAATAACAGGTAGAGGGAAAGAACTGATACTATTTGTTTTGTGATATTAATTACTCATAGTCAGAATAATGGTTGGTCATGCTATCGGAATAAATTCTTTTATGTACCTGATTCTGTCTAACTTGTATTTAACTAAACTTTCTGAATTCAAAAACCCAATTTCAAAAACTTAACTGAATGAATGAAAAAGAAAGAAGGAATAAATTGTCTGTAAAGTGGAATAGAGTCATTGACCGAATTGTTTAGCATGTATACAGATCCAGTTCTGCAGAGAAATAAAGAATATGTAAAGAAAGAAAATTATGATAATTTCCAGTAACATGTCTTAACTGACTGATTCCAGAGCTTTGCTTGAAAACGCTCATGAGTGAAGAAGAAAGTTTTGACGCGAAAATTTGGAGTGGATTAATTAAGATAAGCCGGATATTATTGTTTTATTGAATATTATAGATTTATTTACATTTGAGCATTTTTGACAGGAGTTAGGCTGACCGGAAATACGAAAAATCCCTGTAATTTCACGTATTTTAAATTTTATTGTTATCATTATTATTTTTAATAACTATAATAACAATAATTATGCGTAATTTGTGCTTTCTAAGACATGCAGCAATAAACAACATCATCAGAAACGGATTCCCTTCCCAGAACGAACCCGTAGGCCTCGACCGTGTGGGGAAAGCGGCCGGATGTCATTACCATTTTCCCTTTTAAAGGGGGGAAGTCGTTGATTTGGGATGCGACCTGTGTCGATACATTTTCGGCCGGTAATTTGATCAGGTCCACGGTTGAGCCCGGGGGTCTGTCGCAAGGCACGTGGAGATAATAAAACTAGTTAAAATAAAAAAATGTTAAATATTCTTCTCTTGCGGACTGACATGGGTCCTTACCTATAACTACAGAATGAACCCATCCTAAGACTATCTATACACCGCCTCTCAAGAGACAGAGACGAATCGAGTCGAGCTGATAGTAGTTCACTTCAAACCAGACTGACAGTCATACTAACACCTTCCACCTCTTGTATTATTATTTCGTGTAATATACCTTCGTTATTTCTACTCTTGTGTTCGTGTTGTTCTTCCTTGATCCTAACCTGAACCATAACATGGACAGATTTATTTTTACTCCAGTCGCAGTAGAGACTTCTGGGGTTATTGGCCTTCATCCGATGGCGTTCCGTCGGAGGTTTGGCGGGATGGCGTCACTGATGAGGATGCGAGGTAAAAGTTATCAGTTATCTCCTGTTAATTCCCCTTTCTAAGTTCTCCACTTCCTTAACCGGGTATTGAACTCACATTTTTTGGATCCTGTGACTGGATGTAACTAAGGCCTTTATCCACTGTGCCATATGATCTTGAGGACATCTGTGCATGAATTTCTGGGTATTATAAACCTAATGTCATCAGCACTCAATTTTTACCAGTCATCATATTACAATTTTTGATGTTATAATTCATGTTTTTACCAGAGCTAATATTGCATTTTTTCTTGTTATAATTGCTTTTCTCTAACACTCCTTATTACTGGTTCCCATATTGTATTCATTTCTATGCTTGGTCGGCTCAGGAAATATTTGTGGCCTAGCATATGTGCTGATTCCTTAAGTTTACGAATTTTCCAATGGTGTTCTTTGGCTACGATCTCAATCTGATCCCAAAGATGGCGGTGATCTCCCTTCTCTCTCCATATGTGGTCAGCCACGCCTGATTTTTCCACTTCCCCTCGTGTTGCAGCTTTCTGGTGTTCTTGAAACCTTACCTTAAGGGGGCGGCCTGTCTCCTCTTTATATTTCTTTCCGCAGCTGCACGGGATACCGTACACACAATCTTTAGTCATGTTCTCCTCTATGGGGGGGAGTCTTACTCGGGAGAGATATCTGCAAAGTTTTGTCAAGCTTTTGAAGGTTGTCCTGGTGCTATATGGACCACAGATCTTTTATATTTTGTAATTGTAATAAATATGGCGACAAAGATGAGGACAATAGTCGGAATAATGTAAATAATGTGCATAATACCTCATCTCAGAAATATAGAAAGATACTGAAATGTAGAAACGTTGTAATAAATATGGCGACAAAGATGAGGACAATAGTCCGAAAAATGTAAATAGTGTACATAATGCCTCATCTCAGAAATATAGACAGATACTGAAAGGCCAAAACGTTGTAATAAATATGGCAACAAAGATGAGGACAATAGTCCGAATAATGTACATAGTGCATATAATACCCCATCTCAGAAATATAGACAGAGACATCGTTCTTCTAGAAATTTCCAGAGTGAAATCGAAAAGAGAATGAATAGCTGAAAAATATTTGGACTTGGCTGTGAAGTAAACATTTATAGGACACGAATGTGAAAGTCACATTCCTCTTTATCAGAAAGTTTGAAACAGAACCAAAAGCCAAGATTGGAAAAAAATCGAAATGCGAGTGTGAATTGAAACGGAGAAATCTGACGAAATATTGAAGAATCTTTTAGTTAAGTACAAGCGAACGAGACAAGAAACTGATGGTTTCATAACTAAGAGTGTACACACTTTCTGTAAGTATAAAGCATACGTTTCAGAGGATTAGATAGGTTCACATTCCTCTCCGGTCTTTTAAAAAGAATTAGCGGTTTATCCCTTGTTTCACTTTTCCTTCTAAAGTCTTCTCATTCTCTTTCACTCCTTGTAGCTTCTTGCGTCTTAGTGGTATTATCGCCTTGCTTGGGGTGAATTGACAAAAAAAAAATGCATGGGTACCTATTATTTATTTCTCATTTTTTCAGCGTAGTACTTCAAGGATGGCCAACCTAAAGATACAACAGCTGATTCCTCTTCGTTTATGAGCAATGTCCCCCACAACTTCCTATACTTTCAACCGTTAATCAAAGTTTCGTTCCCCCCAATATCACAGATTCTACGATTTATTTTCAAAAAACCGTCAGTTAGGCTACTGGATGTTTTTCCTGGTCCGTACTGATAACACTGATATCACTATAACCTAACACTGGTATCACTATAAACTAAGCGTATCAAATTCTCCAAGTTCTCTTTCCTTATTACTCTTTCTGGTACTCCAGAAATATGAACTGTTTTTTTCTAATTGTAAATAAAAGTGTTACTTTTCTTTCCATTTTTCTTCAGACTTCTTCGTTGCTCACGTGTTCTGTTCATATTATTCTCGGTATCCTTCCATAAAATCACATCTCTTATGTCTCAAATCGTCCCCTCATCTGTGAATAAATTGTCTAGCATTCACTACCATATTGAAAGATTGATATTACATAACTGTTTCTTTGTTTGTATCGAACATTATCTGTTTCTTAATACGTTATTTAAATTTCTAATGTAGCTTTGGTTTTCTGTGTCAAATATTTCCTTGTCTGTTAAAATATTACCCAGTATTTTTGTAGTTGCTAGATTCGGATATTCCCACTTCGTAAATCGTACTTTGGGATACATCTTGTGACATTAACCCTAGTGATTTTTGCTAATTTCACATCTAATGCTTGTAATATTTGGAAGTGTTCATTATTTATTCTTTGTTCATATTTATAGTTTTGTACATTTTAGAGACACTTATCTTTTTTAAAATCCATTTCTCCTTTACAATCCAAAGGGAACCTAGAAGAAAACAATAAAAAGGTTGAAAAGCGAGGAAAATGAAAAGAAGGCTGGGGTTTTTTTTTTTTTCGCCTTTACCGAGCCATTTTAACTTTGTTAAATTAACAAATGAGAAATAATTTTGCTGAGCTTTCAGCAATCACAAATACCTGTACCTGGGATAATTGCCCATCCCACAAAATGTTTAATATCTAAAAAGCCACTAAACTAACTGAGTTTTGTTTTTCTAGGTTTTCAGATAAAACGTTTAGCCATCTCGACACCATTTTTCATAAGAACCAATGAAAAATACTTTGAGTTATTCAGCTAGAAATAGAGCAGGTTAAAATCACTGATATATATATATATATATATATATCACTGATATATATATATATATATATATATATATATATATATATATATATATATATATATATAATAAGTTGTATAGATATGAGTTTGTAACCTGGGTCTCAGGCTTTTGCGATCATCAGATGAACTAGTGCACGCATTTTAGTCCACACCAACACATCCCTATAAGCAATTCGAGGCTTGACGTAGTTAGATATCCGTGAGTTCGGGTATACATACATAAACACTTTTAATTCTATTTCGATGTCGGGATCTTTTCTTTTTATGTGTAGCGATGCGTACACCTGTATGTGTCGATGAGAATGAGAGTGCCACTCCAATCAAACACAAAAGTAGATTCCCCCTCCCACCAACAAACTTAAATAAAAAGATCAAATTTTAAAAGATAAACCAATTTCTCTGATGATCGCAAAAGCGTGAAAACCACGGTCACAAACTCATATCCATACAACTTATTATGTTACCTTTATCACTGACATTGAACGATTTCCACTAAGCACCGTGCATATATATATATATATATATATATATATATATATATATATATATATATATATATATATATATCAGGTGTAACAGTAAAATTGTTCAAATTATGTAACACCATGGGAGAATTGTCCAACACGCAAAATGTTTAAAATCTAAATTGTTACTAAACTAATTGAGTTTCTTTTTACAGGTTTTCAGATACGATGTTTAGCCATTTTGACATCATTTCTCGTAAGAATCAGTGAAAAATTCTTTGAGTTATTCAGCGAGGAAGAGAGAAGTTTAAAATCGTTTTGTGACAGACCAACTATCTCTTTCCAATTGAGCAATTGTGTGAGAAAAATCATTCATGCCTTCAGTAATGGTACCAACCTTCAATGTCTATTCAAGAACAATGAGGAAAACGGTGAATAAGTTTAAAATAAGACGGAACAGTAGAGAAGGAAATCTAGATCAGAAAGCAACAACTGCAAGAGGGACCTTCCTTTCAACTTAGAGCTAAATACATTCTTATTGCTGAAAGTACACTCCAATAATGTTATGAAAACCTCGGAAAATTCAAGTAAGGTATCTTTAATCATTTCTCAGATACAACGGTTCAAAGTTTAATCTAACAATTGGTCAATTTTGCTGTTACACGATTTGGATAATTTTGCTGTTACACCAGATTTTCCTTGACATAATCTCCATGTGGATATGTAAAATCACTAATATTACACAGACGCTGAGGATTTTATTACCTATGACTCGAACTCCTAGGAATGAACCACACAGTTTCTTATATAAATGTATCATTACACTGGGACAACCATTGCGCTCAGATTTAATACCAGATATTCAAAGAATCCTGGTGCAGCAGGAAGTTTGACTGATAGATGTATAACTCATTGCCCAAAAGAAGGGGTTTGTCAGGCTTACATACAACGTAGACAGGATGTAAGGGAGACGTTTCGGTTATAATCTCTACCGGATCGTATACCACAGACTGGTCGATAATATTATGCCATAAGTTGACTAAAATATCATGTCAAATATGAAATATCAATGCCCCATGTCATAATTTAATCGCCACCACCACTTGATTTACATTAGCTGTCATCCGTTTCTATGTTCTTCATTCTACTGTAATAAAAAGTGACCCCTATCTTTAATTCTATATTTTAAACCTGAAGAAGTCTGTAAAATGCATCAAACAAAATACAATACCTGGAAACGTGATACAAAGAATGAATTCACTTGTGCGAACAAATCTTAGAATAAATAAAAGTATTTGCTTCTTTTACTTTTTGAACAGAATTATTATAAATAGGTCAATGTATCATAGATTTATACTGTAGCGTGTAACGCCTAACTCTAAATTCATTCCAAGTATTTTGGATTTCTTGGTATGGATTGATAAAGAAGTACCTGACAGGTGAGCTTCTACTATATTTGAATATTTAAAGACTGGTTGTAGAATATGAAGATGGGAGATGATTCAGTTCACTTCTTGTTTGTTGCAGGAGAGTCTTAATGGCAACAGTGAAGCTTACTGTCTTGAATGTTTTATCAAAAAAACCTGACATTTTATATTTGAATACATTTAAAATTTATTGAATTTAAAAGTATTATTGCTTCTACTACTAAGACTTCCATAAGTAGTCAAGAAAAGCTTGTAGACTAAAATAGGAATATAAACTCAGTAGGATTTGATATAATAACTTTGTCCATGACTTTTTATTGTAACACCAGATCCCGTCCAATTACTGACGTTAAGCAATGTCAAGCCTGGCCAGTATCTAGATGAGTGATGGAATACTAACTGCTCTAAGATTGCATGTGTCGGTGGTGTAGTGGATAATGTCTCAAAATTTTAAATTGGAGAGCCGAATTTCCATTCCCGTTGGACTTGTTACCTTGAAAAGATATAAATCCACCTCTTCTCAATCCCCACCTATGGGTTAATTAGTAAGACTTGTATCACTAAACCGTTATTATCTCCAAAAAATATTCTTACTTTCTAAAAATATTTCTGGCTTTAAATAACCTGAAAAATGGTTGATAAGCCATAAAAAGCGAATCAATCCGGTAATGGAATATCTCAGTGACATTAATAACCAAGATAGTCTAACCATTGCTACATCATGTAGAAAACTTCCTTTTTTTTTAAACTTCTAAATTTTTAGAATTTGATAGCAGAAACAGTTATTTTGAAAGTCTGATATAAGATAAAAAAATAAAAGTTCTACTTTTTGTTTTGGTGTTGACAGATATAAGAAGTGGAAAATTACTGAATATCTAGTAATACTGTATGAATATCTATTAGATGTCTAAATAAAATTATCATTTTTATATACTGTTGAATTGTTCCTAAAGACATGGACAGAATTACTATCTAAAGTACCGACTTGGAAATAATTTTAAATTTGTCATTTTCATGATTTCATTATTGCAAAAGAATAAATACTTCATATTGCCATATACTCTCTTTTTCTTGAATGAATAAAAGATGAATGTTGTTATTTATTTTATTTTAAAAGGAAATAGATCAATAATGGCATCATTAACGACGTTAGCATTTGATTTGAATATTTAAAGACTGGTTGAAGAAAAGGAAATAATCTCTGGGACATGATTTCATTTCTCGTTTGTTGCAGGAGAATCTTAATGGCAACAGTGAAGCTTAATGTTTTGAATGTTTGAGCCAAAAAGAACACACTGAGATTTTATATTTGGATCAGTTCAAATATTTGTCTCATGACACCGTAACTTTGCAGCATGTGAAGAAGACCTGTATGTCAAATCCTGTTCAAAGCTTTTGAGATGTCCAAATCTACAACCCGCACTCTACTATTCTTATCTAGATCTTGATAGACTCTTTCCACAATTATCATCACCACATCAGTAGTTGACCTGGAGAAACGAAAACCATATTGTTTGTCTGAAAAAAAGGCCCTGCGATGTGAGATGCACAACAAATTAAGCAGTGATTAGGGCCTCTAGGAGCTTCCCAAAAAAAGGTAGGTACTTAATAGGCTAATAGTTGAAAGGGCCGACAATATATTAATATGGGAGGGTCGATGATATAGTAATATAGAAGAAACATATGAATGAGTTCACTTATCTGAACAACTCTTGGAATAAATAAAGATTATTTTTTTTGTTTTTACTTTTTGAACAAAATTCTTATAAATATATAATATTTACACATATGAATCTTAATACAGAATATTCTAGATACATGTCTATAAAAAATCTTTTGACAGCCTTTTGCTGCAGCTGGTAACAAGCAACCCTAAATTCATTCCAAGTACTTTGGATTTCTTGGTACGGATTGATAAAGAAGTACCTGACAGGTGAGCTTCTACAATATCCTCTCTTTTTCTTGAATGAATGAATAAAAGATGAATGTTCTTATTTATTTTATTTTAAAGGGAAATAGATCAATAATGGCAGCATTAACGACGTTAGCATTTGATTTGAATATTTAAAGACTGGTTGCAGAAAAGGAAATAATCTCTGGGACATGGTTTCACTTCTTGTTTGTTGCAGGAGAGTCTTAATGGCAACAGTGAAGCTTAATGCTTTGTATGTTTGAGCAAAAAAAAACACTGACATTTTATATTTGAATACATTTAAAATTTATTGAACTTAAAAGTATTATTGCTTTTACTACTAAGACTTCCATAAGTAGTCAAGAAAAGCTTGTAGACTAAAATAGGAATATAAACTCAGTAGGATTTGATATAAGAACTCTGTCCATGACTTTTTATTGAAACATCAGATCCCGTCCAATTACTGAAGTTAAGCAATGTCAATCCTGGCCAGTGCCTAGATGAGTGATGGAATACTAAGTGCTGTAAGATTGCATGTGTGGGTAATGCAATGGATAATGTCTCAAAATTTTAAATCGGAAAAAATCCCCCTTTTATCAATCCCCACCTATGGGTTAATTAGTAAGATATGTATCACTATACTATTATCTCCAAAAATATTTTTACAATTTAAAAATATTTCTGGCTTTAAATAACCTGCAAAATTGTCTGAAAAACCATAAAACGAATCAATCAAGTAATGGAACAAAACTCTTATAAATAGATTTTTATTTACAGACATGAATCTGTAATACAACGTATTATAGATTCATGTTTTTCTATTTTTTCTTGAATGAATAAAAGATGAATGTTGTTATTTATTTTATTTTAAAGGGTAATAGATCAATAATGGTAGCATTAAAGACTTTAGCATTAGATTTGAATATTTAAAGACGGGTTGCAGAATATGAAATAATCTCTGGGACATGATTTCACTTTCAATGTCAAATTTGTAACAACGAAAATAATAAGACTTGAACATCGCTGGACACTGAAAAAATATGAAAAAACAGCGCTAATATTACTGTTAGTAAAGGCAAGCCAATAGCGTATTCTTTTTCGCTATAGATTGGGCACCAAATGAAGGCTATAGAATGAATAGGGCGGTCAAAACAACAACATAAAAAGAAAACAATGTGTTTAATTCACAGAATTCAAAAATTGACTCTTCTGTAACACTGATATTTACCCCAGATGACTTATAGAAAATATTATAGAGTTTTCGTTGTTTTTTTGTTTTGTTTTGTTTTTTCTTTCTGGGAAGTAGTTTATTTTAAAATGTGCAGGTGATGTAACGGTTAGGGACTAAAAATGTCATTCGGAATGTCTTTTCTAGCTCCAAGCTACGGGTTAAATAGTAGAGTAGACTGGGATACCTAGACTTAGATAGAAGCCTGTTCACGAGAAGGGCTATTCTGATTTCCAAACCGTGAAGAAGCCAAACGCAAATCACCCATCTATCCCAAGAGGCTAAGACAATTCGCAATAATAAAGAAAAGGATTCTGTGGAGAGCCATGATCACTCTCGTCATTAAAAAAACAAACAAAAAAAAAAAACATTGTCTTTACAACAGATTATTTGAAAGAATAACCCCTGTTAAAAGTATCTGCGTTTTTTTTTTTTTGTTTTTGTTTGTTTGGGTTTTTTTTTTTTTTTTGCGAAAAGGGGTAAAACGAAACATTCATTTCTGTACATTTTTCTTTATTCAATACAAAAGAAAAACTAATGGATAAAATGATAGAAGAGTGAGATAATAATTCCTGAAATAAAATATATTACAAAAAAAGAAGCAGATTCGAGAAAATTATATATTAAAGACTGTCGTACATGATATTTAATCGTGAAAGCATTTTTATAGCGCAATTAATAATTTGTTATAACGCGTTCTTCAGTGCACTGTTCGGATGAGTCCTTGACACCACTAATATTGATTTTACGTCTTACTTCTATGATGCGTTTTCGTTTATCTGCAAATTATAATTTGAAAGGTTTCTTACGTCCTCCCATGAAAGGGTCGCTTTTCATATGCAACCTAAGCCTAAAAATAATAAAATATCTTCCTTAGACGCTCTGCTTGTTTGTTTGTTTCTTTCTTTCTTTTTCCGTTTATTCGGTTTATTTATTTATGTAATTCGACTCAAAGGATTTTCCGTGAATGTTTTACTTAATAACAAATAAAAGAAATGATTCCTTGTCTGTAATTGGGAAGCAAGCAGTGAATATTTATCTTTTTGGGTTCTTTATTTAAGAACAACTTTGTCGTTATCGATTTTGTCCTCTGGAATTGATCAGAGCAGGCTTTTCTTTTTATTAGATGTATTGCATGCACGTCTTCCTCCACACACACGCACACCGCCGGCCCATAGAAACTCGATTATATCACAATCAGTCACGCCCACACAATTATACAGAAACTTACACCTTACCAAAATACACATGCGCGTACGCATGCAAACATATATTTGCAGGGAGATGCTGAGACAGACAGACACACACACAGACAATCTACATTTATAATATTAAGTCTGGAATAGACGGGCATGCTGAAATAAAAGGACAATTTGAAACATTTTTTGTCAATAATTTTTATGGCAGTGAAGTTAGTCTACCTTGGTAGGTAGAACAAAAAACAGTCTTTGTTGCAGACTATGTGAACCCTCTTACGCTTGATGTTTCGGCAGTGTTAATGGTTTGATATAACAACATACTATACACAACATCGTGTTTAGGAAATTGTGTCAAGGAAAACTCGGTTGTCTTTCAGTGACGCCAATTGCTCGCTAGATTTAAACCCCATTGGATATTTATGGAACATGTTACAAAGTTCACTCACTGATTTTCATCTATCTATATCTATCTATCTATCTATCTATATATATATATATATATATAATAAAAAGGCTTAAACACTAATATTCCATGGTCTTAATTTATTCCACTGGAATCGTAAATAGAACCCAATTCATCAGACCTACAAATTCAAAAAGAAAACAGAAAAAACAACTCTGGAAATAAAAATAGAATTTAGAGAGAGTGTAAGTATGAGAGTGTGGGACGAATGTTAGAGGTAAATACAATCTAATCTTAAAGATCAGAAGAAGAGGGAAAGAATATATATATATATATATATATATATATATATATATATATATATATATATACACACACACACATACATAAAACAGTAAAAACCTAACCTGAACAAAATAAACTATGAGATATCCACAAATATTCTTAAATGCCCATAATTGGTAACAGAAGCCATTGGTTTATACCAACGGCTTCCCATACTTAATACTTCTCGAATTTCCTCTCGCGTGGTCATTTGTGACGTCATGAGCTGCGGTGCGATTTTCCCTTCCAGCGTTTGTCCTTGCTTGGAAATCTTCAATGTAAACAGAAACAGGCTATCATCACTGTCTTGTCCGTGTATTGCTTAATATATTGTAATGTAATTGTCATCTTTGATAATGGCTGATTTAAGCCGAAAGCTTAGCTAGGATTAAAAAATATGTATCAATATTGTGATTTTCTTTCTTCGTTTAATGATAATGTTATTAAGCTTATATGAAAAGAATTTACATAAAATAGACAAAACTTGTCTATATTATTTAATGAAACATGCATCAATGAAAAAATGCTGGCTAAATACACACAATATATATATACATATATATATATATATATATATATTACAATGAACCATTCATACATAAAGTAGATTACTAAGTTGATATAAAATGGCGAAATCCCTTCGCAAACAAAATTTTAAAGTTGCATTAACCTACAAATTACTCAATGAATGTTATGATCCTTCATTTTAAAAATTATAAACTGTATAATGTCTTTCTTTAATACACAAGTACTTTCAACTGTACATGCAGTCAACATTAGGCATTTTTTTTAAGCTTAGCGCCCCGAGCAAGGCATGAAGCCACTAGGGTGCAGGGAGGTTGCAGAAGAT
>OZ010571.1:146615875-146620875 GCA_963932145.1 Acanthosepion lycidas | reverse complement strand
TCATTTGCGAAAAAAAGTTTTTTTTTGCGGAAGATATGAAATTCGTAAGACCACGTATCTGTGGGAAATACTTTATGTTATGATGCGGTGAAAGAAGATAGCAATCTGCCCATGGCAATAATGAAAATTTCAAATTGGTCAAGTGGCCTACGAAACAGAAGCTGGGAGATAATGGTAATCAGGTCACGTACTTACCGAAAAAAACTTCAGCTGGGCCACCCAAAGAAAAGGAAAGATTAAACCATTAACTATCCTTCGGAGATATCATTTGGTTTGGGGAAAAACACCTGTTTTATGTTCAGACCTGGCCATGATAAGAGTTTGTTGCCTGGACAGATTATGGCGACGGAAGTACGAAGGCATTGAGGACACAAATAGATTCACTTGACCAACCCCGATGATTATTTGACGAAAATCTCGTTGATAAATTCCAGACGACATTCAGTTAAGATAGAGATTAAGGACTACACTACGATTCGTAGGAGTCTGGTGAAAAAAAAAAAAAAAAAGGGAGGTAATTTTTTTATTTGAGCAATACTTTTAAACTGAGGCCAGTCTAGCCACACCCATGCTGCTGAGCGTTCATTGGCTGAATGGTGGCGTGAGCGGTAGGCGAAGGTAAACTAATGAGAAGGAGGGGAGGCCTGTTGACGCCTCTGAGGCGATTGGTGTGAGATACCAATATGAGAAAGGAGGAATTTGGGAGGACGAATCCCTTAAGAACCCCACTGGAGCAGAAAGTAATAGACTTCCAAAAATGGAAAGTAATAAATTTTCCTGTCCGAAAACAAAGAAAATCCTTATTGTGGATTTAGAATTATCGAGGAACTCAAACCCCGACAAGCCCACACCCGGTTTTGGTCGGCGTCCATATAAACAGAGTCGGAACGAATAGACGGAAGTAAATTAGTTAGTTGCAGTTGGAGTTGGAGAGACGTAGACGCAGACAGAGTTGAGCTGTGAGTTCTGAGACCAGCCTCGCAGGAAGGTAACTGAAGATCCACGCATCCCGACTTCGACTTCTAACCAAGAACAATTTATTTTTTAAGAACGAATTAGACTCACACCACCAAAACAAGTTTTGCGAATATCGCCTGAAGACACAAAAAAAAAACAGTTATCGAAAAACAGCTTACGATATTAAGACTGGCCTAACAAACAAAGTGTCACGAATCCATAGAAGCGGTTTGGGCGAAAGACGCAGTCCTGTATTCAGCAACCAGATATAAAAATATGTGTTATTCTTTTTTTAACACATTTGAACTTTTCGAGTTGCTACTTTATTTTCTTTTACATATACTTGTGCGGTGTTACCTTTGCTCGGACTCGGCTTGTATTACGGCCCGGCGACTGATTGATTTCGTCTACCTAAGATCAAATCACAACATGGGTAGGTTAGACTAGAAGTCAAAGCAGTTACTTCGGTAACCAGACGTTGAAGGCGAGCTGGGAACAACAAAGCTGATACCGAATCTAACCAGATTCCCATCCGAATCAGCCAAGAGTTAAAACGTCACATTTGTGCCGTGCCAGCAGGATCGCGTCACATTTCGTGCCGCGACCAGTACCAAGTCACATTGGTCGTCACAGGATAGCACGAGGGCAGAGACAGCCCGGCGGTGACGTCACATCTGGCGCCGCGACCAGGATCAAGTCACATTGGTCGTCACAGGATAGCACGGGGACAGAGAGAGAGGCCCGGGTGACGTCACAGTGTTTTAAATGAGATATAGTTTGTTGCTTTGTCCTAAATATGATAACATTGTATTTTATGCTAATGCTTAAAGAACAAGAGTAAAGAGGCATGTTTCAGGAAAGCGTACCGAAAAGGACGGGGAACAAGCACAGAGTTTCAGATGTCGATTGACATTACACTTAAATATTTAAAGATTATAGTCACCGGGGAAGCAAGTAAGGGGAAGGGTGTTCCTCAGGCGGGAAGTGCGAGAGAAGCTGTTTGAGAAGAAGAGACGGTTACATTGAAGCATTTTGGCAGTGAAAGGGTGGGACGGAGATGTCAGCCTGGTAGTTCATTTAAATTCATGTAGTCTGGGAACCAGAGAATATATATATATATATATATATATATATATATATATGTGTGTGTGTGTGTGTGTGTGTGTATGTGCGTATGTGTGTGTGCGCGCGCGCGCGTGTGTTAATTACTTACAAGTCTGGTATACTATTGGGACAGGAAAATCCAACTCAATACAGTAGCAAAAGGCATGTATACCAAACGTACTCTCTCATGCTATTTACATTTGTATGTCATCATGTGAGGAAAGAGATGTGTGTTTTTTTATCTTTAAAATAAAAATCTTCATTTTTACGTTTCTTTGAATCTGCCTCATCGCAGGAGCTAAATTATTGTCTATTCAGTATTAGTGTCAAAATTGCCTTAAATTAATATCGAATTTAACGCAGTTTTGACATAATTTAGAGCAATTTTTATATAGAAATTTGTAGTAAATTGTGGTAATGTCATTTAAAATCAATGTCTGCAAAATCTTTTTTTTTTTTCATTTGATTCAAAAAATATCAGTCACTTGAGTGCCATGAGTGATACACGCTTAGGCGATCATGACTGGCATTTTTTTTTCCCGCGGTAGGTTGCCATTTCTTTCTGCAGTAGACGGTTGCAATTCTTTCTGCAGTAGACCTGTTGCCATGCAAGGCTATAGAAACCGGCTTGTCCTGCTATTTACCTGGTGGGGGAGAAGAATACAACTCACACCTTTCCCAAGGATATTAGCACTTAAGTGAATGTAATGGATTCGACCGGAATTCGAAATCGGCTCTCCGATTCCTCAACGTGAGCCGCTATACATTCTTCCACCTCAAAAGATATATGCACCAATAATAATAAATAAGTTATTTTTTTTAATTTCTATAAGAAATTAAAAATGTTTTCTGTTATTATTCTCTGCTCCATTTGATTTTATTAAATTTTACTTTAACGATTATTAAAACGGATTTATTTAAAAACAATTTTTAGAAAAAGAAAACTAAGAATTTAAAATCAAAAGTATTAGTTTTATTAAATTTTTCCAACCCCAAGTATCGGTAATAACTTTTAATAACAAGAAAGAATGATTACTTTGAGTTATGAATAATCTCCATTTTCGTTTATTGAATTTATTCTTTAAAAAATAAATTACATTGACATTTTATTCAGTTATCCATCCAACATTATTTTCAACGTTAGCACATACTACTCCCTCAATGAATCTTGTTTTCCAGACTGTTGGAAGTCCTCATCGATTGTTCCTGCCTTTAAGAAATCTGGTGACCATTCTGACCCTTCTAATTACCGTTCTATCAGTCTCTTACCCCTTTTCGGCAATGTCTTCGAACCTTTAATCAACGCCGAAGTTCATAAGCACCTTACATCCCATGATCTGCTCTCTGACAAGCAATATGGTTTCCGCTTCGCCCGTTCTACAGCTGATGTGCTTACGACCATCACTGAAATTGTTTACCAAGC
Organism: Acanthosepion lycidas; assembly: GCA_963932145.1. Classification (NCBI taxonomy): domain Eukaryota; kingdom Metazoa; phylum Mollusca; class Cephalopoda; order Sepiida; family Sepiidae; genus Acanthosepion; species Acanthosepion lycidas. The sequence goes on along the minus strand of OZ010571.1, from coordinate 146,617,391 downwards.
ACTTCATAATAACAGAGAAGCTCGCGTTGTGCCTCTTGATATCTCCAAAGCGTTTGATAGGGTTTGGCATGCCGGCCTTCTTCGCAAGCTTCAGTGTTATGTAATTTAATACCATCATTCCTGTCAAACCGTGTATTGAAGGTCGTTCTCAACTGATTCTCCTCCAGCTCCTATCCCACGAACGCAGGTGTTCCCCAACGCTCCATCCTAGGCCCTACTCTGTTCCTTATCTTCATCAACAATCTTCCTGGCGTCTTAGATTCCCAAGTACGTATCTACGCGGACGACACTACAATTTACTTCTGCCTCAAAAACAAATCTAGTGTCGTTGATAAAACTAACCTGGCCGTTCGCCTCGAAAAGGACCTCCAATCGGTTGTGAACTGGTACAGGAATTGGCTGGTTAACTTTAACGCTTCAAAAACAAAAGTGCTCTCTATTACTCATCACAGAGAACCACTCCTGCCTCGCCATTAGAATGGCTGACGCTGAACTTCTCGAGAGCTCCTCTTAGCCACTGCTCGGTCTCACATTGACTGCTGACAATCTATATGCAATGTAATGTAATTGGCCCTGATCTGGCATCTCGTCTGCAGTCGCTCTCTCACAGACATGCCGTCGCCTCCCTCTGTCTTTCTTTTACAAATACTTTCATTGTAACTGCTCCGATGACCTACTTTCGCTGGTTCCCAGTCTTCATGAATTTAAGCGTTCTACTATGCTGGCATCTCGCTCACACTCTTTCACTGTCGAATCTGTTAAATGTAGCTTCTACTCCAATAGCTTCATGTCTCTCACCTCTCGCCTGTGGAACTCCGTCCCTTTTCCTGTTTTCCTGATAGCTATAATCCCCAACTATTCAAATGTAATGTCAATCGACGTCTCCAGATGCCTTGATCTATCCCCTATCATTCTCTTCATCCTTTCCTCTATCACTCCTATTTGCTCTCGCTCCAACTATCTGTAACCACTTACGTGCTTGTGGCTTCCCGCCTTGCTTGAGATGAAACGCTTAAAAAAATATCAGATAGCTCTTTGATAACTTTTGATGATTTTTTTACGAAAAGGATTTCGACAAACACATGCATCAGGTTTACATGCAAGACAGTTTTCCTGATCAGTGCGTTTTGCCGCGATCGAAATGCTTAGAAGGTCAGCTGACTTGACGGATGTGGTAGAACCGATCAACCAAGTTCCAAGAATTCATTTTACTGTACTTGATTTTGCGTTCTCATCAAGGTACACAACATTTATCTTTAATCTATGCTACTACTGGCATGCCAATCTAATATATTTGTTACAAATTGATATGTTCCGGAAAGGGATATATTTGTTCAAAGTAGCAAAATGATTTTGAACTACTGTTACCCGGTAGGACAATCTAGTATTGGACTAGTCCTCGTCGTGATGGTAGGCAATAGGCGTAGCCAATAGGCGTAATCCATGTACCTCCACATCAGTTTGTATTTATGGCTGACACCAACCAATCATATTACTGTGAGGGGGAACCCAGGTG
>OZ010571.1:146503375-146610875 GCA_963932145.1 Acanthosepion lycidas | reverse complement strand
AAAAATCCTTATATCTGAAGTTTGATCAAGCGATGGCATTGCTCGAAATAGAAATGAAACCACCATGCATGTCATCAGATGTGTCCGGATGTGTGTAAATATTTCACCATTATTGTTATCGTAAGATTGTGCCTTTTGATTTATTTATTTTGCATCTACTAAAAAAACATGTAGGGTCAGATTACGCCCTATCATAACCGCACGCATATCAATGTACACAGCGGAATAAATTCATAATTATTTATTTATTTTCAATCTCGGAAATACAGTTACATCTTAACTGAAATTTGCTTTCTACGCGATAGTATAGTGGGGAATTCTTACTCGATTCAAAAATAAAAAATTAGACAACTTTTCTCTGAGAAGGAATACAAGTAATAGACACAATGATATGAGTCACCAGACAATTTCTAAATCGATACAAAGGGAAAGCTAATGGAAAATGATAACTTTGCTATTTATTCTCGGTTCACATACAATGGCTTTAGTTATAGAAACAATTTTGTCAATAACCGGAATATTTCTATATTTGTTTGCTGTATCATATTGATTCATTTCAGATTTTTATTTTTCTACTTATTTATTATAATAAACGATACTCTTCACCGAATGCTCTATATGTCTATTGTTTCATCTATTGAAATTGAATGACTCCATTATAATACACTCAAATTTCCGGCCATTGATTTTCGCATCGCAATACAGACTGCGCCAAATGTTTGTGAACACGATTTTAACTGGGTATAAAAGCAAGGCAACCTAATATACTGTTACGCAGCATGCGCCAAATTTTAACATCCTCATTTTACTTTCAGCTCAATCGAGGGCATTGACAGTGAAACTTCCGGGAAATGTAATGGTGGGATTTTCTCGGGGAACCAGCCGTTAACCACAGTGAGAAAGTGATAACGAGATTCTTCAAAAGGTTTCAGGGAAACATGACGAACGGTAACTGATTCTGTGCGCTAACCATATTGAGTTTCTGGACACAAGAGGTAAAACTCTGAACCGAGAAGAGAACCGTACGCATTCAAGCAGAAGGCTGCTCATTTGACAACAAGAAGAATCATAATTATAATAATAATGAGTACAATAATAATAATAGGCCCTTATCTATGTATTTTTTTTTTGTTTTATTTTTTCAGTGTAAAATTTTATGATGCCGTTTCTAACATTAGGTCTCTGGGCTGAACCCGGAAAGAAATGTGTACACGCCAGAAATCAAAGGAAATAATAATAATAATAATAATAATAATAATAACAACAACAACAACAAAGAGATAGAAATAAGAAAAAAAAACTTTTGGGTCATTTTTCAACCTGCTAGCCACTAAAAGTTAAAAAGTTAAAAGTTCTCACGAGTACAACCCGCACCTTACGAAGGACTTTATTTGAAATATGTGCGTCCTTTTTTTTGTTTTTGTATTTTTTAATTGCTAAATGGGAAATGTCATAATGCCATTTCTGAGCGTATGTCTATGGGCGGGACCTGGCAAGAAATGAGTAAACACCAGAAATCAAAGGAAATATAATAATAATAATAATAATAATAATAATAATAATAATAACGCGAGTTAACCTTAAAAATGAAATAGAGGAGGATGAGGTGAAGAATTAATAAAAGAAGGGGATTCAATTGATGTGTAATAATAGAAAGATAGAATAATATATTCCTATATATGATAGGAATTGAAAGAAGAACTTTCTATCGACCATCCGATTATTACATTCGCAGCCTCGTCAAGAGGGACACCGACTAGCGGCTCGCTAATAATAATAATAATAATTAATAATTAATAATAATAATAATAATAATAATGATAATAATAATAATAATAGTTCATCCGCATCCACCGTCTGATATTATCTATTCACAATATTTAGAAGATGAATACAAGTTGCATATTTTTGCACCCGAGGCCGCTTCCGCCACGTGAAGGACACGCTATTGGTATTAATGCTACAAATATGGCGAATGAATAGTATCAACGATGTTCCACTTGAATGACCATCTCCTACTAACGAGAAAAAAGAAGAAAAAAAACAATGAAATTATATAAAGATGATTATGAAAAGGTTATGCGGGAAATTTATTATGGTATACACGATCCTTCAAAATAAAAACTTCACCAATGTGACTTACAGAAGATAGAGAAGAACGTTCTCTAACCGTAAAAAAAAAATTACTCGCTATTCAACTCGCAAATATCAAACGAAACATCGTCAGCGAAAAACGATTAACAAATAAAGATTGGTTTGGTTTGTTTGTTTTACGGAATATCAACCTCAATGGGTTATTTAATACCGACAAGATTTTTATTGCTGGTAATATTTTTTTCAAAAAAGTTACTGCTGGTAATTTTTTTTCCCCAAAAAATGTATTTCTGGCAATATTTTTCTTTTTCACAAATGTAGCCGGTAATATTTTTTTCTCAAAAATGTATTGCTGTTTTTTTGTTTTTTTTTCTAAAAAGATTATCAAATAAAGATTAGTCTGGTTTTGTTTGGTTTGTTTCTCAGCATAATAACCTCAATGGGTTCTTTAATACCGACAAGATTTTTATTGCTGGTAATATTCTTCCAAAAATGAATTGTTAGTAATATTTTTCCCAAAAATGTATTGTTGCTAGTACTGTTCTCCAAAAATGTATTACTGGTAATATTTTTCCAAAAATATAGCTGGTAATATTGTTTTAACAAAAAAAGTACTGCTAGTAATAATTTTTCCAAAAAAAAAGTATTGCTGGTATTAAAACCTATTTTTATACTTTCAGTAAGTTTAACTTTTTGTGGGGTTAACTATTTGCCCATAGCTGGGAACATGATAGGTGCTACCACCTCGGATCAGAGTTGACCAAGGAACACAAGCAATTAAGAGGTGGCTTCATGCTGCTCAAAATTTCCTGATCAAATGCCTTGCTGTCGGATGTATTTTATCGTCTTACCCAGGACGCGGATATAGTTTATTGTCATAACCAGGACGGACAAATAAAGAACTGAAGAAAAACTGTTCAGAATGCAAATTTAATGACTGGTAGAATTAATCGTTTAGTTTGTTTTTTTCCGGTTTATCAACCCTTTGGGGTTCATTTAAAGCCGAAACATATTTTGATTGTAAGAAAATTACTTCTTTTTATTTTATTTTATTTTGCAAGGGAGTATACTATTAAAAATTTCTTTGTCGATAACAATCATTTTTCCAGATACAATTCCTAATATTTAACCCATAACTGGGGGAAAAGTGATGGATTCATATCTTTCGTAAAGGTAATAACGCAAAAGTCAATATACCGAACTCCACTAGAATTCTAAAATAACAAATTTCGAACCGCTACATATTAATCCATCCCATGCATCCACCTAATAGAATTGTATATATTAAAAATATACAAACACAACTCAATACAATGAATAATTATAAAAATGAAAGTGGAATAAATACATATTTGAATGAGGACAAGAACAAAAATGAGGAACAGGAAAACCAATTAAGATATTCAGAAAATGACAAAGATAATGAGAAAATTGGTGAAAGGAAAACAAATAAAATAAAACATTAATAAACCATTGTGCACTAAGATGAAAGACAGAGGATAATTGAAGAAAATTAAATCAAATAAAATATGAGAATCATTATTAAAATAGCAAACAATATTAACATTGATATAATAAACGAAATTAATCTTAGATTATCCAATTTAAATGAAGGTAATATACTCAACAGGGACAGTAGCGAATAATATAAAAAAAAACAATACGACAAAATTTAGAGAATGAGACGAAAATTCTAAGAAAAAAATTGTCATTTTTAGATGAAATACGAAAAAGAATAAAAATTGCAATGTTTTAAAAAATGAAATTTAAATATTTGACATAAAGACAAAAAATGGCATCCGGAATGAGAACGCGAAAGGTAAAGATTAGAAAAACAAAAACTGAATTTCACAAATGAAACCTTTTAAAAGATAACAGAAAAATTATAGATGGAAATAAGAGAATATTGAAGCTTAAAGATAAAATTAAGCAACATCATGAAGAAATAAGAGAATTCTGGAATAGCATTTAGGGAAATGGATATAATTTTTAAAAAAGGATACTGAATGGATTAAAAAAAAACGAAGCAGAAGTACAATGAAATAGAGGAGCAAAATGTAAGAACAAAGATATTAAGGAAGTACAAAAACTCTCACAAAATGGTCCACCCCAGTAATAAATAAAATTACTAATTTCCCGATAAATGTATTTACATCCAACACAAAGCCGCAGCAAATCTTCTCTCGCATATCATCTGCAATCCAGAATAAAAGAGATGGCTGATTTAACGCATTATATATCTAACAGTCAAAACTAATGGTAATTCTAACTCACCAAATTACTGAACAATTACTTGCTTATTCCCGATCTACAAATTACCGACCAATTACTTGCTAACCCTACAAAGTACATCCTTGTGCAAATTTATTGAAACAACTGTTTTGATTTCCTTTCTTTTCCCATACGGTCAGTTTTAGATTCACTGGAGTGACAGGATGTGATCGAATACTATTTTATCCTCAGATTAGGTCATTTGTAGCGGTGTGCAGTAATATGAATCTATTTTCGGATGTGTGATTAAATTTGTTTGGCCTTGATAATATTGCGTCATCTGTGATTGCATTAGATTTTTATCACGCCCAGATACTATTGTTTCGTCTGTCGACAAGTAAGCGTACGAACATTTGTAACGCTGCACGCACACATTGGCAAGCCTTACCAGTGAGCAAATCAAAGTACTGACCCGGATATTCTTCTGATTTAAATCTAATCGAGAATCAGTGGTCAATCTACAAGGAAAGTCTTTGTGGAATGTATATACAAAGTACTAAGAAGTGCACATTTTCATTAAAAAAACACGAAAAAAAACATGACTGAATTATTCGTTTTGTTTCAATTAATTTGCACAAGAGTGTACTAAAATCACTTTTAACAGAAAGAAGTTATCAGTTCTTTGAGAGAAATAATAGTTTAGTTGGTCTGGAAAAAAGATTCAACAAATGTTTTTGCGATACTGGAAAAGAGTCATTAAAAAAGACACACACACACACACAAAAGTACAGCGCGAATAGACAATCAAAAGCATTTGATAGAGTTCCATATTAATGGATCATGAAGACATTAAAATTAATAGCAATGTCTCTACATCTTTTATTTAATTCCGCTTGTACAAGTGGATAATTTAAACCTAAGCCGCTTTAATGGTGAAACAATATTTGTCAACTTACAGAATAATAAAAGAATATTTCAAGGAAATTTTCTTTACCTGTATTGTTTTATTGTATTATGTGTCTATCTAATGAAATAATCCGACTTATTCAACATGGACGATATAAAACTGTATTCAAATAGTGACATTGAATTGGAGGGATTAAGAGTAGCAAAAATATTTGGTGATGATATTGCCATTGATATTTGATCAAGAAACCCGCGAAAAGCCAAACAGCGAAAGTGACAATTTGGTACGAATAGCGAATATAAAAATTGTCAATGAAACTCTGATTTGCAAAGTAAAGCAAAAAGAAATCCAAATATCTGCCTATAAATGAAGCACAAGAAATTCAATATCTGAAGCCATTAACATCTTAGAATAAATTGTTTTTACATAATTTTACAATGTAATTAACTGGAATCTAGATTAAATCAACCAAGGCACGACGATAAAAGCCTCTCATCGGCAGGTTTTGAAGAGCGTAGAACCCCCGCGTAATTATTGTTGTTTCCAGGTCCAACCTGTCCCGGGTTGTTAGCACCTATTCAGGTCCAAACTATAGGCAAATAGTCAACCCCCAAACTAGGGCTAAAAGCACTATGACATCATAAAAATAAATTTGAAGAAAAGACTTCCTTTATCTCAGTTCTCAATTTATGACTTGATTCAAGCTGGAAATCAGGCAAACTGGAAATAATAATAATAATAATAATAATCAAGGAACATTCAAGAAAGGTAGAATTACAGAAACACCCTCAATAGATTTAGATTTTGTCATAAAGATTAGGGAATTGGAGCATGAAGAAGCTTATAAGTACCTAGGAATTAGCGAAGGAGATGGCATACAACACACCCAAATGAAAGAAAAAATAAGAAAAGAGTACTACAGGCGTGTACGTCTGATACTAAATACTGAACTAAACTCAAAAAATAGAATATCAGCTATAAACACATTGGCTGTCCCAGTGGTGCATTACAGCTTTAATGTCCTTAACTGGACCATAGCTGAAATTAAGCGAATGGACGCCAAAACGAGAAAGCTTCTCACTTGCTATCGCATGCATCATCCCAAAGCTGATGTTGATCGTCTGTATGTGCCCAGATCCGAAGGAGGCAGAGGATTAGTTCAACTAGAACTGTCCTACAAAACTACAACAATTGGCCTCCAAAAATACTTGGAAACTACAGAAGACTGGATGATGGTATGCGTCAAGGAACATGAAAGTAGTAAGCGTCTTTACTCCGTAATGAAAGAAGCCAACAAATTCAAACTGGAGCTTCAAATGGGCGTAGAGATGCAACTACAGCACAATACACCGGCTGAAACTGCAAAATACTTGAAAAAGACAGCAAAGACGAATGCAACCGACCAGATACAGAAGCGATGGCAAGATAAACCGCTTCATGGCCAATACTCTGCCCGTATCAACCAAGCTGATGTAGACAAAACCCGTACCCATCAGTGGCTACGCAGTGCAGGGTTGAAAGCGGAAACTGAAGGTTTTATCCTTGCTGCGCAGGACCAATGCTTGCTAACTAGGAATTATCAAGCACATATACTAAAATATTGTGTCAGCCCCAAATGCAGATTCTGTGATAAATATCCAGAAACGATTGATCATCTTGTATCAGGTTGCACGATGTTGGCACCCACTGAATATAAAACCCGACATGACAGAGTGGGCCAATATCTGCACTGGAAAATCTGCAACTTCTACGGGAAGGAAACTGAAAGAAACTGGTACCAACACCACCCAGACCCAGTTACGGAGATAGGACCTGTTACAATTCTATGGGACTACACAATCCACACTGACAGAACAATCAAGGCCAACCGACCAGATATTGTTATTAAAGACCACAAACAAAAACGGTGCCTCCTTATTGATATGGCAGTCCCTGCTGACTGCAATGTATCTTTGAAGATATTCAAAAAGCTGTCAAAATACAAGGACCTTGAAATAGAGGTCTCGAAAATGTGGCATATGGGAACATCAACAATCCCTGTTGTAGTTGGAGCCCTAGGACTGGTTGGAAAAGATTGCAGTAGACTAATTGCAGGGATTCCTGGAAGCCCATGCCTCAAGGAGATACAAAAAATTGTTCTGACAAGTACAGCCCACACTTTACGAAGGGCTCTATCTATGTAACTTTTTTTTTTTTTTTTTTTTTTTTTGTCAGTGAAAAGTGTCATGATGCCATTTCTAACCTTAGGTCCCTGGGTGGGACCCGGAAAGAAATGTGTAAACGCCAGAAAGCAAAGAAAATAAAAATAATAATAATAATACGGGAAAAGAAAAACATCAGACCTGATATTATCATAAAAAACAAGAAATTCAGGAAATGTATGCTTATTGACATAGCAGTACCATCTGAGAGGAACACCTCTATAAAAATTATCGAGAAATGGTTCAAATACAAGGACCTGGAGATCGAGATTAACAGGATGTGGGTAAGGAGAACTGAGGCTGTACCAATAGTAATCGGAGCTCAGGGCCTCGTGAGAAAAAGAAGTGGCCCAAGTAATATCAACATACAAGTTGCCCAGAAAATCACCCTACTAGGAACATCTCATATATTAAGAAAAATGCTATCAATTAAAAGACAATTCTTCGGTAGCGTCTAATAATACTACTAATAATAATTATAATGATAATAATAATGATAATTGCTAATAATACTATTAATAATAATGATAATAATAATAATGATACTCCAACTAATAATAATGATAATGATTATAATAATGATAATAATAGTAAAATAATGACAATAATTATAAGGATAAAGATGATAATAATAGAATTAATAATATTACTACTTCTACTACTACTACAAATAATAATAATAATGATGACGATGACGATGATTATGATGATGATGCTGACAATCATGATGTGAGCAACACATGCCTGCCGCTAGGAGACAAATCAAATCTGTGGTAACAAAACATTAGTTTTGTTCTATACCTGAGATATTTTCACTTCCCAGCAGCAGTTTTCGATCCTTGACAAAGCAATGATTCCACATGTTGAGTTCCAACGCAAGCAGAATGAAATATTAGTGCAAGGCAATGTTCCTACCTCGCATTTCCTTCTCTTTAACCTTTAAGCTAAGCTTAGTACGAATAAATATCGACAATGAATAGTAGCATATTCGATCACGTGCCGTGACTAGAAACAGACGCATAATGGCTGACGCCATCGTTGCCAAAAGGAGGACGAAAGTCGTGTTTATAGAAGAAACCAAATTATTCTCTCTTTTTTTTTTTTTTTTTTTTTTTTTACTCGCTCTGTCCAATAAAATATTTAGTATAACATTTGAATTGATTTGACTTACATTTTTATTATATATATATTACAATAGTGTAAAGCATAACAACGTGTTTAGACTGAAGGACATGATCTACTTTTTAACACAGAATACGGGGTCATATTTTTTCTAAACCAAAAACCAAGATCATTATAAAATATTTGTTATGCTAAGCGCCATTTTGGCTTCAGGTTTTATTTATGAAATGTCCATATGGAGGTTGATTTAGTTTGACTAAGCTTTAGTCCACTAGCTTAGAAAAAGCAATAGTTCCACTTTATCACCATTGTATTTTATTTATTAGTTTATCGTGTTTTATTCGAGAATCATATTAATTTACTTTGTTGCTTAGAACATTTACTTCAATAGTTTCGTTTAAAAATCATTATTTATTAAGTGGGTGAGAAAAAGCGGCTACCCGGGAAACTGTTGCCAAGCGAACGATCTTATGATGAATGACTGGACAAAATAACGTTGCAACCATAACAGGACCACAAATCATATTTTAAGCGCTTGAATATTATCAATTGATAGAACAAGAGGGTATGAACTACACTGACCTTCTAATAATTCTATACACAACTCACTGCCAAAAAATACGTGTGCTTCTAAAATCTATCGCTATTGGAGCAGTGGCAAGAAAATAAACTAGCAGACCATTGTTGCAACGTACGATCCTGACCGGATGGCAACATATAAAATAATTAAATAACCTGATATCTTCTGGAAGCCTATTGTAAAGATTTGGATAGAAATCTTTTTTCTTGGTTTTATCATTTCACTTCAAGCAAGGCAATAAAGTCACTAAGATGCAAGGGTTTAATGAATTTGAAACAATATCAGAAAAAGATATTAAGCAGAGAACGCAATAAAAGAACAAGAATTAAAAAGACAAGATAACGACTGCTATTGTATTTAAATGCTTGAAGATCAAAGTTGACTGGAAAGTAAGAAACCAGAAGAGACTTCAAAAAGCGAGATGTGCGACAGAAGGAACTGTTAGCATAGAACTTACGGTTAAGTTTAGGCATTTCAACTGTAAAATGATTAGACCTAGTTGCCAATCAAGTATGACACTTAAATTCGAAAAGCCAAAGTATCAAATAGACAAGTTCATTAAAACAATGACTATGAAATTATTTATAGGTAAGTCACATAAAAGCTTTGATACTACAGTGGGAGAGCGACAGAACCCGGGATACGATGTCAGGACATACAATATTGCACACTGTTCTTTGTATTGTATCAAGAATATCGGAATAAATAGCAGTAGCATCAAAGCAGATATGAAAGCAATATTAAATGCGTGGACGAATGGCAGACTTTTAGATATGTAAGGTAGATTCATGTAAGAAAATTTTGTCAAGCACGACACAACGAATAAAATTTCCTAGCAGCAATTTTAGCAATGGATTCAATGTATATTTCCACTTCATGTCAGCGAAAAACGTTTGCCCGAAAAAATGCAGAGAGTCACTTTCCTGGAGATTTGCATCAGCCATACTGCTGAAAGGGGAAAAGATTCTCTGATGCGATCAAAAGTATCTAGTTACTTTTTGAAAGCGATAAAATTAACAAAGTATTTATTGTTCCCGTTAACAGCAAATTGTCGGTGATATTTAAAATTAACTCCCATTTTGACCTTATCGAAAGGATCAGACTTACCATTAAGACAGGAGTAAATAATTGTGTCATCAGCATAGATACCGATTTACTGATAACATGAATATCGATTATGAAAATTAGAAATGATAGAGTCCTGGGGTCACCACTTTTAATACAAAAATATCAAAAAGGCTGGACGTTCAAGACAACTTTCATTTCGCGATTTGATAAGAAAGTCTAAATCGGATCAAAATCCATCCAGAAATACCATAAACATTCAACTAGTAAAAACTAGCATGCCAAACTTGGTCAAACGCCTTCAAGATATCCGGAGAAGTAGCCAGATTTTCAATATTCCTATCTAAAGCTAGACAGACCCTATCAGCAATAATCGTTAACACATCAACAGTTGACCTAAGGAAGCGACAGCAATATTGCTTGTCTGAAAGAAGACACTACAAGAAGAGACGCTTAACTAATCCAGAATTGATTAAAACATCTACAACTTTGCCATTAAAAGTAAAAAGACGATGAAATTTATTAAAGACTATTAAAGATATATTTCTATCTAAAGAAGATTTCCAATATACAGGAAAGAGACAAGCATTAAGACACTTATTGTAGAGTTTACAGAGAAAATAATTACAATAGCTCATCTTAGAAATATAGACAGGGAAAAGAAGCCATATCAGGTGCATGTTTGCAGGAGACTGTTGCAGAGAAATATTAAATCGATATGTTTCTCGTCGAGTGGATTTAATTTAGAGACGATAGCAGAAACCATGGATGGAGTTATATGTATATCGCAGAGAATCTGGCAAGATACACCAAATATCTCAACAGTAGAATTGGAAAAGTATTTATTTGCAACTCTTTATGTGCAGAAAATGATAACGCCTCAAATTGAGTGAAGAGAGGAGGAATAGCAGATTTTCTATTATTTAAGACACTATTACAGAACCGACAGTAGTCACGAGAACGAAACTTGTTCGAGGGTAAACCATACCTCATTGTATAATCCTCATTGAGTCCACATTTACAATTATTACAATCAGAGACAAATAGGCGTCTGTTAGGTCTAAATTATCACCTTGGTACAACCGGAAGTGATACTTGTGGGCTTAAGCTGCTGAACAGGCAGATGTTTACGAAGAGGAAGATTGTGGTTTAACTTGTTTTTCACGGGAAGTCACGAAAACATCATTTCCATGATTTTTTTTTTTTTTCATCCAAGAAGAAACCTCAGTAACATAATTCTTAATAGGAAGCTTAGAAATTAAAGTCCAATGGAAACCACGAAGAAAATTACGAAATGAATCCCAATGAATACACTGATAACAAAAAGAAATCTTGTGACAGGAAGTTCTTATTTAATCGATATCTCAAAAGAAATATCAAGTGCGATAAAAAATTCCAGGAGGATCGATTTGCGATGCTGGACAAGAGCCGGAAGAGGAGATGTGGAAGAAATCAAGTGAGGCTTGTTAATTCAAGTTATTAGGGAAATGAGTAGAAAAATCTACTGAGAGAATGATCAACGGAATTGAAGGTCTATATAACGGTAACATCAGTAAATTTGGAACGGTTAAGCCACTTGAAATGATGAGCATGAAAACCACCAAACACGAAGATATTCGCAGATGAATGTAGAGAAAGAGAAAGAGAGAGAGAGAGAGAGAGAGAGAGATCGATAATTGTCAGATAATTTGTTTCTGTCCTGAGAAGAAAGGGAGCGATAAAGGAAAAAGAGATAGCTAACAGAGTGCAATAGTGGAAGTCGAAAGCACATGAAAGAATCACCCGGAGACGAAAGAGACTATTCTATTTTCAATGGAATATTTTCCCCGCTGTAAACACCAAAGACATGCAGATGTATTCTTGAATGTTTTCGAAAAAGCGGAAGATAACCTGATACAGAGAAAGAATCGGTAGTGATAGTACAGTTTATATTAGCATTGCAAAGAGCTATGATATCTGGAGATCTTTTCGGGAGAAATGATTCTACCCTACAGAAATTGATGCAAATCACACGAATATTGGAGAAAGAAAGGCTGAGGAGGAGGGAGGCTGATTTTTCATGCTTACTTGCATTTCTTAATTTTAATTGTCCTAAGAAAATTATTTTAATTTTTAAACTAAAAAAGATCCTAATAATTATCACTGGCCATCATCCGGCAGAAACTGGCCAAAACTAAAGTATAATGCAACCTCAGATTTTCCCACCGGAATTACATACATGGATACCAATCCATTGGATGTCCCGATATGATGCGACTGTTACCAGAGCAGCCTCTCTAAACGCTACCAAAGAGCTCATTCTCCTTACTACCAGTTCGTATGCAACAACCAGAAAACTGTCAACCCGGTACCCTCAAAGCCACTGACTGATTAAGGAAGCGTTAAACCGTTGATTAAGGAATGGTTAAACACCATCTTAAACAGGAAACAAAGAATAAACTTCTATTTAATAAACATGGGAGGAATACGGACCCTATGATAGGCGAACCTATCTACTCCTATTAACCTGTGCACCGTCAAAGATAATTCTTAGACAATTGTTAGCGCATTTAGATCAGTTTTCATTGAGCGCTCTTTCTTGACACCTTAAGTCAGACTAAGCTATACAAATGCACACAGTAATCGCTGCACAGAGAAAATATCCGGAGGATTGTCGTTTCTACTGACCTCTATTCTTTTCACTCATCTCATAGTGAGATCCATCCGATTTATTTTGTCTGAACAGAAGTAATCTGTATAAGTGCATCCAGAATGTGGGTTGCAATATTTGAATATGGAAATCTTGTGCTCACTGGTACCCGTCGCTGAAGCGGAGAATAATTGGCTTGCAGCAGAATAGGAATCTTCATTATTTTGGGAGAAATCACAATGAAGCTTCGTATGTTTTTAAAGAAACATATTTTAGGAAAATTCGAGTGACACGTTTTATTCCTTAGCAGTTACTCGAACTAAAGTGATGATTACGTGATTTCAAATGCGCATCACAGAGAGGTGACGCCGAAATATTAAATTAAAATTTAATTAAAAAAAAATATGATTGAGTTTATATTCTAGCTGATTTCAATTAGTTCCTTTTTCGTTTTGTTTACGTTATAATAGATATGTCAAGAAAGTTTATATGCTGTTCAAAGTTAATTATATGATTTTAGCATTTTATGACAACTCGTTCCAATTTTCTTTCTTTAAATAATTAGGAATTTGGAATCATTTTTGTGACGTCGAATTTAATTTCTGAAACAAATTAAATCAAGAAATTACAAATAACAACCATCGAATGAGAGTTAACAGTGAAAACTACTTTTATTTCCCAAGAAAACTGGTACAGTGTAATTCTTGTATCATTTGATTGTAATACACGACAAAAATATTCGTGAATATGAACAGATTATGCTAAAAATAAGCAGACACAATATTTGTAATTTATTTAATCAGACATGAGTAAAATAGAATTTGCTGTTTAAATACACACAAATATATATATATATATATACATATATATGTGTGTGTGTGCTTCCATATATATATATATATATATATATATATATATACGTGCCTCCATATATATATATATATATATATATATATATATATATATATATATATACGTGCCTCCATATATATATATATATATATATGGAGACACGCTTGCGTAATGGATAGCTTCTTGGATTGAGGAATCGGAGAGTCGACGAGTTCGAATTTCAGTATTATCCATTACAATGCGTTATATATATATTTACATTCACTTGGGAAAGGTGTGAATCCTCTTCTTCTCCTTCCAGCTATGGGTAAATAGCGGGACAGACTGGGTTCTATAGCCTTGGGTGGCAACTGATCTAGGAGAAGGACAACTCTGAATTCAAAACCTGTGGAGGGTCGTTTGGGAACATTGTGGCACGTAGTGCACCAGGTCTCTGTATTCGGCCCTTCAAAATGTGTGGATGGTCCTGCCAATATAATCAATATCATTATATATATATATATATATATATATATATATATATATATATATATATATATATATATATATATATAATTTAAAATAAGTGTCAAATGAGTGACTGCCTTAATTTTGTCTTGTAAATATACTTTTTTCACTTTCTTTTTCCTGAATATGAATGATAAAAGGTAACCAAAAACTCCTTACCCTTTCGCTTTATTATAACAAATGGTATACAGAAAATTTGACATACCGTTTAAGTCATCCCCATCGTTTTACCTTTTATTTACCTTTTACTTCATCTACACGTAGCCCTGGCGGTAAAATTAAGGGTTCTTGGACGCAAAGAAATCTCTGAGTGCCTGCCGCCAGTTTCCGTCATTTACGTGTGTGTGTGTGCGTGCGTTTAAATGTACAATATCAATAAAGGCAAATGGAAAACTTTTCTTTAACAAGGTGTTTCGTCCCTTTAGGGATTTTATCAAAGAATATATTGGTATTTTATTTTGCAACATTTATTTATAAACAGAAGTGGAGAAAACTGTCGTTAAGTTTTCAAATTTATATTTTGCAACAATCTAAAATATTCTTAAAACAAACCAAGTAACGGTAAACACGACTTACCGTAATCGATAGTTTCAAGGGACGAAACGGGTTGTTGAAGTAAAGTTATATAATACGACAAAAATATAGTTTGATGTTATGCTATATTTATGGGCTAAAGTGTTCATTATCAGGGATAGAGCATATTAAAATATAGAAGTGAACACTGAGGTTAACACTAAGAGGCGACAACCTGTTTCACGCATCGTATTTATTTGATTATACATGTATTTAAGAGATATGATTTAAATTATATATGCTTCCAGATATGGTTGAATAAACAATGATCAGTTATGTGTGTTTTAATGTATATTATTTCGTTAACAAGTGAAATCTATATAGACATATAGTTTATCACTTTATACGTTAATCTTAATGGATACGTATATTTGAGAAGATGCTCCGTTTATTTCTTAAACAGTATATTTATTTTCTTCTACCGGAATGAATATTCAAGAAATTTCATTTTTTTAGTATTATATCTCATAAGTGACATTATGGTTAAAAGGTCACGTGTTTCAAGGCTTGTCTCCTCCTTGGGGAAAGCCCCTTGACATATAAAGGTCTTATCACAATCTCAGTTATTAAATAAAAAATTAAATTGAGATAATAAAATTATCTCATTTATCAATTTAAACAATAACTGAGTGAGATATTTTAATTATTAATATAATAATAAATTTATTAGTTATTATCTCAGTTATTAAATTCAAAATGTAATATTAATAATTAATAATATTATTTTTCATTATCTTAGCGATTAAATAATGAAAGCGATAGAGGTAACTCAATAATGTAGGAAATTTTTTATAGTATTTTAAATTATTATAGGAAACAAAAAAACCGTTATGTCAATTTTGGTGCACCGTACTAAACCTATCAACACATTCAGCCATCAAATTATCGATAGAGACGTGAGAATAACAAGACCCCGATGTCAAGAAATGTTCGTTTAGAAAATTTTATGCTATAAGTAAGTGATATTTGTTTCAGAACAGATTAATTTAACTTTAAATTTGCTAATTTTATGAAAGTAACGTTTCAGAAATGTATATTTTATTTTAGCGGGATTTTGAAAACCGAAAAATATGTTCGTTTACATTTCTCTAAAAAAAGTTAAAAATGGCCGTTTCAGTTGGTTTTTCGGAAGCATTGACTAAAAATCATTCAAATTTCTATTTGAAATGCTCTACAGTATTTTTTTCTGGAACTAGAAAATGTGATCCTTTAACTTTCAAATGAAGCGGGGGTAAAGCTTCGAAAAGGTTTTTTCCTTTATGAAAAATACATTTAAACCTTAGGTATACGATTTTTTGGAAGTACCTACAGTAGAATATGTCGATGTTTTATTGTGTGATATTTTTATTACTGTGTCACGTATTTTAGTAAGAATAATTCTATATGTTTATCGATAATGTAAGTTGGGTAAATTATTGTTGACTAATGTTTGTTTTATGTTTTAATTCATTCAGAAATATTCTTTTTAGGTGTACCATATTTGAGAAGTTTTTTTTTTTTTTTTTTTTTTTTAATTACCACTTTTTTAAATCTTTCCAGGCATTGGCTATTAGAGTTTAGAAGGCAAGAGTTCTTACTGGTGGGTTTTTTATCCGGTAGATGGTAAATGCTTTGGATTTTAGTTCTACATCGACGTCAATGAATAGGATTTTATTATTAACCATTAGTTCGTATGTAAATTGTATTGTGGAATTTGTTTTCTTTTTCGAAACTTGATTTTAGATTTATAATTTCGTCCGTATTTTTATTAAAACAAAAATGTCATCAGCAGGCCTTGCGTACATTTGTAGTTTGTTAGTTTCTTCAAAAACTTTGTTTTCAATATAAGACATGTGAGAATCGCTGGATCTAAACGATTTCCATTAGTGACGCCGTTGGTTTGGATTTACATGTTGCCATTATGAAGGTATAATGAGGCTTTCGTGGTACAGGTGGGGTGTAGCTACCGAGGAGTCGATAGTCGAATTTTGGGAGGGGGAATTGACGGGTGTTTGCAGATGCAGTCACTATTTATGTCGAGTATTTCTTCAAGTGAAACGTTGTTAAAAGATTTTCAATATTGAGTGAAACTAGGTTCTTACCTGTAAGATTTGTCTTTCTTAAGATATGGATGAATTCGTTTATAGATGCGATATTTTGGAGAAAATATATAATTTAGAATTTTTGATAACTGGTATAGGTATTTGGGTTATGTTGGAGGAAAAACCTGATTTATGCTTTTCTATGTTATTGTACAGATATCCTGGTTAGTAATCACCGAATTTTAGGCTTGCGATCTCAGCATTGTTTGCTGTAACCCGTTTATTTACCGACATTTTAGTTATTATGTGGGATTTTTAATTTTGTGAAATTTGTTGTGTCATCTAGGATAGATTGTAATTTATAGTTGTAATCTTGTAGGTTAATATATATATATATATATATATATATATATATATGGCTTTAATGATCTGGATCATGAACTTAGGTTTATTACCACTACTCTCTGTAACAATGCCTATCCGTTGGGCATTGTTCAGTCAATAATTAAGAAAAAAATTGCTGAATTCAATAAAGTAAAACCTCCTATAGTACAATGACGTCCTGTGTACTTGCGCCTTCCTTGGCTGGCTAATATCAGTGATTGATATGCTAGTGCAGGTTTCCGTGGCAGTTCGACATTGTTACTTTGCCGCTAACACTAGTGTGGTCTTTTCTGCCAAGCCTGTTTTTCCGTCCATGCAGAAAGACGTTCTCCCTCCACATCATAATTGTTCTATAATTTATTCCTTTAAATGGAGTTGTGGTTCGCGCTATATAGGGAGAGAGACTCAAAGGCTGGATGTCAGAATAAAGCAACACGTTCCAACAAAAATCCGCAAACTCCTTCCATCGCAGAGCACCTAATAAATAGTCATAATGGTGCTACTAGTTTCAGTGAGGACTCATTTACTATTCTTAGGAAGTCCCATTCGAATTACCACTTAAAAGTGTTGGAAGCTGTTTATATTTTATCGTTGAAGCCCTCGATGTGTAAACAGAAGGACTTCGTACTGGGCCTCCAAATAATTTCCATCTAAGCAATTTTTTTCACCTCATACATATTTTCCATCTCTTTTAGTGATAATTCTATTTAATTCATTAACCTCGATGCAGCTCTGTTGGGCGAGGTTCGAATCCGGTTGATCTAGTCCGTTTTTCAGTTATCTATTATCATGAGTAGTAATAAAAATATTTTTTTTTATTTCATGACAGTCATATATATATATATATATATATATATATATAATTGTGTTTTCTGTGTGTTTTTTTCAGCGCGTCTAATGATTTTATTGGAGTTGTTATGTCACTCATTTGCAGCTTATTTGAGTTCGGTTCGGTTTGGTTTGGTTTACGGCATATCAACAGCAGAATGGGTTATTTAATGCCGACAAGATTTTTAGGATAGGTTCGTATGAATAGAATACGTATTCTTTGTAAGATATCAGGTTTTAGACCAGGTTTCATTGACGTATTTTGTAAAGAGGGTTTTTATCAAGAGTCAAGTTCATTGCTCATAGTATTTCTCTTTTTCAAAATTGTATTGCTTGTATATTTAAAATTCCGTGGTGTTAACTGATTGCACATAGCTGGGACCCTAACAGGTGCTACCATCTCTGGTCAGGCTGAACTTGGGAACACCATCAATTAAAAGATGTTTCCACTCTCCACAAAACCTCCCGATCAGAGGTCTTACTGCCGAGTGTAGTTTATCGTCATACCCAGGACTCTATGTGAGTTCGTGTGTAGAAGGTCACTCAGATTTGGATGAAATTTAATTAATTTTTTCTTTGTCAGCTGTTGGATTCATTGGTAGAGAATTTCGATTTTGGTTTTTCCTTTGGATTGGGTCATATTTACGTTTGGAGGTGTTAATTTGGGCCGATATTCAAGAATTCTTAATGTGAGTCGGTGATCGGACAAGTTTAGGAATTTACATTTGAAATTGGGGTTTGCAGAGTATTTATTTTACTCTTGTGTTGTTGGTCGAGTTCTAACGTGCAGTTAAGATAATTAAGATGGCGCTATGTGTTCTGACGTGTTCATTGTACTATGGAGTATCTCCTTGTATTTTTGAATTTCAGTTTTAAGATTTCTCTTATCTTTGGTTATTTTTAATTGTCGTTCCCTGAGGTCTTTCCAGAATGTGCTTGTATATTGCTCCCAGCTGTCTGCCAGGTCGTGTAATTTAATTAATGTATATTTCGATAGCCATTTTTCTTTTAAACATGTTTTATTGAATATGACAGACAAGGAAAATTTGATAAATCGTTTATTTACTTTTTCCAACATTCTTACATTTTTCCGTTTAGCGGGAGTAAGTGAATGCAATTTTCCCGCAATGTTTATTATCCCAAGCTAATTTCTTAAGACATTTTCAAGGGGGTTTGTTTTTAGATGTTGCTAATTTCCTTTCATGTTTAAGGTGCACTTTTTGTGTTGTGTTGATTACTAAGTTGGAAAGTTCATTCCGAATTGAGAGCGGCTGGAATTCGTGTGGGCGTCTTTCTATATTTTTTTTTAATATATACATAAGCAAAATTTATGAAAACGAAGGGAACAATTTTCATATGACACGTGTCCTCCTTTAGAACTTGATTAGACTAAAGTGATGTTTATGTTGAAGTAACTACACGTGTTCACGAAGTGGAAGGAAGGGTAATATTGTAAACTTAACGCGTCACAAGAAAAATTATATTCCACTTTGTCATGAACATTCCTAATATTAGACTGATATATAAAAATGTATATATCATTTTCACTCACCTCTTTATAATTTTATAGCATTTAGAAATTGCACTATAGGTTGGAGAATGTGAACTATATCGTAGATAGAACGTTTATAAATACAGTGTAGACATAGAAATAAATAACTGCATATTGATTTTCAGTTACATGTCTTAAGCGGTATATATTATAAAGCCCCCCCCAAAAAAAAACATATAAAGTGTTCAATAATCTCGAGTAGATCTTTCCATATATATATATATATATATATATATATATATATATATATATATATATATATATATATATATTAACGTCAAAAAACGACATTATTACGTCATTATTTTTGCACCAACCTAATATATATATATATAGGGGGTAGCTAATGCTTCACTACTCTAATCAAAATCATATGTGCTAATAGTTTGGCTTTTCAGTTTTAAGATCTGAGTTGCTGGAACCTCATACACTGATAGCACTTTACCACCCACACAATATTCAAGCCACCGGCTCTGACTCGTGACAGTTCTTATATATTTAATTTTCAGCAACAAATTCTAAAAAGGAAATTATGATAAAGAATCTGGAACGGAATTTCGTCTTCAGTTCAATAGCCATACAAAAAAAAAAAAAAAAAATATCGCTGCACACTTCAACCAACCGTTTGATAACATTGATGATATCAGATGTAAGTTTCTAGCGTCTTAATTCAACAACCGACAAGAAAGACGCAGGTCGGAGTCAAAATATATTTTCAAAATAAAATCATACATTGAGGAATTAAAAAGAGATTTGTGTTTACTTAGAGAGTGTAATGTCCAAAGGGAACACTCTGACCAACAACAGCATTTCTCGGAAGAGTAAGTACAACTCCTTTGTTTATTCCTCATCTCGTGGAAAAATGACAAAGCCATGTCAGAAAATTCTGATTTAAATTCTTTCTCATTCGTACTTCACTTTAGTCAAAAGTTTAATATATAATAAATATCATCAGCTTTATTGCTAATATTATCATTTTTTGGCTATTTATTCCTCAAATGTTATTAACTGGCCTATTAAATCTGCACACACACACACACACACACACACACACATATATATATATATATATATATATATATATTTAAACATATATTTTTTAGATATAACTGGCAATGAATGTGTATTATGTCTGATCATGAGCCGTTCTACTGTTCGAATGTTTCTTTTAATTTCTGGTGAATGTAAAGACAAAAATGTTCCAATATTTGGGAATTTTTTTTATTACCTTGGTCCTAAGCTTTTCGCTCACATAAGCCATCGTCAGAGAGCTTATACAGACATGAAACAAAGATATCCATCATCAAAGCTACTATTCTGTTATTTTGACATAGAAAATTGATATGTGACGATAACGGAATAGCAGACGCAGCTCGTAAGTTTAAGATGCGGTTTTATGACGTCATACCACTGGATAGACCAAACCATTACAAAAGAACCAATGTCTAGATGCAATGTAATGTGTTGTGACTAGTTTGAAATGTAATTTTGTTGAGTGTAGGTTGCTTCGTTTTATTACGTCATTATTTTTGCACCAACCTAATAGATAGGCTCGTATATCTGAACGTTCTTTTTACTGTGTGTCTGTGTGAGTATTATTGTGTTAGCAACTAATATCTGTCTAATATTATGTACATGGCTATATTTTCCTAAAACTGTTGTTTAATAGAACTAAGATCAGAAAAGTGATGGGTAAGTCTACGGGAGAGAGTGGTTGTTGTAAAATCAATATATGTGGCGGGATTATTATTAGTATCAATCTCTAAACTGGCATGTAAATTGATACACTAATTTTTTTTTTTTTTTTTTTTTTGTAAAGGATACATTTGTGTGGTTTTAGGGGTACTAGAGACTATGAGGTCAGTTGTTTTAATTTTGTATAATATATAATGAACTTAATTTGTTTATTATTAATATTTATTCCTATTATGTTTTTATGTGTTGTTTTTCAACATATATATATATATATATATATATATATATATATCATATTATGTTTAACTGAAACATATAGACATTTTGTCGATTAAGTTTAACCCTCATTTTTTAAAGATTGCTCATGATATTTCGCAACACTCTCTGCTGCAGATATACAAACTTTCTAAAATCTCTATAACTGCCGTGTTTGAGGATTCGAATCCCGTGAATCCTCATCAGCGGTCTGCCTGTAGTGAATTTATTACCGTTAAGTACAATAAGTACATCTAGAATTTTGTATTAACATTTAATTCAAAATTTAAATTTAACACATAATTATTTTCAAAATAGTCCTTAAGTTCTATCATGTTTGTATAAAAATATCGTGAAGTATCTTACTTTAATAATGGATTTATTTAATTTATTAAATATTTTATTTTCAATGTGAGCCATATATAATTTATAGAATAAAGGACCTAAAGGGCTGCCATTTATAGAATGATATTATAGAACTGTGAAAACAAAATCTGTTCGACTATTATTTTCACAGACGCCTCCAGAACTTTCTACTTTCGTTTCGATTAAAGCTCCGCAAACTATGACTTAAGAGATTCTGTTTATTCCAGTCATGTTAAATATTTTTTCGACTCGGTTGTTTACGTTTGAACTGCTGTACGCAACCCATTACCTACTTTCATTCTTTCTTATTATCTACTGAATTTTGTCTGCCTTTTTGCATGAACCATTTTCTCTCTTTCTCCCCCTCTCTCTCTCTCTTTATGTATGTGCGTGTGTATATGTGTGTCTGTATGTGTGTGTATCAGTCTCTCTATCTCTCACTCCACCTTTTTTTGTTCACTGGTTTTGCTGATTGTTTCTCGCTGAATGTCGTGTTTTCAATGCACTTTCCCCGAAAACTATCAAGATTTCGACTTTTATCTTCTCTTTTCTTTTCCAAGTAATTTTTTCATACCAAATGCATTAGAAAGACATTTTTCTTTCATATCCGACTTTTCTCCCCAATCAGCCATATTTTCGTCCTAATGTCAATTCACCTGAATTGCATCCTAGTTCCTTTTACCCTTTTTGCACTAAGATGTTGCTTTCTGAATTCTGCGTGGTGAATTTTATTCAAAGTTCGACATATCAAATCTTTTAGGATCAGCCAAAATATTGTATAGATCTGGTAAAAATGAATTCATTATCTTTTTTTAAGTACATATTTAGTTGTCACATGACCTTATCATGCCTTTTTTGTAATGAGGCATTCTCTTGCTGTGATAATAGAGCCGAAAATCTCCAAACATGTTTTGTGCTACTATAACAAATAGTGCCACTGTCAGTCATTATTTTCTCTTCGAATTATAGGTTCTATTCAGTTTAGTTGTTGCTTCTGTTGACAGTCATCTAAAGTTTTTGTTTTTTTCTATTAATTAGTACTAGTATGAAAGCAATATTTTCTCGAACAAAAAGTTCGAGAAGAAATTGCTTTCCTACGGATGGAAAATGAATTGAGCAAGTATACAAAACTAGGAAGGAATTTAAGACAAGAGTGCGTCCTCTCACCAGACGCGAAGCTGAAAGAACTAGGTCTAGCAGGATTTTTTTTTTTTTTTTTGTGGAGACAATCTTAACAATATACACTGTGCAGATTACATGGTGTTCCTGGAAGAAACAGAAAGAAAATCGCTGGGATTCCTAGACTAATTACTACATGAAAGCTAACAGAAACAAAAAACTATCAATTAGAAAAACAAAAGCAAAGATAGAATCCGTCGCAAGAGGAAAAATCTATGAATGTGCTACGAATTAATGACGTCAGAATCAAACATGTATAAAAATTCATCTGGGAACTGTTATGACAGATGACGGATAATGTGACACAAAAAACGCCAGGCGCATTGGAATCACTAAAGATGTTTTAAAAAGGCTAAAAATAAGGTATTAAGAAACAGGAAAATTTCTTTAGAAACAGAGAAAATAATTCCGAACAGCAATATCAATCCTATTAGTATCAATCCTCTTAAGTGCAACTAAATTCTGGAAAATTTCTAAACAGATGAAGAGGCGAATTGAGTCAATATCGTCTTCGTAAGGATGTTGAGAATACTATTGACTGAAAATTTAGGCTACGAGGAAGTTTTAAGGAAAATGAAAACAAATTATAATTATAATCAGAAGACAAGGAGAAATTTAGGGGATACAAAACGGGATAGACAGGGTAGTTTTAAAAAAAAATATGGCAGAAAAATGGACATTTATAAACAGAAAAAAAGTTATCTGAAATTTCTGGGTCGTATAATGACAGTAGAGGAGTTGGAGAATTTGGCACTCACAGGATATATTGAATCAAAGGGCATAAAGGAAAATAGCGAGTAACGTAGCTAAGGAGCTTGTGTAAAAGAATGTCAGAATGAAGACTGCATGGAATGATAAGGGGAGAAAAATTGCTTAGAGATACATGGGAGAGGACGTTGTGGAGAGTAAATCACGTTGGTTGTGCATTGAAACAGGACTCTCAACGAGAAATTTCCTATTTATTTAATTTTCTTTTCATGCAATATATATATATATATATATATATATATATATATATATATATATATATATATATATATATATATAGGTGTGTGTGTGTATATATATATATATATATATATATATATATATATATATATATATATATATAATATATATATATATATATATATGAATATCGATTTTTTAATCGATTATAACTATTTATGATACATTAATATGTGAATAAATAGAAGCACTGCACACTAAAATTGCATTGTTATACTAATTTTATACTAAAGAAAAGGAGAAAGCAACGGTAATATAGCAGACACTAAACATAGGAAAGATACATATTATGCTTCGGCTTGTCTCTGGATTACTTGATTATCTTAGGCAGAATCTTTAGAATCTCGTACATATATATATATATATATATATATATATATATATATATATATATATATATATATATATATATATATATATGTATGAGACATCTCATCATCCCATTTCATCTACAGCCACTCTCTCACAAACGTGCCGTTGCGTGACCACCGATAGAGAAGGCCTGTTTCATTGGGCTAAGGAGAAATGTGACGTCATCATATTGAGTCCGACTTTCAAGAAGCTTGTCGTTTGTTTTTTTATCAGATATTTTACGGCGGCATTTTTAAATTGTTTATTAATACTTTCTTTTAAATATTGAATTAAAGCAAAAACAATGCCTTATAGATGCGTTCTACCAAATTGCAAAGGGAATTATAAAAACGGCCCTAAAGTACATGTATTTTCTTTGCCTAAAGATAAAAAATTATCTGATGTTTAGATTTGTACAATCAGAAGAGATCATTTTCCACCAACTAAATTCAGCAGAGTGAGTATTTTTTGTATTAAAAAATAAGTAAATTTTATTGTAACTTTAATGATAAAATTAATACCATGACTTTGTAATTCATAACATAAAGTTAATAAGTTTCTAGCGAGAAACTTTAGACATTCATTCTCGTACGTGTTGCTTTTAAAATACAGAAACTCATTTTTTTAAGAAATAAACTTTAAAGAAATTTTCGATATAAATTCATTCATGAATTCCTAACGGAATATTTTATATACATAAAAAATAATTCTAACAATTTTACCGATTTTTTAGAATTGTCTTATTCGTGACTAAATGAAACTTTAATTGAAATAATTTCATGTCTGTAATTCACAACACATTTTAAAACAGTTTTGTTTTAAAAAGTTATTAAACGCAATTGAAACTTTGAGGATTAAAATTTAATAATTTCATATCTTTATAATTCACAAAACATTAAAAAAAAAGTTGCGAATCTTTTTTAAAAGCTGAAATCTAATTTTTATAAAAAATAAACTTTCGATAGGAATCTTTTTATAGGCATAAAAATAATTGAATTTTTTTTTTTAGAATTATTATAATTTAACAATTTTTTAGAATTGTTTTATTCATTAGAATGTTTTTTTATTTATCATTTTAAATTAAAAAAAATGAATAAACGTTAAAAAATTTTCTCTTATTTGCACATTTTCACTTTTGTTGAATTCTCTCCACTTTTCCTAAAATTATTAATGCTCCATATTACTGTAGATTTTTGCTGATTGATTTTCTTAGATTTTCACAAGAATTTAAAATAGGTTTGGTTTTTAAAATCGTTTTAGGTATGTGAACTACATTTTCGATCGGAGGACATAATGAGAGAATCACAGGTGCCACAATTGCAGTTAAACTAAAAAAAGTATATATCTTCGTGTTGGTGCTATTCCTAGAACTTTCCCAAACTGTCCTTCATATTTATCTTCATTGAATACTTCTAAAGAGTCTCCAGGTTCTAGGAGAATCCGACTAGAGAATTATCAAAGTATTAATGATGACTTAGCATATAAAATGCAGAAGAAATTCCATAATGTTAATGATGTAGAAGGGAAATTAAATTTCCTTGATAGAAATTACTGGAGTATTGTTAGGCAGCAAGAGACACTTATTATATTCAGCATCATCAAATCTCCATATCCAAAAATCAATCTGTCTCTTGTATTTGAATCTGATTTTGCAGTACATGTGTTTTGTAGCGATGTGGAACTGCATTCAATAGGGGACTATAAGATTCCTAAACATGTAACTGATCAAAATACCCTTGAAATTCTGATACAAAACATGAAGAAAATTGACACAGAACAACAGCAAACTGAACCACAAAATATGATTTTTATATTAAAATTGGTAATGTCATTTCTACTATTGGTGCAAGAAGAATCAAACAAACATTTTAATACAATTAAATTTATATATGAGCAGATAAATTTAATGACACAAAATAAGCTTTATTATTCAACAGAAATGATTATATTTTCTTTATTGTTATATAACTGCTCCTCTAAAGGGTACAGATTGTTAAGAGACGGAAAAAATATAATTTTACCTAGCTATTCAACCATTAAAAGACTAACATTATCAACATATATGAATCCTTCGATTGACCAACATGATAACAATTTTCTCATGTATATTAAAAATAAATTTAACCTCCTAGTGCAGAAGGACATCACAGTATCTTGTTGATGAAATTCATCTAAAACCTTATTTAGATTATAAGGGTGGTAATATTGTTGGCTTATCTGACAACAGCAGTGAAGCTGCAACAAGTGCTTTTGCTTTCATGATTAGCAGTGTATTCTCACAATATAAAGATGTTGTGCATGTTATACCAACTAAATGTCTTAAAGCTGAGAAGTTATTTCACATAGTTAAACGCATAATAATTGGTTTAGAGGAGATAGGCTTTCAAGTATTATCAATTATAACAGATAATAATGCTATAAATAAAAAAGCTATATCTTTCTTTTGCAGTCCTCCAAAGCTTTCCATTGTATATCCACAACCAGTTATAAAGTCTCGACCCCTTTTCTTCCTTTTTGACTCAGTCCATATATTAAAATGCATTAGAAACAATTGGCTTGGTCAAAAAGATGCAAATAAATGCATGCTGTTCCCCAAATTTTGTCATAATGGAAATCATGAATTAGATAGTATCCAAAGTGCCCCATTTCTACCTTACAGAAACTTCATGCCATAGAATCTCAGTCAATTTTGAAATATTGTTATAAATTGACCTCAAAGGCACTTTCTCCTACTAATCTTGAAAGGCAAAATGTTAATTTATTTCTGCAAATTTTTAATGAATACACTATTCAAGGATTATTGTCTTTAGGAAAACAGAAATATTTGCCTAATTTTGTAGAAGTTGCAGAATATATAAACATATTTTATATTTGGTGGACAATAATGAATGTTAAAACGCCATATAAAGGTTGTCGTTTTAGAAATAATCCACTTAAAATGAATGAAGAAAATTTTAGATTTCTCTCTGTATTCTGTGACTGGTTAGAATCATGGAATAGCATTTCTGGAAGAAATGGCAAATTAATAAAGGAAACCTTCACTGCTTTGCATCATACAACTTATGCATTTCTAGAACTGACCAAGTACTGCATAGAAGAACTGAAAATGTTGTACATATTACCAGACAAATTTCAAACTGATCACCTTCAAGCAAGGTTTGGTCAATACCGACAACTTAGTGGGGATCAGTATAATATCTCGATACGGCAAGTATTTGAGTGTGAAAAAAATTAGAATACAATCAGCTTTAAAATTGAGCTTACCATTTAATCAGCAATGCATTAAAATTGATTTAAATAGTTTACAAAAACCAAACTGGGATGAAGTGACAGAGGAGGAAAAGTTAGATATATATAAATATAGAATTGATGTTAAAGAGGATGATGTTAATAATTGTAGAGAGGTTCTACCTGTAATGCTACACTTAGCGGGTTATTGCTGTAATGCAGTTTTTAAGAAAATTAAATGCAATAGTTGCAAAGATTTAATATCTGGAAGTGTAAGAGATAATGTGGAAGAAATACCTGAAATAAGCAGCTATTTTCAGGAGATTAATAGAGGTTCTCTCTTATATCCTAATGATAAAACTTTAAATTTTGTTCTCTATAATTATGTAGTCATTGATAAACTTATAAAGAATCATTCTTTTCTTCATTCAGTAAATCAAAGAAAAATAGCCATGCATATAACATTGAATGTTTTGGCAGATTATGAGCTTCTTTTTGATGTTGACACTTGTGATGAGGGACACAATATAGAAAAAATACAAAGAATGTTTGTCTGGAGCTCTACAAATGATCTTTTAATTAATTTTTGTTCTAGGGAAAATAATAATAATATTACAAGTAACAAGTTAAGCAAAAAAAGAAAACTTTAAACATTCAGCTAAATTTTGTATCAGTAACCTATATTTCTGAAAATATTATTTGATTTTTAAATCTATTTATTGTTTGTATCTAATTTATTTGCTTGTTTGTATTTATTTGTTTCTTATTTATGTTTAATTGTTTTATTTATTCATCATAATTATCTTATTTATTCATCATTTAATTATAATTTGTTTATTTAATTATTGTTTGTTCCCTAATTCATAATTCAGTTGCTACTGTATTTGAGTAATAATCTCTTAATGATTACAAAAATTGTAACTTTACAGAATAATTATTAAAATTAAAATAAAAACATGCAAATTAAAACAATGCTGATTATGATTTATAAAAAAAATTTCAAATGTGAAACAATTGAAATCATGAACGAATTTCAGTCTTAAAATTGTCTGTCTGTAACCTACTTTTCTAAATTATTATTTGAGTTTTAAATCTGTTTTTTGTATCAAATTTATTTACTTTCTTGTATTTA
Organism: Acanthosepion lycidas; assembly: GCA_963932145.1. Lineage (NCBI taxonomy): Eukaryota > Metazoa > Mollusca > Cephalopoda > Sepiida > Sepiidae > Acanthosepion > Acanthosepion lycidas. The sequence continues at coordinate 146,582,135 of OZ010571.1, read as the reverse complement.
GTTTATTTGTTTCTTATTTATCATTTACTTGTAATTTGCTCGTCTGTTTATTTGTTTGTTTCCCAATTCATGATTGAGTTGTTGCTGTATATAGTGTAAGAATAATAATCATTAATAGTTACAATTTTGTAACTTTACAGAATAATTACTTAAATTAAGATAAAATCATGCAAATTAAAACAAACTGATTATGATTTTAAACATGTTTTCAAATTTTAAACAAATAAAATAATGAACGAATTTCAGTCCTTAAAATTTAATGAAATGTAACATGATGTTTAATTTCTTTTTACTTTAACAAAACATTCAGCAACAACATTTCTTATCGGTTATTTTTTTTAAATTAATATGAAATAAATTTCTGTATAAAATGCAATTCTGTTTCTTTCTTTTATAAATGAATTTTTAAAAAGTTTTCTAAAACCAATTTTTTTCTTACATTTTTTCGTTACATTATAATTACTGTCTGTTTCACTGTCTGGACTACATTTGTGACGTCACATCACTATCGAGCAGGCCTTCTATATCGGTGGCCACGGCCGTTGCCTCTCTCAGTCTTTTTTACAAATACTTTCACGGTAACTCCTCCGATGAGCTGCTTTCGCTGGTTCCCAGACTTCATGAATTTAAGCGTTCAACTAGGCTGGCATCTCGCTCTCAACCTTTCACTGTCGAAACTGTTAAATGTAGCCGTCTCTTCTGCTCCAAAAGCTTCATGTCTCGCACTTCTCGCCTGTGGAAATCCCTCCCCATTTCTTGTTTTCCTGATAGCTATAATCTCTCACTATTCAAATGTAACGTCAATCGACGTCTCCAGATGCCCTGATCTATCCCCTAACCGTCTCTTCATCTTTTCCTCTATCACTCCTCTTTGTTCTCGCTCCAACTCTGTAACCGCTTGCGTGCTAGTGGCTTCGTACTTTGCTTGGGGTTGAATGCTTATTTCTGTTTCTTCCTTGAATGCTATCTTCAGGTACTGTCGCCGCTCGATATTGACCGCAGTGTCTACTTTTATATTTGAATATGATCTATCACTGATACTGATCACTTTTACCCACTTTTACATTTTTTGTTGCTATTAAATAGAATTCTGTAGTAGCTGACCCAGGGACTGAACTCATAATTACTATGGCGTATACAAGTTTATTGTACCCTCGGAGAGGAACGAGATTGGATAAAATGTTTTGTTCGAAATTCAATCAAATTTACATGGATAGACAGACACCTGACAAAAACAGGAGTGAACAACAACCAACGCCGTTGAGTTAATAGCGACAAAGGAGAGGACGCTATTTACATTATTCAGATTATTGTCCTCATCTTTGTAATAAATATGGCGGCAAAGATGAGGACATTAGTCCGAATAATGTAAATAGTGTACATAATACCCCATCTCAGTAATATGGACAGATACTGAAAGGTCGAAACGGTGTAATAAATATTGTGATAAAAATGAGGACATTAGTCCGAATAATGTAACTAGTGTACATAATACCTCATCTCAGAAATATAGACAGCTACTAAGGAGAGGACATTTTAAGAACTACATAATATGTTCAAGGAATAATGAGATTCAACCAATCGACTAAAATATTTTTTTCATAATAAATAAGTGGAATTTTATTTAGTAACAATTAATAATCTTAGGAACAATTAATAATTTTAGGAAGGAAAAATTAATTTCTCGAGTTTTGCAAATGAATCTTACCTTAAGTACAAGAGTAAGACGTTGGTCATTTTTTATTACTCCTCATGCTAAACAGTTAAATGTAGCGGTTATTTGTTGTGGGTCGCCAAATAAAATGGCTTATTTGTCCTAAACATTTTCACGAAAACTAATTCTGATGATTAAAAGGATTAAAGGAAGTGAACTGATATCTAATTTTCTTTCTGGTTAATAGTAAACAACTAAGGTTCGAAAAAAGGGGTCGAACAATCCGGGATGAAAGGCCAGGGGATGACTTCGGAAAATGATCAAGTTGGACCGAGACTACCATTCTGTTTCGAAACACTCTCGCTTAAGTTAGGGTCAGGTACCTGGGGAACAAAACGGAATAAGTCAGTTTCAATGTAAACGCTGCAAGTAGTTCCCAATTATGGTCGGTGAAGACGAGGTCAATTCTGATACTTCCCATGTGGATTCCGTCAGTAAAACAACTGATTAAATTCGAGCCATGAACAGGTTTTACCATTGAACATGTTTGACACGTTAGGCGGGCACGTGATGAAAAACATCCGTAAGGGGACTGAAGCTTTGGCGCGAAAACACTACAGAAAAGTGCAAATGAGGTCGAGTCAGGAAAATATAGAAGATAAAGATGAAGAATAAAAATAAATCGATAAAAATATAGACAAGTGTAAGAATATGGAGATAAGCAAAACATATAATGCAAGATAAAGCGTAGGATATATGTAATGAAAAATAATAAAAAAAGTAAATATATAATGAAAAATAAAAAGTAATATACATATATTTGTATGGTCTATCTTTTTATCTTTGATATATATATATATATATATATATATATATATATATATATATATATATATATATATATATATATATATATATATATATATATTATTATATAAACATACTTTTATCTTATATATATATATATATATATATATATATGAAAAATATATATGTAATGAAAATAATAAAAAAAGTAAATTATATAATGAAAGATAAAAAGTAATATACATGCATTATTTGTATCTTTCATCTTTTTTTATCTTTCATATATATATATATATATATATAATTTTTATTTCAATAAAAAGGTGCAAATATAATTTATAAATTCATGAATCATTCATACAAAAAACAAATATAGAGGTTAATGATTTAAATGGCGAGAATACATAGTCCAAAACTATATAAATAAGATACATCAACCCCGAACCTGTATATGAATGATATGATCTCCGTTTATAAATTCCAGTTGCATAAGGTCTTTTTAATTTTTTACAAACTTTCGTCTGTTCCTACAGACATCATCAGGTATAGAAGTAGATTTTGTTCTTGTTTTTACTTCTCAGTAATAAGAATATATTGTCTGCGACGATGTATTCTCGCCATTTAAATCATTAAATCATTTTTTTGTATGAATGATTCATGAATTTATAAATTATAATTGCACCTTTTAATTGAAATTAAAATAACTGATCCAAGTGCAACTCTCGGATAATAAGTGTGACATTACTGTAATTATTGAACAATATAGTTCATGCCATATTCACGGAAAATCTACCAATAATAAAGAATTCTCGTATTACTATATTTGTACAAAAACGCACAACCTTAAAATTTAAATTCAAACTCAGCGTTGCGACCACACGTTCTAAAACAATAACACATTTCTCATAGCATTTTTTCGGATTACATCTCTATTTTTGTTGTCCTCTTATTACTGAGAAGTAAAAACAAGAACAAAATCTACTTCCATACCTGATGATATCTGTAGGAACAGACGAAAACTTGTAAAAAATTAAAAAGACCTTATGCAACTGGAATTTATTGTTTGCGTTCATGTATTCTCGCCATTTAAATCATTAACTTCTATATTTGTTTTTTGTATGAATGATTCATGAATTTATAAATTATAATTGCACCTTTTAATTGAAATATATATATTGTGTATATTTTGGCAGCAGTTTTTCATTAATGCATGTTTCATTAAATAATATACAGAAGTTTTGTTTATTTATTTTAAGTAAGTTCCTTTCATAATGTCTGATAAGCTTAATAACATTATCATTGAAAGACGAAAGGAAATCACCATATTGATACATGTTTAAATCCAATCTAAGCTTTCGGCTTACATAAGCCATTATCAAAGATGACAATTACTTTTCAATATATCAACCAATACACGGACGAAACAATTCTTAAATGCCTATAATTGATAACTGAAGCCATTGGTTTATACCAAGAGCTTCCCATACTTAATACTTCTCGTTTTCATTTTTGCATGGTCATGTGTGACGTCACAATCTGCAACGGGATTTTTGCTCCGCGTCTCGTATACACGAGTTAGTCGATGTTTTGAAATTTTTCACGCAACAAAAACAGACTATCATTATTATTTCGTCCGTGTATTGCAAAGCCTCTGATAAGCAGGTTTTGAAGAGCGTGGAACTACCTCTTAATTGCTGGTGTTCCCAGGTCCACCCTGACCCGAAGTGGTAGCACCTGTCATGGCCCCAGTTATGGGCAAATAGTTAACCCCAAAACTGGGGTAAAAACATTAGGAAAGTGTAAAAATAGGTTTTCATCCCAGAAATACTTTGTAAAAAATTATTATTACCAGCAATAAATTTTTGAATTTTTTTTTTTTTTTTTTTTTTCAGTTCGAAATTACAATCGCCCGAATAAGGCCGGCGCATACAACAGCTGAAGATGCGTATAACAGACTGAATAATGAAAATATTGCAAGTAATCATAATCCTAATTTCTTTCGTAGGAGGAAATTTCACACAGAAATCGTCTTCCTAAGAGCCGTCTCTTTGTGGAACAAACTCCCAAGACAATGCATCCCCAAACATTACAAACTTTAGATCGTCAAATCTAGGGTCAACATTTATCTATATTTTATATCTCCGTAATATGCGGTTCTTTCTTCCTTCCTTTACGACCAAACTCATTCAGCGGCCCTCTAGCTTGGGTGGCCTCTGGGCCTTGTATTGGTTGAACAATGGTACAGAAAAACTCAGTATGCATGAACGCGAACGAAAGTGAAAAGGAGAAAATATGATTATTGATATCGACAGATTGGTTGTATGTAGTGTGAGATTGGCAGAGATAAAAAAAGGCGAGTGTTAAGAGTGAATTAGAACGGCGATTGGAATTGAAAGTGACTTGTGATGATGTTGAGGATAGACAGTTTCATTCGTAACGAAACCATGAGTTGACGGTCTGTAAAGAGAGAAGAAATAGGCATTTAACAGATTAGAAATATGCTATCTCGCGGGCAGGTAAGTGTGAGATACGAACAGTCAATGAAGGAGGTTGTTTTTTTGTTTTTTTTTTCTATAAGGAAAAGTAGAACGATCAATTTATCTTTGTGAATCTCAGATTATTGGGAGCAAAAAGAGAAGAATGCGCGCGTCTCTTCAGTGATTGAGCAAGAAAAAAGGGACACCGTGCGAAAATTTAGGTTGAAAAGCATTGGAATTAGCGTTAATCGAATTGGTGCCAATGTCCATTTGCTTTCATTTTCAAGACTGACATGTTAAGTGGACGAATTAGTAGAAAGCTTTCTTGGTAAATGATACTGAGCGAAAAAGAATCGCCGCTGTGTTTGGTTTTAGTTCAACGACTGAATAGGAGACTCCCCAATTCAATTCAGTATTTTAATTTTCTCTTTATTAACAATGGAATAATTATAATGATTATTGTGCCAATGATTATTAATGAAATTAATAGGAACAATTCTTATATTAATCTGTAATAATTAATATTAAATTAATATTAAATAACATCCTTGTTAATCTGAGCATTCGAGTGAATACAATATGCAATCTATCTGGCTGCAAGAAACGGACTCAGTAATTGTTGATCGACTGATACAAGAACGGTGCTTGTCGCCATCATTTCTTTCTTTCTTTCTTTCTTTCTTTCTTTCTTTCTTTCAGGCTTACGTCCACATCATGTTGAAACACCGGTTACTCTTCGATCACTGAAGTTAAGCGACGTCTAGCCTTGGCTTTATCTAGATTTGGAATATTATCTTCTGTAAACTTGGATGTGTGGGTGGTGTAATGGATAACAGCACGGAATTGTAAGTCAGAGAAACGATATCCAATTTTGGTTGGGTTCGTTATATGTACCTAGGCACAAATACTCTTGAGTAAAGGGTAGGAATTTACCTCTTCTCCCACCAGATATTGGTTAATGCTTAGGACTTTTATAACCCGGATATAAGAGACCCATATATAAGAGAAACCCGGATATAAGAGAGATTGTCTCTGGTCCCAAATTAGAGCCATACTTACCTAAACAAAATAGACCAAACCCGGATATAAGAGAAACCCAGACATAAGAGACATCTTCTCTGGTCCCTCTTATATCCGAGTTACACTGTATCTTAAAAACAAAAAATCTTACAATCTAAAAAGAAATAATTTCTAGTTTTAAATAACTTGAAAAGGGTGAATAAACCGTAGAAAATAAATGAATGAATGACTGAATCAATTTGTTTCTTTCTTTTTTCTTTTTCTATTTCTATTTCTTTCTTTCTTTTTCTTTTTCTTTCTTTCTTTTTTCTTTCTTTTTCTCTCTTTTTACTTTTTCGTTTTCTTTCTTTTTTCTTTTCTTTCTTTCTTTTTTTTCTTTTTCTATTTCTATTTGTTTCTTTCTTTTTCTTTCTTTCTTTTTCTTTTTCGTTTTCTTTCTTTTTCGTTTTCTTTCTTTTTTCTTTTCTTTCTTTCTTTTTTCTTTTTCTTTCTTTTTTCTTTTTCTTTCTTTTTTCTTTTCTTTCTTTTTTTCTTTTTCTTTTTCTTTCTTTCTTCTTTTTTTCTTAATCTAAGTCATTTATTTTAAACATGTGTACCCGTGCCGTCAAGATTGACGACCGGAAAGAATTTATTATAAGTAATATGTATTATATTGTAAGTAATTTTCATTTAATCCAAATACATTTTTTTCTGTGTAACAATTGAGGTGAAGTGTGCAAAATAACGATGACCCTCCCGCCAAAGTTCAAGTTATATTTGTTTCTGGAAAGCAAAAAAGAAGTCCAGTTAAATAAAAATTATGAGTTACGGGCAACATTACTCATGGTGAATATTTGTTTAACGAATTTAAATGTATTTTATTTTATTTTTAAGGGAAATTAGGAAGAAATAAATAAATATAATTTATGTACACATGTGAAAAAGTGTGAAATGTTATATTTCTTTTTTCTTTGCAAAAACAAATATAACTTGAATTTGAGTGGGTGGTTCATTGTTTGTCTGAAAGAGTCAGTACGTGTGTGTGTGTGTGCTTCTTAGTAGTAACAGGGGATGAATATATAGCATTTAGTTCTTACTGTATACTGTGTCGCTGTTGTCTGGGGCGGTCATTTGGAGATTTCAGCACGGTAGCTTTTTGCGTGTAGACATGAATGGGTTCTTGATTTCTGTACGTCTCATGTTAAAATTGTGCACACTGCCCCTAAATTGTTACATATATATATATATATATATATATATATATATATATATATATATATATATATATACATGGCGTATTATATTTAAGGATAACTATTTTATTAATTTCGTCTGTCCTTTTTATCTTCATACAATCGCTCTATTCACTCAGTAACTGTCTATTTGTTGGGTCAGCATTTATCTACTTTCAAAAACGTCATCAAAAAAATCTCTACCTTGAGTGGTTCTTGTGTCTTGTAATTGTCTGAAAGTGAATACAATGGTATTGTCTAGAATATAAACTCGAAAAGATAACCCCAACTTCAAATATGGGTTAATAAATTAATAATTTTGTCCGTGTGGTAAAGTTTGTATTAACATTAATTGGTTGTATTAACATGTAGTTGTGTTTAGAAAACTGACCTTATAGACAATTACTAATAAAATAGTAATGACAGAAACAGCAAGTTTCATTGGCTAATAAAAATTCACAACATTTACGCGGATATTTTCAATTCAATAAAAAAAAAACTTTGATATTTTTCCAAATATTCGACTTGAGCTTGACTGAACCTTTAACTGTACGAGAATTAATCCAATCAGTAGCGACACTGATTTCCTATATTCCTTGAACTCTCGTCGCTTTCGCTACTCATACGACACACGATATAAATCGATCCCAACAAGCATATGATGAACATTAGGAAGGACTTGTCCGGCACCTGATCTATCAACAAGAAATAAAATAATAAAAGCTTAAAAAGTTCTTCATATGAGCTTGATATGAACCCTCTCAACAGTGGTGGAATGCCTAAAAATATAACTAAATACCGCATCATCTGTCACGCTGGTTACTCAGGTTAACGTCTCTCGCTTATACATCAAACCTTGGTTGAATAATAAGGAAGGTTTAGTCAAATACCTCGACATAAACTAAAAAGATCGTTCTTCAAATGAAAAATAGGACAGTCAGGATGAGATGATTTCATGGTATATTTCCTTGTAAAAAGGATGCAAGAAAGCAAACCTCGATGCTGTTTGTATGTATTAGGTGCGTCGAATTAATTGTGACTCCACTGTGTATTTGGAATAGCATATATTTTGAACTAGCCAAAAGGAGAAAAAGCAACATGGAGTTGGAATTGCAATAGGCAAATCACCAGATATTGTAATAGATAATATCATACACCAATCAGAAAGACAGATGGCAGCCGACATTGATGTTCCTTGCTGTAAGATCTGAGTGATAACAGCTTATGCCCGAAATGAAAAAAATGTTGCTTAAGAAAAAGATAAATTCTAGACGGGATTAGCTATTTTTTTATATTAGAAGAAAAAAAAAAACAGAAAATTAACGGGAAATTTTATGCTACCTAAAGTATTGTTAGCGCCACTACTCATTTGATAGTCAGAAGACGTCACCGTTTGAAACAGAAGCCTCAAATAGCAAATTAACATATGACATAGTCCAGATAACATAACATAAAAGACTATTGACTCCAGCATCTCGGACGCTTGGCTTAGATAGTTGGTGAGAAATGCTAGTGTATAAAACACCTATTTGGAATTTATGGACTAGTTGTAACTAAACTGACAAGACCAAACGACAGAATAACTCGCTTTCACTCACATACACCATGAAAAAAAAGATATATCACCAAAGCTCTTAAAAATGAAAGAGAAATATTCAGTCAGTCAGTTATCAGCCATGCGTGATACACGCTTAAGCGATCATGTATCGAAAGATACATGATTGACGAGGAAATTTTTTTTCCAGCAATAGGTTGTCATTTTTTTCTGTAGCAGACCAGTTACCATCCAAGGCTGTAGAACACAGACAGTCCTGCTATTTACCCATAGCTGGAGGGAGAGGTGGATTCATATCTCTCCCAAGGTTATTAGCACGTAAGTGAATGCAATGGATTCGACAGGACTTGGAACTCGGCTCTCCGATTCTTCAATCCGTGCAGCTATCCATTTAGAATTCTGTAATAAACTAGGGTGCAAATTGACGTCAATAGAAGATACATAATCGAAAGATACATGATCGGCTAAGTGTGTATCACGCATGGCACATAACTGACTGACTGATTGAATTATTCCCTTTCATTTTTAAGAGCTTTGGTGTTATATCTTTTTTTCAACGACATAGAAAGATCCAATGATGTTATCTTCATTAATTTAAGTACCTGTGACCATTTGAAGAATACTTAGAAGGAGAAAGATAAGATACATAAGATGACAAAAGCTAGGTTGAAAAGATTGATACCAAAAAGAAACAAACGGAGAAGAACAAAATGAATAGGAAACAAAAACGGGACGGGAAAATTTACGAAAGAAACCAAAAAAAAAAAAAAAAAAAAAAAAAGAAACCAATATCTCCTTAAATTGAAGATGTAATTAATGATGCCAAGCAGCTTTGACAATGTGTTAAACTGTGAAGAAAAAGCAGTAAAAATCAAAAGAACATCGTAAAAATCAAAGTCACCACAAAGTAAATCTTCTGGTTTCAAAAAATATTTTGAATCCCATTTCTATCATGACTAAAGATACTCGTAGAAATATAATATATATATCAATATATATCCGTCCTTATTAAAACAATAAATTACATCCAACAGCAAGGCCTCTCATCAGGAGGTTTTGAGGAGCGTAGTACCACCTCTTAATTGCTGGTGTACCTAGGTCCAGCTTGACTCGGGGTGGTAGCAGCTGTCAGGGTCCCATCCCAATAAATTTATGTAGTGGATCTAGGAAGGCTGCGTGAATATTTAAAAGTGTGCTGCAAATAAAATATGCAATATCCACAAACATAAATTATAAGAAATAGCCAAATGGTAACGATATTCAATCACGACAAAAAAATACATGTTTGAAACATCAGATTACTTTTTATATACTCAATTTACAATTTCTTTTTTATAATGATGTGTGCAAGGTATATTTGAGAGAAAAAGTTCTTTGCTCTTTCGGAAATGTTCAATGTCTAAATGTTGTCTGACTTTGATTAAAAAGGTTGAATTTAACTTAGACAAAAAAAATTTTGTATGAAAGATATTCAGTGAAAAAGTTTGCTATGTAATTTTTTTCTAATCTCTCATAAAGCAATTGTGTTTCTTTGGCGGTACATAATTCCCGTGTGTATCTTTCGCGTGTGCGAGTCTCAAATGATGGGCATATAATTAACCTCCAAACTGAGGTCAAAACACTATGAGAGTAAAAAATAGGTTTTAATAACGGCAGTTGTTTTGAAGAAAAATTATTACGAGCATTAACAAAAAATATTACCAGCAATACATTATGAGGGAATAATATTACCAGCAATACACTTTTGTGAAAAAAATATTTATAGCAATATATTTTTGAAAAAAATTGCCAGCAAAACATTTTTGGAAAAAAAATATTACTAGACATACATTTTGGGAAACATATTACCAGCAATACATTATGGGGAAAAAAATATGACCAGCAGTACATTGTTGGAAAAAAATATTACCAGCAATACATTTTTGAAAAAAATATTAAAACCAATACATTTTTTGGAAAAAAATATATTACCAGCAATACATTTTGGGAAAAATATTACCAGTAATAAAAATCTTGTTGGCATTAAATAATATATTGAGGTTGATATGCTGCAAAAGAAACCAAACGAACCCAATATAAATTCAATCATAACAAACATCCATTACCGTCTCCAAATATAAACAATAATGAAGCTAGTTATTAATAAATGAATAAAGCTATTAAAAAAGCTAAGGAATAATAAAATATCACATGACACAGAGGTTGAACATTTGAAAGTAGTTTACATTCTCTCTGAATTCAATAAGCTTCTTAATTTTATGTTAGAAATCTGGAACCAGAAACGTATCCTCGAAAAGTGGGTGTTATCATGAATTAATAATATAATAAAATAATCTATGGAAACAAAATCTATTTCTCAAGTCGCTTACGCATACAGATGATTATTATTAATGAATATTGTATTAACTAGACTGTCATATACCGATTCTCGTATAATCACCGACTTTAAGCAACACCGGGCTTGGTCAGTACCTAGATAGATGATCACTTGCAGTTGCTATAAGTTTAGATGTGTGTGTAGTGCAGTGGATAACGACACAGAATTAGAAATCGAAGAGTCAAGTTCCAAATAAAGTTGGAAATTTATGATTCCACCAGCTATATTTTAATTACTATGACTTGTATCAGTAAATCATTGGTATTAGGTTAGTGCAAAAATAATGACGTAATAATGTCGTTTTTTGACGTATTTTTAACGTCAAAAAACGACATTATTACGTCATTATTTTTGCACCAACCTAATATATCAAAAAGTGTGTCACAGTTAAAAAGTATTTTCTGGCTTTAAATAACCTTCAAATGTTTGGTAAGCCGTAAAAAAAAAAAAGATCAATCACAATCATTAACTAGACACCCATCGTTATATGAAATTCGACTCCTTACATTTTGGTTTTCCTTCTGGTATGGGATATAATTATGGCATATATATCATTAAAATCTCCAGGAAACTCTTCAACAGGAAATTTCATACCTGTTATGTCACAGTAGAATATGACCACATCAATAGGTAGCACCTGTTCTTATACTTTAGAAACCATCATTCACACTCCGAATCCACTGAATGCATCTATCTAAAAGAAGAATTTTATCGATCCATAAAATCTTGTTTGTTTAATGAAGATCCCGATACACAGGAGTACGGCAAGAAAGAAATGAGAGTTTCGCGCTAATATTACCCCAAATAATACTCTGTGCATATACAAGCAGGGATTTGAAGTGGTGAGCACCGATCATTTAATTATTCGATACAGAAATAAATAAATAAAATGTCACCATCCCTAAAAATAGAGGCATAATAAAAGTCGCCAGTCAAACAAAGCCATAGTTCGACCAACCAATAAGAAAGCTTTCCCAATCAAAATATAAGGATTTATAGATATGTATATAAACAGGTAGAAAATCAAACAAAATCAGAGACGAAAAATTAATTAAACCGGACATGCTCGACAAATTGATGTATTCTTGCAACATGACAGGACATCGTTATTTCTAAAAAAAAAAGCTTATATCACTAGGCAGTCACATAGCATTTGGTGAGGATATTGTTCAATATAAGGTTATTCAGGCTTCTGTCAATCCAGTGATAGTATCACAAAAAATATAGAAACAGATCGCCTTGGAAAAATTGCTGATGATCTTCTGCTATACGTTAATAAGCAATATACTACACAAATCCAGCAAGTCAGGGCTCAGTCGCCAAAGAAAACAAATAACTGTCCACCCAGCGTTCAACAAGAACGAGAAGACAAAATTTTGTTAAGCTCTTATATATTTAGTCGAGCATACAAAATTCGGTAAGTCATGTTACAAGTGGCCAGATAAAAAGAACATTAAATACAACCAATCCCCCACCTTCTTTCATTTACAAGTGCTGAGACGATGGAAAACTAATTCGGCGGGAAGTGTTAGCATCCACTTATCCGTCGCCGCCAGATTAGAGGCTCAATAGATTAACATATTGTGGACACAGGAAGGGTGATATCGATCATGCCAAAGAAATATTTAGATGGTATAGTTATCTACCTAACAAATATTTCCACTGCATCCGCTAACGGACAGAAGACTGAATGCACAGGACAAGTTCCTTTAAATTTGGCGGTGCACAACCTCAAACGTAATTGATTGAAAACTCTCAGACATAAATGTTCTAAGAAATCATAACGAGGAGGTTAGGGAGGTTGAATTATCTGCGATCACAAACGTCCAGGTAAATTGCGTTTGAGGTTGTGTACCACCAAATTTAAAGTAGCTTGTCCTGAGCATTCCATGTTCTGTCCGTTAGCTTATGCAATGGAAATATTTGTTAGGTATATATTAGGTTGGTGCCAAAAAAATGTCGTTTTTCTTTTGAAGTTGAACTTCAAAAGAAAAACGACATTATTTTTGCACCAACCTAATAACTACACCATCTACATATTTCTTAGGTATAATCGATATGGAAGCTCCTGTTTTCACAACACAGTCGCCTACGGTTCTGTATATACAAATCGACTTCGATACCATGTGTACGGCTGAACTCCATTTTAATTATGAATAGGATATTGCTCCTGCTTTTTGGAGATTCTTAAATTCCTGTTCCGCTTTGTTGAACTTCTGTGTTGATAGATATCGTGGTTTAGAAAATATGAGAGTTTTGTTACCAGTTTTAATCGGATGAAAAACGATCGGTTTTGCGATGAGGTGAAAATGTTTTGATATTGTTTAATAATTATCTGTATTGTCATGCGTTACCATTGTTCATAATCCCAGAAGCCGCTTGTACATTAAACTGTCGGTTAGTCTACGTATAATCTGTGCTTACGACCGTCAGACCGAAATTATTTTCGTAATCATAACCTAAGAGAGTATAGTTCCCTGCCCCAGGGCTCCGTCCCTGGGCTGGTGCTATCACGGTTACGACTAGCTTGGACCGGCTCTCACCAGCTTGGACAAGCTATGACAAGCCAAGACCAGCAACGATTAGCTTAGACCAGCTATGACCAGCATTGACAAGCTATGAGCAGCTCTGACTAGCTTAGACCAGCTCTGACCAACATGTATAAGCTATGACCAGCTAAGACCAGCTTAGACAAGCGGCCCGAGTGAAAACAGTTGGGTCTCCACGTTAAAAACAGACCTTGTGTCACACCCTAACTCAGTGGGGCGTCAAGTAAATATCCATAACCTAGAAGAATATTTGCCGAGTCTGCGATCACAAACGTCTAGGTGAACTCGCGTTTGAGATTGTTCACCTGAGCATTTAATCTTCTGTCCGTTAGCTAATGCAATGGAAATATTTTCTAGGTAGATAACTTCACCATCTAAATATTTCTTAGGCATGATTCTTGTGGCCGTTCCTAAAAAAATGGACTGATTGACACAATAAATAACAGACAGTCTAACGCAAAGCCGACTCCTGCGATTATAAAACCGAGAACCAAGGTAACCCTTCTGACAAGAAGGTACGCAGAATTATGGAAAAATAATCAAATGTAATTTGATCTCATGGCAGTCATAATGTAGCAAGACAGAACGTTTTTCACGGGATCGAGGATGGTAAAAAAAATCTTCCATTTTCTAAACCATAACAATTATAGGCACAGAATTTCGAAATAGAGAAAGAGAAATTTAGGAAATTCCAAAAATCAAGGATAATATATGGAATTCAATCTTGCACATGGTACCAAAATCGTATGATACACGGAACCCATAGCTGACTACAAAGAATGCAATAACAAAAGTAGATTGCACATTATTTACATTATTGGGACTATTGTCCTCATCTTTGTCGCCATATTTATTACAACGTTTCATGTGTCCTCAAGGGAACGTGGAACTAGAACAGTCTACCCTAGTGAGCGAAATAATGTGTTCCGTTAGCTTAAGAAGGCGGGAGCGTACAACGGCCGAAACTTTGTAATAAATATGGCGACAAATATGAGGACAATAGTCCGAATAATGTAAATAATGAACATAATACCTCGTCTCAGAAATATAGACAGATACTGAAAGGCAGAAACGTTGAAATAAATATGGCGACAAAGATGAAGACAATAGTCCGAATACTGTAAATAGTGTACATAATACCTCATCTCAGAAATATACACAAATACTGAAAGGCCAAAACGTTGTAATAAATATGGCGACAAAGATGAGGACAATAGTCCGAATAATGTAAATAATGTACATAATACCTCATCTCAGAAATATAGACATATACTGAAAGGCCGAAACGTTGTAATAAATATGGCAACAAAGATGAGGACAATAGTCCGAATAATGTAAATAATGTACATAATACCACATCTCAGAAATATAGACATATACTGAAAGGCCGAAACGTTGTAATAAATATGGCAACAAAGATGAGGACAATAGTCCGAATAATGTAAATAATGTACATAATACCACATCTTAGAAATATAGACAGATGTCAAAAGTAGATTGGTGCCAAGTGCTGAATATAAACTCTATATCATTTAAGATGGATGGTAAGAATATATCTTCAAAAATTGATTTATCATTAGATTGTTATCAAATACATAGAATGACGATGCACATAAAACAGTCATTACAAAACCTAAACCATGGGGCCGGTTTCTTGGAATGGTCATTTTCTATAGGAAACTCGTTCCGTCTTTTAGCGTTATGGTTTCCCCGTTCACTGAATGCCTGTGAATATACTCAAAGACACCAAAGAAGGATTTTTTTTTTGAAACTGTAAAACAAGCTTTATCAAGTGTAACTGTTCTCGTCTACCCAAACTCAAATATTAACTATCAGTTTGTGACTGTTCGAAATATGCTGCAGGTGCAACTTTACACCAAATGATTGACAATTAACCGTATACGGTTGTTTTATCCGATAATTATCACAGGCACAGTAAAAAAAAAATATTGCACTTTGATAAGGAATTATTACCTTCCTACCTGGCAGTTTTGCATTTAAATAGAAGGCAGGAATGAGCTGTTATGAACGAACCGCACACCTCTTTGCAATGCTTTCAAAAGACAAACTTCACTGAAATCTGACAACGTCAACTTTTGTAGGTTAGTCATGTAATGCTATTTCACATATGAAAGACAGAATATAATAGCTGATTGCTTGCTTCAACCAATTAATGAAGTTACTATATATTACACCCTTGTTCATATTAATGGAAGCAACCGATTTTGTTTCTATCTTTCACCATACGGTCAGTTTTAGACCCACTGGAGTGAGAAGGTGTAATAGATTTCTATTTTTTCCTCAGATTAGGTCATTTGCAGTGGTGTACAGTAATATGAATCTATTTTCTGGGAGTATGATGAAATTTGTTTGGCCTTGAAAAATATTGCTTCATCCGTGATTGCATCAGATTTTCATCACGCCAATACACTATTGTCTCGACTGTCGATTAGTAGTCCTACGGACATTGTCTACAAATGACGTTACTTCAACAAAGCGTACGCAAATTGTAACGCTGCACGAACACACAGGCAAGCCTTACTAGTGAGCAAATCAAAGTACTATCGACTGGCTTGGAATCTTTCCTGATTTAAATCCGATCGAGAATCTGTGGTCAGTCTGCAAGGAACGACTTCGTGTAATGGACAAACAAAGTACTAACAAGTGCACTGGGTCATTTTCCATTGGGAAAATAGAAAAAAAGTAAATAATAACGGAATTATTTATTTCGTTTCAATTAATTTCCAAAAGGGTGTATGTTATTTTCAGGAAATGTGAAACACCAAGCTGCTGATGAAGAAACTAAATACCTCTATGATCATCTAAAGTCATATACACCAAACGTGTACTTACATTTTCCAAGACATTTTGTGACGCATGAGTTCATAAAATGACTCACTGACTTTCTGTTACAGTTTTTTGTGAGTTAGTCTAAATGCCTGGACTCACTTTATAGTCAACCAATAGAAGGTTAACCAATCAGAAGACGTAGAACATTCAATTCGTCGTGTATAAAGGCGGCCATTTTTGTTTATCCTCCCCGAATAACCAGTGCCAACTTGTCGGGCGAAGATGAACAGAAGGAAGTACTACGCTCTGCTACTTTGCTGCGATATCCAGTGCTAACCTGAACTACTCTTTCCTACTGTCTTCGAAATATTCACTGCTAACCTCTGGACCGTCATGATGAATAACACTGTCTGTATCACATTTTAGAATATCAGTTTTAATAAAAATTATATGATCGAGGTTCTCCAGTTTGAAAATAAGCAAATCAATAAAAACGTGTTCAAGGAATGTAACCATTGCGAGAATACAAAAATAACCAGACATACAAAGAGTGAAATCCAGCTACATGATTTACCTTTTAATTGCTTCCAAACAGTGCATCTGGATATAGTAGGTCTCTTAAAACCATTGAAAAATCTTACTGACACCTATTTCTCACCATATCGATATTTACTCACGTGTAACAATAGAAGTACTCGAAGGATAGGAGCGTGTCATTAACGGAGAATAAGCACAATCAATTACTACGGCTTTCGTCGACGCGTTGATATCCAAATTTGGAATATCCCTCCATGTTTTTACAGGTAATGACAGTCAACTCGAAACGACATTATTTTCAGGGCTGTCGAACATAATAGGCTTCTACAGATAGCGGGCAACATCCTACCATCCACATACAATTGGATTAATTGAACGGGCGCTCCGAACTCTTAAAACGGCAATCATTGCCAGGAAAGAATCTTAGTTATCAGTTCTACTTATTGCCCTTCTCGGAATCAGAGTGATCAGGTAAATTACTCCACATTTACTGCTGTAACAGGAAGTAACGCACAAGTTCACCGAATATTAATCGACACAAAGAAATAAGAGCATATTGGAATAACAAATTCACAAATAAATATTTGCTTTAAGAAATGCAGATATTTTAAATCGAAGAAAGATTCAACGGTCGTTTGCATTATTTAACTAATTCATATGTTCCAAAAGATTTAAATACTTGGAAAATATTTGGTTACGAACAGATAAAGTTTAGAAACCCATGGAAGAACCGTACACAGATTGATTTCAGGTATTACGCCGTAATGAGAAATACTTTACCATAAATATTTCTGACGCGGTAAATAATATCGTCTGAATAGGCAGACTAAAGTCTACATTAATTTCGGGAAATAAGACTGCTAGGGATTTTGTCAAATCTCAAGCAAAATCAAACAACTCTCCGTTAAATTCCGAAGGACCTAATACGGACAAATATGCAACAGTCAAATCAAAATCTGGAAGAACTATAAAATGAAAAAAATACGTATTTTTACTGTTAAAATTATGCATAAAACATACACTCACATACGCACATACAAATATATCTACAAATAATTTTATAAAATCCATTCTCTAGAGCAGAAAGTATACATAAATATGGGTAACAGGGAAATCAAAATGTCACCATCCCAAAAATAGACTGGTAATAAAGATCGCCAGACAAACAAAGTCATAGTTCGATCAACCATTAAGAAAGGTTTCACAACAAAGATCTAAGGTCGCGAGCCAATGAGAAGCGAGAAGCATTTTTAAAGTGGATCTATAGATACATACATATATATATATATATATATATATATATATATATATATATATATATATATATATATATATAACAGATGGAAAATCAAACAAAACTAGAGTCTATAAATTAATTTTACCCATTCTCCGATTCTGCAGTCATCGTTAGACATCCAGAGATTAAATAAGACATTTTCACATCTTGCTGGTGATTTTACACGGTTAAACCGTTCCTCGCTACAAGGAAAACAAATATACCATCATTTGACACGTAGTCAAGAGGTGGCTACTACATTTAAATGCATACATATACATTTACTTCCTCCCGGAATCTTTCTCTTGTATACGCCATAACTTTTACACTTGAATTCTTGAAACTTTAACTTTCCCTTATTCTTCTTTATTGCGTATATAAACATTTATTCTGTAATTATCAACTCTGTGTATTTTCTTTTTATCATTAACTAAGACCAATATATATCTAAAGATATACCTTATATACGGACATTTTCAGTAAATAAGCTAATATTCCTCATAATACCTCCTAAGCTATTCTATTAATAGAAGACAATCATCCTGCTTTCACTCCATATAGGTAAAAGGACTGATGATGAGTGGGGATATTCTGACAACATAGGTGTTCATAGTTGAGATAAGAATGATCCTGAACAGAAAATCAACATTTTCTAGCAATTTTTTCAGGAAATACGATAGAACTTTCCAAAAAAGAATTTATGATCAGCAATTGCAATGAAGTCAGCAATTGCACGTAAACCTTTGTGCAAATTGAAATGAATTCCGTTATTATTTACTTTTTTCGTATTTTTCCAATGAAGGATGACCCAGTGCACAAGTTATTACTTCGTATGTCCGTTTCAGAAAATTGCTCCTTGCAGAGTGACCACAGATTCTCGACTGGATTTAAATCAGTGAAGTTTCCAGGCCAGTCTATAGAACTTTGATTTTCTCACTGGTAAAGCTTGCCAATGTGTTTTCGTAGGCTTCCTTGGAGTAATGTCCATCGCAAACAATGGCCGTAGGACAACTAATCGACAGTGTAGATATTATTGTTTGGGTGTGATGAAGATCTGATGCAATCACGGTTGACGCAATATTTTTTAAGGCCAAACAAATTCCATCATACACCCCAAAAATAGATTGATATTTCTGCACACTACTGCAAATGACATAATCGGAGGAAAAATAAAAAGAAATCAGTTGCACGCTTTCACTTCAGTGAGTCTAAAACTGACTGTGTGTTGAAAGAAAGAAACTAAAACAGTTGTTTCAATTACCAAACACTTCAAATACTTCGGTCTATGGATCAGTTTTAACAAATTTAGTAGAGGGAATAAGGAAATTGAACATAGAATGGACTAGATATAGATTCGCACAACACCACAAATTGTTACTAAAACAAAACATTAGCCTAAATACTCAATTCATGTTCTTAAATAGACTAATTAGACATAGACTTTTATGGATGTCATTTATGACACCAAACACGTTCAGAAATATCTAAACAATTTACTTTCTCAGATAAATGATTTAAAATAGCATTCAGCAAGTGAAGTCTTTGGGTTTTGGCAAAGACCACGCTTTGTACAGACCTTATGGACTAGCGCTACAGAATTTCAAAGAACTGTGCAAAACAACAGAATCAGCAGCTAAAATGGATAAAACCTGCAACTCGAAAACAATATAATGACACAATCAAAATGTTTAACTTTCCACGTAATTTCAAACAAAAGGTTAGGAAGGAAACTCTCATGGAAAGAGCGGTAACGGCTACAGGACATGAGAAACCTATTTTCTTGAAAAATTGTTTATTGAGAAATATTTCAACCGGCAGTAGTAATGAATGCCATTTTTTTCTTATAAGGAAATAGCTAATATTACCATTACCATAGCAAAAAATCTTCTCAGCTACTATAAATTTCAATATTGTAATTCTTCCTTTTAGCACTTTAGAATATATTGGACTATTTTAATTATTTCACACTTCCCCACCTCTTCACCCTCTCTCTCTCTTTCTCTCTCGCTCTCGCTTCTGTCTCTTCAGGATATTGTCGATCATGGCTATTCACAACTTTCTGACTTTTCTTTCTCTCGGCTGCAGATTCTTCTTTGTCACTCCTTTGTCGTATTGAAGCAATTATTTTTATATCCATTTATGCAGAACTGTCAAATCTTTTTTTCTTTAGCTTCTCTTACTTTTGATATGTCCACTGAGTTAAATTATCCTAGCCTTCTTTTGTCATTAATTTTTCCAATATCACTTTTTTTTAATAAGAATTCTCCTTAGAACTTTCGTAATTTTTCGTCCATGATATGTAAAAGAGAATAAATACACATCTTGTGTACTCAATGACGATAGAATCACATCTTGTGTACTAAATATCTTCGTTCATTTGTAACGAAATTTTCTAGATTTCACTGCCATATACGTGGGTACACGACAGCATTCCTACACTCGAGAGAATATTACAAGACACAGCAACAGTCAGTAACAACCTAAATTTAGTACTGACTTTTACAACCTGCTGATCACAGCTCATGACTTCGATTTGACCTCTTTGACTATATGCTGTCTTTGATTTGATTCTTATAACCTGTTATAGGAAATGATGCCATAAATTGTTAATATCGATATGACCCCAACAGCCTGGCGACCTCGTTTCTACCACGATAAATTGCTATTACTTTAACGCCTGGCAATTTAACTCTAACTGCCAAATACTGAGTTTAATAAGATTACTTATACTAGTTTTAATTCTTTTCTAGCGCATCTTGTCAATTTAGCATGACCTCTCCTCGACAAAACTGAGTTCAATAAAATTTTACTAAGATTTTCGAAAAGCAAAGATTAATAGGAAAAACAACACTTGAAAAAAAGGTAATTGCATACATCAAAATAAATCCTTCCTTAAATTGAAAAAAAAGTATATCAAACAATAATAACAAAGATAGACGAAAAGTAAATTTATCGAGAAGAAACCAAAATGGCGGTAACGATTTGGCGCGCCCTGTCATTAAGCAATTGAAAGATGTCGGGCAGAAAAAGTTCATTAATGCAAGTTGGGTTTTCTCACTGCTGTGGTCGATGTTATTTTCTTTTTGTTTTCTTTTGATTTTTCTTATAACATCCTTTTTACTTTTTATTATTTTTCATTAGTGTTGATATCTTTATTTGCTTTTCCATTTGTTCTTTTTTCACCAGCAATTTTTTTAACTCACAGGGTTTTTCCTTGTCGTTGTCAATGGTGACATTGTTACAAGCGCTTTGATTGTCATTGTTAATCATTTTATTTTTGTTAACTCTCTCATTAATCTTGCTTTTATATATATTGTAGGTGATTATCATTCACTTAACATTGCGGATATGATTGTTATAAAATCGCAACAAAAATAGACATTTTGTTTCAACACTTCTGGTGTCTTATCAAGTGATGGTGTTGAATTCACCACCATCACTTATAATACACCAGAAATGTTGAAAAAATGGCTATTTTTCTAGTGATTTTATAGCATTTTTATGTTATAATTTTCGAATAAATGGTTATATATATATATATATATATATATATATATATAATCATTTATTCGAATATATATATATATATATATATATATATGTGTGTGTGTGTGTGTATTATAAATTAATTGATTTAAAATATGGTTTCTTAGCTACACAGAAATAACCATGTTTCAATAACTGAAGCTAAATCTTCAAATTTAATTATATAATTAAATTAAAAGCGTAAGTTCTGTTTCATCTTCAAGAAAAAAAAAATGTTATTCCAAAATTAGATTGGATAGATAACAATAATTGAGTTTTATTACAATGACAAAAAAAACAAAACAATAGATAAAGAAATTTCAAGATGAATTGCTCAGTCTTGTAGTAAAGAATTTCTTAGTATCGGTGCGAATAATGGAGTGGTAGTAGGAATGACTTACAAGTTGCTGAAGTTGATTTTGTTGGGTATCCCTGAGACCTATACTCTAGTCAGGTCCTAACTGTTCCTAAGAATGGAAGAAGATTTTCTGAGTTTTTTTCTTTCTTGTTTTATTTACCGATTGTATTTTTTTTTTTTTTGTGGGGAGTGAAAGTGGCTCTGAGAATTATGTCGTATAGAGTATTTTCCTTGCTAAATAAATTAGATGACTCATGTCACGTGCTTTCTACTACGTACAAACTTACAAGCAATATATCTCTAAAAAGGACCATGCGCTAACTTTAAATATTTTTAAGTGATGTGCCGAGAGTATGAATGCTCTTTTGTAGCAGCCAGTATTATCACATATATGCAGTCTCCAGTATTTGTTTTCTCGGCTTACGTCATCTTCGATTGATAATTAAATGATCTTCACCCTGTCATTATTATTATTATTTTTATTATTATTATTTGAAATTTCCAATGAAGACATTTAGTAGATTAATACTGAAAATTTTATTAAAATTCGATGATAAGTTAAATTTTAGATTTTGAAACACCAGGGCGTTTAAAAAGTCTAATGTAAATCGATTCTTTCTTTGTGAAGAACACATTTTTAAGCTATCACATAGTAATAACTAGTATAGTTCGTCAAAGGAAATAATACACTTAACGGAGGACATGATTATGAATGAAGAAAAAAATGCCAGACTAGATACAAAACAATCATTACTCATTTATAATAATGACAAATGGTAAGAAAGATATACGTTAACAGTTACGTTTCGTATGAAATAAGGGATCTTTCACTTAAGTTTCTACTGTATCTGTCTATATTTCTAAGATGAGGTATTATGTACATTATTTACATTATTCGGACTATTGTCCTCATCTTTATCGCCATATTTATTACAACGTTTCGGTCGTTGTACGCTCCGGCCTTCTTTAGGTGGTTGGAATGTCGAACTGAACCTTTTATTTCGCTCACTGGGGTACACTGTTCTAGTTCCACGTGCCATGGATGTCAGTTATCAGTTATCTCCTGTTAATTCCTCTCCCCAAGTTCTCCACTGCCATAACCGGGTATTGAACTCACGATCTTTGGGTCCTGTCAATGGATCTAACCAACGCCTTTATCAACTGTTCCATGTGTCCTTGAGGGCATCTGTGTATTATAAACCTAATATATTCAGTAACCCTTTTTACCAGTGCTCATATAGCATTTTTTTGCTGTTATCATAAATGTTTTTACCAGAGCTCATATTGCAACTTTTTGTTGTTATTATCGCTTTTCTCTGACATTCCATATTACTGGTTCCCATATTGTATTCATTTCTATGCTTGGTCGGCTCAGGTGATTTTTGTGGCTTAGCATATGTGCTGATTCCTTATCTAGGAGAAAAGCAATAATAACAAAAAAAAGTTGCAATATGAGCTTTGGTAAAAACATGATTGGATAACAGTGAAAATTGCAATATGAGCACTGGTAAAAATGTTTACTGAAGACATTAATTTATATTACCCAGAAATTCATGCGCAGATGTCCTCAGGGACACATGTCACATTGTATTAGATCCAGTGACAGGACCCAAAGTGTGTGAGTTCAATACCCGGTTAAGGCAGTGGAGAATTAACAGGAGATAACTGATAACTGGCATCCATTAAACATGGCACGTGGAACTAGAACAGTCTACCCCAGTGAGCGATTTCAACCACCTGAAGAAGGCCGGAGTGTACAACGGATGAAACGTTGTAATAAATATGGGGACAATAGTTTCTAATGTAAGTTCGAATAAAAATGTCCTTTGTCTATGAATATGTGGTGGTAGCAGAAACGACTTACTGGTTAATATCGGTTGTTTTGTGTAGTGCATTGGCTGTTAATAATTAAGTATAACTCAAGACTTCAATGTTAATATAAAGTAGTATTTAATTACAACCGCAAATAAATACTTAACAAGAACAAAGAATTAAAAGTCAACCAAAGATATTTAACCTTTTCAGTGATTAACCTCTTAGTAACGCCGCTTGGCTTAACGTCCGCTAAATCCTAAATCAAAACCGAAATCATCAAGGCACAATAATTTACAATAATTCGACTGGATAGTTCCAAGCAACAGTCACACAATAATCACCGCAGTCAGTAGCCTGACACCACTATTTATACACCTGGCGGGAAATATATATTCATAAGTCCAGAGTGTCACGCCCGAATCTCGGAGTCTGTAGTCTCATTTTCTTCGTATATGACAGGTTGTTTCCATCTAACATTTATTTTCAGAATTTTTCTTTTTATACTTACAATATATGTTCGATTTACTTACAATTTAGTTTGTCTTAATTATTGTAAGTAATCTGGAGATGACTTAAAATATATCGGAACGGGTGTATGGGTATGAAAGTACGGCACTATTTTATATAAGGCATTTATGTATCAGGATGTTCCCGGTAAATCAACTCTAGCATAACATCACTGTTTAAACTCTTTCTTCTACCGTTATCTATTTTTTCCACATTACGCTTTTCTGTATTTGAATGTTATGTTGAGGACTAAATGTAATCAGAAAAAATATTCTCTTTTATCTGAATATTTGCCATGAAAATAGTGATAGGCATTTGACGCTGCGTCTCTGGTAAAGTTGCTATAGAGCGGAAATTAAGCCATCTTCTAAAACGTATAAAATAGTCTGCTGTAAAGTAAACCCAAATAGGCTAGTTTATATCATGTTTTTCTGTGGAAACATTGATAGTCTTTCGACGTAGTGTTTGCGGTAAAGGCGCTGAAGAATGAAACGTAAGTCATCCTCCAATTAGTATAAAATAGCCTTGTGTAAAATAGATCCAAACTTTGCTTATATCACCTTTTTTTCTATTAGCATCAACATCTGTTTATGTTAACTGGTATATTAACTTGAATGTGCATATCATATTTAAAGACTCGATATTAAATCGTGGCCTTTAGATTGCGCACACAAAACAGTAGACAATCACGAAAATGATCAGTTTTCAATTATTCTGATCAAAGTCAGTCTCAGATGTTGGGCCGACTAATTTGCAAACCACGGAATGAATTTGAGGGTTGTCAAATTCACACAAGTAATCTCTACGGGCACGTACTAGTGTTTATATTATTTCTGGTAAATATTTTGAGGTAGAATAACGATAACAAGTCATTTATTTACAGAATAAGGCCATCCCATGAACGTTGAGCTGAACGGCCTTGGGCCGGCAGGTGACTTTGCAAGGCAACCTCAATACCTCATATCTCTCTACATAAAGTCAGTTTCAATAGTTTCAAAAATTCTGTAGTGTAAGACTCGGGAAACTGACTTTCTTTTCTTGCCTTCCCATGTGGTGCTTCAGCCCGGCGTCAAACCTGTAATTTTTATCAGAAAACTGACATTAGTGCCCTACAGTTCTGTCGGGAAGAACATCTGCATAGTTGTGATTAGACTGCCGATGTTCATGAGATCTCAACTGACAGACAAACCGGCATGGGATAGAACAATGCCGCAGATATGGCATGGTAACTCAGGCTGAATATCTTCCGGGACCGAATCCACATCACGATTCCTAAGAGCTCTTCGCAACTTAATGCGGGTACAACTATCAAAAAATAGCTTTTTCCAACCAGAGTTTTCAAATTGTTTTTTTAACATTCTTAGAACGTTTCTTGAGTATGTACCTCGGGCGCTTACCAAGAGCGAGACATTGCTTAGGCAAACACTCATCTTTCTGAGATGCCCTGCTCAGCGCAGTTGATTGAGAATGAACGGTTTCTCCATGCTGGCTGCTTTGGCCCATCACAGTGCAAATTTGCCTAGGTGCCACTTGATGTTTAAGATATGCCTAAAACACTTTTGATGAAATCTATTCAAAGTTTTGGGATGATAGCGACATATGAGGTCTGAGGTGGTTTGAACTAAAGAATATATCTCATCTGAACAATTGTAATTGCGATAGAATAGTAAGCGGCTAACAAAGATTCATCTATATATGAACGGTAGCTGAGTGGAGAATAATTCATCAAACACAAGGTCGTGGCTTCAGTATTTATCTAGGAGAACCGAAGAATGTGCGGATTTACATCAAGAATGAAAATACTGCTCTGAATATTTCGTGGAATTCTCATTTGGTTTGGTTTAGTTTATTTTGTTTTACAGCACATCTATCTCAATCAGTTATTTAATGCCGACAAGATTTTTAGGATAGGTTCATATGAATAGATGATGAATTCTTTTGTTTAGTTTTGCTTGGTTTGTTTTGTTTTACAGCATATCAACCTCAATGGGTTATTTAATGCCGACAAGATTTTTAGGATAGGTTCATATGAGTAGAATATATATTCTTTTTAGTTTTCTTTGGTTTGTTTTGTTTTACGGCATATGAATCTAATAGGTTATTTAATACCGACAGGATTTTTAGGATAGATTTCTATGAATAGAATATGTATACTTCGTAAGATCAGTTTGTACATCAGGTTTCATTGACGTATTTTCGTAAGGAGTCAAATGTATTGCCGGTTATATTTTTTTCAGAAATGTATTGCTGGTATTTTTAATTTAACCTATTTTAAACTTTTATAATGTTTTGACCTTAGTTTGGGAGTTAACGACTTGCCCATAGGTGGAAACCTAACAGGTGCTACCACCCCTGGTCAGGTGTGAAACTGGCAACACGAGCAATTAAGAAGTGGTTCCACGTTCCTCAAATCCTCCTGATCAGAAGCCTTACTGCTGGATGTAGTTTATCGTCATACCCAGGACGCTGGAAGACTCATAATAATTCATCTTAGACAATATCAGTTATCTGACATGCACACACTTTATTTTCCAAATGTTTTTGTTTTTTTTTATGATGTTTTTCACCAATGTTTTCATTTCAGTCTTTTTTTAAAATTCTTTCTGTTATTGTTATTTCTCCATCACGTTTTTGTTGGTAATGCAAGGACTGCTTGCGTCTTTCACCACAATTTTTACATGCTGACTTGCAAGAAGTTTAACAAAAGGTTAAAAACTTAACGAGTTGCGCGAAGGTCGATCTTTTATTCAACTGAATTGTTGTTAATTTTATGAATAAAAGAAAAAAAATGAATTCTGAAAGTAAATGGCGAAGCATTTTTATCATTACTTGCATATTATTCGAATTATTTGTTTTTTTTATTCAAACATTTTAATTTGGAAAACCCTTCGGCCTTAATTGCATGCGGATGTTGCACGATTTTTTTCATAGTTTCCAATATGTCCAACAGTTTAACTGATTCATATATACACTAACAAGCTTGACGAAAGTATTAGCCGAAACATTTTGGTAAAAACATCTAACATGGAGCTATTAGCCTTGAAAAAGTAAATATTAATGCTAGAAAATTGATCAATTAATGGTTACATTCAACGATTATTCTGTTCCATTATAAAGAAACGATTTATTATATTAAATAGAAATTAGTTTCCCAATCATAAACTTTTTATGCGTATCTCTTCAATTAGTTTAGTTTTTTTGAATTGGTTTAGTCAGTAGGTTGGACTGTATCTGTCTATATTTCTGAGATGAGGTATTATGTACATTATTTACATTATTCGGACTATTCTCCTCATCTTTGTGGCACGTGGAACTAGAACAGTCTACCGTAGTGAGCGAAATAAAGGGTTCAATTCGACATTCCAACCACCTGAAGAAGGCCGGAGCGTGCAACGGCCGAAACGTTGTAATAAATATGGCGACAAAGATAATAATGTAAATAAGGTTGAACTGTGTTACATCAAACTAATAGGCGTCTTAGAGTTATCTGACAATAACAGGTTCTTCCATCCAGCGTTTCTGCTGAGAAGTGAGGCTAGACATTCAGCAGCGTGAAAAACAAAATCTACCAAAGGGCGGTGATCGTTCTTGCACGGTCATCTATGCCCAATACGGTACATTGGGCTCCATAGTTATATCTGTAGACAGAGCGATGATGACGCAATATCTCTGTACTAGGGCGTTTCTCATACTAAAGACAACGAAGTAGATGGTTACCTGATAGAATTAATGGTCAGGTGTCCGAGTCCAATGCGAAGCTTCAGTATATATATGCAAATTAAATCTATATCTTGATAAGAGATTCATTTTTCAATTTGATTATTTAAAGCTGAATCTGTGAGAACTTCATAACATCTGCATAAAATGCAACAATCGATGCACATTAGATAACGCCGTGTAATTATTGTCTAATTTGCTTCCTCGACGAAAGGAAAAGTCGTACTTACATTATTCGGAGTGTTATCCTCATCTTCATTGTCATATTCACAACATTTCGACCGTTGTACGCCCTGACTTTCTTCAGGTGATTAGAATTTCGAACCGAACCCTTTATTTCGTTCACTGGGTTAGATTGTTCTATTTCCACGTGCTATGCCTCTTCCGAGTGTCTCAGTTATTTCTTTTTAACTCTATTCTCCAAGTTTTGGTTCACCACTATTGTGGCCTCGTATTGAACTCACAACTCTTTAAGGTCTAGTCACTGAATCTAACCAACGTCTTTATCCACTTGGTCATGTTTCCTTAAGAATTGCCCGTTGTGAATATGGAAATGAAGATGAGGATAGCACCCCGAATAATGTAAATAATGTAAGTAATCATAATAACTCATCTCATAGATATAGACAGATATTGAAAATAATTTAGTTAATTACTGACCATTTCAACAAGAAAATTTCCCGTGTAAACCCAATTCCATATCATTACCTTTGGCGTTATTTTATGCATATTGTAGGAATTCATGTGAAATTATATTGTCCATGGCTATATTTGGGCAATAGCAAATACAAAACTTGATACGTAAGTTTCTAGTGACATTTTGTCATACTTTAGGGAAATGTTAGAAGTGTATTTAAATTTTATTTTCTTGCCCATATTTCCGGATACTTTGGTGTATATATATATATATATATATATATATATATATATATATATATATATATTTCTGAAATTTACGACGGAGGAAGTTTTCGCATAGTCTGGCTTGAGCGTCTACGGAGATTTATTTATTTATTTTTATTTTATTCTTTTATTATATCTCTTTATGAAAGGGATTTGTGTATATGAAAAGGCCGTAACGTTTGTTGTTTGACGACTTCATAAAGGGTTATCAATTTTTGTAGGTAATTAAAACTATGTATATGGGCTATGGATTTTAAAATTTATTTTTTTGTATGCGTGTTGTAGGCTAGTTATTCAGATTAAGTTCGGTTGTGTCGGCAGAAAACCGTTAATTCTTGCCGGTTGTTTAATAGGTTTTTATTGTTTAGGAGCTTAATAATGTGTAGTTTCTCATGGAGGCACAAATTTAGTCGTAAATTTAGTCACCCCACCTTACCGTGACCCGACATCTATGAAAGTAACTATACTGATACAAATTTTTAACACCCCACCCCTGCCGATTCTAAACAATCCGCCCTTGATGTTACCATGAAAATTTTTGATTTCAATTCTGACCATACTATTAAAACTCGTAAATTTCAGAAATAAGTCATTCCCAAAAAATTTCGCTTGAAGATGGAACAGAGCCTATTTTAACTCAAGTTAATTCAAATATTATTTTGGAGTTTTCGGCTCTTGTTTTGAAACATGAGACCTCTTATGTGGCGTGTTGGAATCATATTTTTAAATAAATAATTATATTTATGCTCTACTTTCGTATCGCGCACTATTTTTTAAAAATAATTACAAAAATACTAAGGAACTTTGGATTATTTACCAAACCAGTTTCTTTCCTATTTTCTACAATATTTTCACATATATATATATATATATATATATATATATATATATATAGATAGATAGATAGATAGATAGATAGATAGACAGACAGATATTAATTTAAGTTATGGTTATAGATTGTAATAATTCATCATAGCCTAACGAGGAAAACAACGGAATCATTTTGCACAGCAAATATTTATTTTCCACTTCTTTGTCAATCTTCATCCTACGCATCTCCTTCAATGCTATCGATCGAATATTACACAACACAATTTTCAAATAAATTTTAAATTGTCTCAGATTTATGAGTGTGCCTTGTTTATTAATAATAAGCAAACGATTCGTGGTTAGCATTATTACTTTGAAGTGAGTGTAATTTTCATTCACTGACATATCCACGTGGCTTTGTTCGAAAACTAAATTCCATAACAATCTATCACAGAATACAGAATTATTGATCCAGTTTTGTATACATACATTAATATACTAGCGTTTTCTGAATCACAATCATTGTACAAATAAAATATTTTCTTGATAAGCTTATCCCTTTAAATTTCTAGTATCTTTGATAGAAATTTTTAAAGAGTTACTTTCTTTTGTACATTTTAAATTGACTTTTCTTTTCAGTTGATTTTTCTCTTTTGATTACCGGATGATAAAGCCTTGTGATACTTTCCAAAAAATCAGTTCCTTTACAGTATATCCCCTTTTTCTTATTTGCCTTTATTTGAACACCGAATAATACATCTGTTTCTCTGCTAAGCAGTCCCTCGATATAAGTAACGGCATTTAAATAGATTTAATGCCATTTAAATTCATATACCCACTCATTCTCGCGTAATCTTACATACATTGACGGGCCTAGAGGTGGACAGGAGAGACAGTCAGCACTGGACGACAAGTTTGTATTTGTGGCATTTAGGCGAATTAGTATAATAAAGTAGCATCCAGAATTAGTTGTGCCATTTTTTTCTTCTTGTGCCATTTCTACTTAAGCTCAATTTATTTTTAAGTGTGAAAAATACGATACAGAAATCTGAACACGCACATGATTGGTGAAAGATACCTTCCAAAAGTTAAAGAGTACTAAGAAACGAGAAAATTTTCTTAAAAGGGGAAAATACAGGATATATATATATATATATATATATATATATATATATATGTATGTATGTAAAAAGACACTCGATAAAGTAAAGAACTGAGAACTCCTTGAAAGTTTAGAGAAGTTTCAGGTACAGGGGACTAAACTCAAATAACCCATAACCTGTACTGGCAACAAACATCTTCCATCAAAATGAAATATACAGAGAAAAATGAATATAAAAAAATAGAAAGAAACCTATAACAAAGATATGTTGTCTAATCGGATTTATTTAAGATATGCAGCAATTTCTTCGAAGAGGACGAGAAGGCAGTCCAAGATTTAATATTGGTGAACGTACCCTTAACAATCACCGCTGCTCAGATAGCATTGTATTGATATCAGATTCAGAAGAAAAACTACTCCACGAATTTTTATTATCGGCAGATTCAATCATAATATGAATCGAAAGCTCCTGATTTTCTGCAAAAAAAAAACTCATCGTGTGAGTATAAAACCATAAGCAGATTCGGAAGTTTCATTATCTTTGTAGAATAGTAATAGACAGGACTGGTATGTATTATTAGGTTGGTGCAAAAATAATGTCGTTTTCTCACATAGTAACATATGTGAGAAAACGACATTTTTTTTCACCAACCTAATACATTCGAACTCCGACGACAAGTGGGGCGTAGACTGATTGGAGGTACCGTGCAGTGCTTTGTGACCCTCGCTATCTTATCAACATTTGTTTTATTTTTTCTACCTACGTTTATATTCAAATTAAAATACGACTGGCTATTAAGAATGAAACATTTTCGCCGGTTTTTACGCCATTTTGGTGGTTCTTTTTTTTCCTTCGCTCATACCCGTGATTTTTTTTTGTTTTTGCTCATGCTAAATCTCGAAAAAACACAGTATAAAATTTACCAGTTTTTATCCTTAATGTTGAATGTGTTAAAATTATTCAACGTTTTAACAAGAAAAATCTCAAGTTGAAATTGAGGGAATGATCAATTATAATATTTCATAATTTTCAATATTTCCAGTTGAATTTCCCACCTACATCGCACATGACCCATTAGAGTAGATAATTAGATTACAATTTCTATTTTATATGCATAATACCTTATGAAAATTGAAATTTAGTAGAGTGGTGGACCCCGTATTATAAATTCAGGTGGACTCTTGCATCGGTCGAGGTAACAGACACAACTGTGTCGTAGAGTAATCCAACGACGCATAGGGAAAGTGAAAATGATTTTTGGAAACTAAGCGAAGTATTAAGTATTTTTATTAAAAATAAATAGATAAATGCCAGACTGCTATGTAATGTCTGATTTCCGATACGAAAGTGAATACTGGACAGTTTGCTCAAAGATTAAGAAAAGACTTCATGGGTAGTAAGTAGTAGTATCGAGTATTAAAAACTGAAGAAGTCGTAATGAGAATAGGAGATTGCTGCTAATAATAGGCAGATACAGCTGAAATATAGGGGACACATGATGATAAGTAAAGGTTTAGAGAAGGTAAAACTTAGAAGAGGCATTGAAAGCGAGAAAAACATAGGTGCATAGCAAGTAACCTACTTGAAAATGTATATCAAAATAATTACACTGAGTAATAAGCATAATGCACTCGGACCATCTACACTATCGTTACCCCCTTGACGAATGTTCAAATGTGCTCCATTCTTTAGTTCCACCAAAGAAGAATCTGTAATGTAATAGATCTTGACTAGGCATCTCGACTTCAGTCACTTTCCCTCCAACGTTATATGGCTTCCCTCTGTCTTTTCTACAAATATTTTTATGACAACTGCTCTGACGAGCTTTTTTCCCTGGTGCCCTGACTACATGAATTTAAGCGTGCTACTAGATTGGCATTTAGGTCCCACCCTTTTATTGTTGAAATATTTAAATGTAATAGCCACTTCTACTTCAACAGTTTCTTTCTCGCACTTCCCACATGTGGAACTCCCTTCCGTTTACTTGTTTCCTGATAATTACAATATTCAAATTTTAAATTCAGCGTCAATCTTCATCTTCTGTCGTATTGTATCCCATTCATCTTTTGTCCTTTCCTCAATCCTCCCTATTCTCAGTCTTCTCTTTCAATTTCTCTTCCTGCAACCCACTGCGTACTTATGGAATTTTTACCTTGCTTGCAGTGAAAGGATTAAAAAAATATCCACCATGCTAGATCCACAGAGTCGATCCGCCTATTTATTCTCCTATCAGAAAGCTTCTTTTTCCCCAAGAACCAATATTCTGTTGGAATAGACTCCCACGTGGATGCTTCCCTGAATGCTACAATCTTAATCTTTTAGTCAATAGTCAACCGTTAACTATCTCT
Source organism: Acanthosepion lycidas (assembly GCA_963932145.1). Taxonomy (NCBI): domain Eukaryota; kingdom Metazoa; phylum Mollusca; class Cephalopoda; order Sepiida; family Sepiidae; genus Acanthosepion; species Acanthosepion lycidas. Next base: position 146,548,796 of record OZ010571.1, on the reverse strand, counting down.
TAGTCAATAGACAACTATCTTCCATATTCACATAACACTCACTTACTTCCAACTATTAGAATTCATATCACACATTACTCAGCAACCCTCTATATTAAGTGCCTTTTGAGCCTTCTATTTGGTGAACATAAATAAAAAAAGAAAATTAGTCAACACTGGTACTGTATTCAGACTTTACTATAGCATTATGCCGTTGTCTGCGCACAGATTTTTGAGCATCTGCATGCATGAAAAAAACACTTTTTTTTTTACAATTTAATCTCGACTTTAACCCAACTTTGAGCCTAACACGCACCCTGACCCTTACCAGATGAAGCGTAATAACCAATGACATCGTGTAAATAAATGATGTTACCTTACTTGGTCGACGCAGACGAAAACAGAATGCAGTGTACAGAATGACTCATGGTTTGATCTGTCACCAGGGTGAATGAGGGTGTAATTTGATGCAGCGTATATTCTCCGTTGTTCTGTGAATTAACATCCTTGTCATTCACTGGCAGTTCCGTTTTTGCATCATTTATGTTAGCCCGCCTCTTTTTCCCGTGACAATGATATCTCTCAGGAAATCACATATTCTTGTTATATCCTCCTACTCTGACCCAAGAAAATCATGGAACTATTCGGAGATAGAATACTCCTTCTATGTAAATCTGACAAATATCTCACGATTAAACGTTAGTGCATGGTGTTAACGGGCTATTGCTACCACAGCTACGCCACCTCGTTACTTATTACGTCATATAAGCGCCATCCGGATTTGTCCATTTCTACAAGCGAAGGAGAGCAAAAACATCCATGCTGTAACTAATTTTTAGCACTACGGTTTACATTAAAAATGTAAATTTCAGACAATACTACCTAAGTTAAACAATATGTTTCTTTGTAAGTTAATGGATTCTTCTTCTTCTTCTTGTATGTGCTGTGTCTCTTCAGAAATTTAATTATTATGGCTTTCCAAAACTTCCTATTATTTGTAGGTCTTTCTAAGGTTTGTTTTTTTACTATTGCTCGTAATCCCTGTTATGTCAACTATTTACGTAATCTCGTTATGTAGGTTAAGTCCATGATATTCTTAGTGTCTTCTTCGACATCTTTGTTGCTTCAAGTCTCCTCTTCCTCTGTGAGAAGATTGTCAAGCATTTACAAGGACCGATATTACTGTTGTGGTATCCTCCCTCTAAAGAGTCTATGTTGAACTCTTTCGCCTACTATAAGATCAGTAGAAGAGTAGGCCTTGGGGGAATAGTCGAATAGATTATTCGATACTGTCAAACTCACTGCCTTGAGTAGAGAGAAATCCGGACGAGGCTTTGCCGAAGGGCAATGTTTCGTCCAGGGAGGTAGACAGGCTCTGAACCCGTTTATACGGATTCTAAGGGAATATTTTCGACCGAGCCTACGGTCTCGGAAACCCAATGTAAACTTGACCTTGTGCCACATACACCCTTCGTGGGGGGCTGTTAAATATAACAGTCAAGTAGATTGTTCATTACTGTCAAACTCTCTACCGTGAGCAGAGAGGAACCCGGACGAGGCTTTGCCGAAGGGTAAAGTTTCGTCCGGGAACGTAAACAGACTCGGACCGGCTTATGCGGGTTCTACGGAAAAATTTTTGTCTGAGTCTACGGGCTCGGAGAACCCGCGGTAAACCCGGCTTTGTACAATATAATCCTTCGTAAGGGGCTGTTAAATATAACAGTCGAATAGATTGAACGCTATGTCAACCGACACACGCTCACTAGTCGTGTAATAATCTTCTATTGTACTTACTGTTTAATACATGATATATCTGCAACGCTTATTATTTTTTTAACAATTTACTTGGTCACAACACTTACATAACAGTTAAGCACGCTTTTCTTTGTTTCTAATGAAATTTTCATGTTTCTTAATACTTTGCTTAGCTTTTATAAGGCACTTTCGCTATTCCAATGAATCTTCGCATTTCACTGGCGGACTCATTTAAAATAATTCATAAATGAATGAATTTTCTTGTCTGCATCCGTATTCTTGCTGAACGTCATTGTGAAGTATCAGGGATCTTTATATGATTAGATGAAATGCACTTTGAGCATGTAATTGGTGATGTCGTGAATTGTAAATATTATGTTTCAATGGGCGAATCGAAGAATTAATATATTTTGTTTCATTACCCATTTACCAAGGAGTCGTTGCGGTTGTAACTCTACTAAAGAAAAATAAATTTATTACCATATTCTAAGAGCTGGTTGGTTGCCTTATTTCGTTTAGCGACATATTATCAGCTATGCGTTATTTAATACCGAAATCTAAATATTTTGAACACAACTGTATGGCTTCAACTAAATATATTTTAAAATCTTCACCTACAGATAAGTATATATTGGTCATATTCCTATAAAATGTATTGTTGGTAATTTTACTATAAATATGTAAAGTTCGCAATTTTTTATATAAAAATGTATTGCTGGTATTTTTACTATAAATATATATTTTTATGCTTTCAAAGTGTTTTGTTTGGGGGTTTCACTATTTGACCATAGCTGGGACCCTAACAGGTGCTATCAACCCATGTCAGGGTGGACCTGGGAACAACAGCAATTATGAGGTGGTTCCACGCTTCCTCAAAATCTCCAATCTCCTGATCAGGGGCCTTGTTGCCGGATGTAGTTTATCGTCATACCCAGGACTAACTATTGTCTAAGAGAATACTGCTGCTAATTTGGTCGTTATTTTTTCTTAAATAAGATGAATGTTATTGCAATGCATCTTTTAAAATTTAATAACTGAGATGAAACAATATGTCTTGTCTTTGATCCTTTACAAGAGCCAGATGAGTCCGAAAACGGAATACAGCTGCTCTATCTGGGCTGGAGCTGATGAGTGATCACTTTCCAGTCCACGACAGAGGCCCAAATCGTTTACACCGACTTGTGGATGATGGATTGTTTTCCACCTTACACCATTTTTTTCTACAGCCGAAGTAATGCAAGCCTCTCTCTAGTCTATTTGTTATATCCATGTAAAATTTCTGGACGTGCTACATTCCTCCCAGCCAAGACCGACCACGCCGCGTATATGGAGGCAAATCACTCCCATTATATTTGTATGACTTTAGTAATGTATAAGTTCCACTCGGATCACTTCTTAATCATAACTCTTGCTTTGTGGAACGGGATACCAGGAGGAGGCTCTCCCGAACAATACAAACTTAACTTTTTTTTAGTTAGGCTTAACCGTTATCTTTCACAGATATGCTCATAAACTACGCTCGTTACTCTTAATGCGCACACAGCAACCGACTTCAGTAACACTGTAGCTTGAGTTGCGTGGTTCTTGGGGCTTTTATAGTGTGAACATTAGTAAAAGAAAAATGGGATTTATTAAATAAAATTTTAATATATTAAAATAATATGTTATTATATTTATTTACTGCGTTTGTTTATGCTTTGGTTAACTGTTTTCCCTATTTTTTATATTCTAATAATAATAAAATAATTAGAATTTACAGATAACAGAAATAACGAATATTGATGGAAAAAGTAAAACTAGCGGGCCGAGTTCAAATTCAAGACTAGTTTAGTACTTGTACTGGGCTTAAATCCATAAAATGTAGGTATCATACAGAAGATTTCATCCGAACAATTACCATGAAATTATTTATAGAAAAGGCATAGAGAAGTAGCTTTATTTTAGCGTTGGGAAAGTGATTGAAGCAATATCAATCGTTATCTACTGTCTTCCTGATCTCTCTCTCTCTCTCTCTCTCTCTCTCTCTGCTCATTATTAATGTTTCTGTTTCTAATTCTTCCACATCCAGTAACCGCTTGTGTTTTAGTGACATTACTGCGTTTCTTGAGGCGATTCCTATTAAAAATAAAATAGCGATTGACATTGAATTTAAATTTTGGGAGATCAAAGTTGGTTGGAAAGCAAGGAGCCGGAAGGAAGTTCCGCAAATGAGAAGTACGAGAAAGGAAACTGTTAGCATAGAACATACGATTACATCTAGTAAATACAACTGTAAATTGATGAACCCTGTCGCCAATCTAGTGCTTAAATTTATAAAGTCCATATCGAAGAGTTGATCTGAACGATTATTTATAGAAAAGACACAGAGAAGCAAGTTTACGGTAGTGAGAAAGTGACTGGAGCCAATACTCCAGGTCAGAAAACTAAATTTGCTAATTCTTCTTTTGAATTTATCAAGAATCTCTAAATGTACATAATGAGCAACGGACTAGATATGGTAACAATATTCAAAGCATGGACGATATTTTAAATAGCTGTGCAGACCCAGTTCCACTAAATTCCAAATCGTTGACAACGTGAACCTACTCCACTATCTTTCCAATAATGTACAGCAATTTATACATAAAAAAGAAAGCAATCTGTTGAAATCGATGATCGTCTACGTCCTGAAGGGAGATTGCATTTAGAAAGGAGGAGAGAAGAAGATAGTATTTATGTTACTGTCACCCGAGATGTATTTAATGCTTGTGATTTGAACTCTACTGACGACCCTCTTGAATGTTCTTGCCTGTCGAAATCCCATTGCGTTGGTGTTTTTTCTATTCTTAAATCTTCAAATATATCACCTGTATTTTTGTGTCTGTCGTGATCATCATGAGTATGATTTTACGCAGCATTTTCCATAAATATTCTTCCATCATCGATAACTTGAATTTTAAGGTACTCGGGAACAAGATATACACACGATTAGACATAATATTTCTCCAAAACTAGATTACGTCTACTTGTTTGAATAGAGTTGTCTGCTCGGTTATCAGAGCGCCAGATGATTTTATGGTCCGCTAGAAGAGAGACAAATACAATTTAGCAGAATATTGTTCTTTCTTCAGAATAAGTTCAGTCTGCTTGTTTGGATAGAGTTGTTGGTTGGGATATCGAATTGTGAAGAGATTAGCGAGGGAGAGATTCGGGTTCGAATCCCGACTAAGACAATCACTTATAAAATTTGAAAAGGTAGACATGCAACTCTACACCACGACTCCAGATATGTTGAATAGCAGAGTTTACTTGGTTCAACTGCATTTGTTGTCAAACAGCTAAGAAAAGTTATGACTTTGAATTGACAGATGTGAACGTTTTCTGAGTTCAGCTGGGGCACAATGCCGAAAGAATAGGGTAGCAAGTAAGGATCGAACTCACTATTCAGTCGTAATTGAACTAGCGAGATAAGCTTGTTAACCATTACACCACGTCGAAGGGACCGGATTGACAGACGAAGAGAAGTCAAAGAGTAATTACTCGACTGTTGTTTTTTCAGAATATTTGTGGTTATGTATAGTTTAGCGAGGAAAGAGAAGGAAGCTGTGGAGGACTATGATTGTCTTAATTTTGGAAGGATATTGCACATAGATAGAATTTGTTGGGATATAGACATGTTCAGTGTTATTTTACTTATTTTTAAAATAGTTTCTGGTTGGTGCTTATATAATTTGTTTGCATGTTAGAGCAATTCCTGGTTAATTATTCTCCCCCTCCCTCTGTAATAGTTGCTTTTTATATTCCTTGTCATCCTGCTTACTGCTGTTTCTTTCTTTCTTTCTTTCTTTCTTTCTTTCTTTCTTTCTTTCAACCTCTATTGCATTTTTTCTTATTAATATTTGCGTGAATGTAATAATTTACATGTCTTCTCTTTTATCAGCAGTGATCTTTGATCATCTTTTTTTGTTAAATTTTCACATGTGTAATATAAGGTAGGCTATGCAGATAAAATAATGGTTATCTATGCGGAAAATAGATACGAAATAAAGAGTTCAGATTTCTGTCTAGTCTGTTGCGTTTACTACGCACAATTACACTTGTGCAAAACATGCATTTTTCTCCTTCCAGCTATAAATTAAAAAAGTGGTTCATGTATTGCTATGAGTGCTATTTTTAAAGATTAAACTTTTCGCTAGAACTTTGTTCTGGGGTTTTGTATTGCTTTCAGACATTATTTTCCTTCGGAAAGATACTGAAGTTGTTTGCCTTCTTCACAGTGATTTACTGAGACACCACCTCTAGTTAGCTGCTTCTTCAACTTTAGCGCTTTATTCCCTTTATTTATCCTACTTGCCCCCATTGAGAAGGGGCGGGGGAGCAGTTCAGTCGTCGAACATTCGACACAAAGAATTATGCTGGTTAGATTATGTACATACATATTTTTAATTAGTTAAACATTTTTAGTTGAATACTTTATTTTTTTTTTTTTTTTTGTAGAATGAGTTTATGTCGGTTACAAGAGTAATACATTTTATAGTCATTTATAGAAAGCAGTTCAATAGAAACAATGAAAAGATTTTTCTCATTTTTTTTAAAAAATATCACCGACCAGTCTTGACAATAACGAGCCAACAGTCACAAATAAAAAAATATATATCTACTGCTCATGACCGTTTGGCTAGCCAAGACAATAGAATATTCTGTAGTGAATGTCTTATCAGATCTAATCCTCACTATTCTTCTTCTTCTTCTTCTTCTTCTTCTTATTATTATTATTATTATTATTATTATTATTATTATTACAGTATCCATGAAATTTTCACGCTTTTCCTATTTGTTTTCTCTAATAAAATCCTAATTATTAAATTAATGATTGTATTTTTTTTTGTCAATTTCGCGACTACAATTGCAAATTCCCCTATTGCATTATGAAATAGTTGAGCTTAATAAATTTAACAATCTATTACAATAAGAATAACAAATATAGAGGTGGGTCATTATTTAAAGAAGTAAGAAAGTCAAACTCATCTTGAGTTCAAAGCAGATTAAAAAATTTTAAAAATATGCTTTTACAAGCTGTTTTCTTAATGCTTACAGACATTTTTATTTTATTTTATTATTTATATTCTACAGAATATAAATAATAATTGCTATATATATATATATATATATATATATATATATATACATATATATATATATATATATATATACATATATATATATATATATATATATATATATATATATATATACATACTATAAGAAATGGATGGAATATTTAACCTATATAAATATATAAATATATTATTTAATTTATTGTATTATTATTTATATCCTATAGAATATAAATAATAACAGCTATATATATATATATATATATATATATATATATATATTTCCAAGAGGATAGAATCCAGATAGAACTCAATGTACAGGATAGAGTAAGAATATAATATAAATAATATAAAAAAGCTCAAACACTAATATTCCATGGTTATAATTTATTACATTGGAAAATCCTAATCCCGATCCAATTCATCAGACCTACAAATTCAAAAAAAATAATGCATATATATATATATATATATATATATATATATATGCGTGTGTGTGTGTGTATATATATATATATATATATATATATACACATATATAGAGAGAGAGACAGAGAGATAGATAAATAAATATATATATGATAATAATAATAATATAATATATATAAATAATATATATATTATTTTATTTTATTATTATTTATATGCTAAAGTCCTCAATTTCATATGTTTCCTTGATTTGCACATCAATAGGTCTAACTTCTCGATTTGTTCAAAAAAGTTTCTTTTTGTGATGGAATACTGTTGTTTTGCCCGTGGTGTCTATACATCACAATCTATTTTATTATGAAGAAGTTTGTACATCCTACAGACCTCCGTTTACTTATACCAACACCTGTATATACTGAAAAAGTTAATACCTTTTGAGAAAAATTGATACGTAATTCTTGTTTAAAGTGTTCACATCAGCCACTATTATCCTTTTATAGACTGGAGTCATCACGTAACATTCGAATTAATCAATAATGTTTATAATATAAGATTGTTATTTATATTCGTTCGTTTTTGTTTTTTTGTTTTTTTGGTGGGGGGTTCTGATTGTCTGTAAATGATCTTGAAGGATAATATTTCTGGTCACCCTACGAAATTGTTGTCTTACGCTATTGAAATTTTATTTTGAACTAGACACGACTTTGAGACAGAATGCCAACTAGACAAGAATTAGCATGTTTGACATAATCTCCTTTCTTTTATTCGAGGTCAAAAAGCTGACAAAGCTGTTCGAGATATTTGTGCTGCGCTCCGAGATGATTTGCAATTAAGAAACCAATTAAGAAAGCTTATTTGCAAAATATGTTTACTATTTCATTCCATTTGTTGTACCACTGCGCTTATCTTTTAATGTACTGTATTGCTATAACCTTCGGAAACCTTTAACTTTCTCCGTAAATAGATGCTTTCATATAAAGCTGTAATAAATTCTAGAATATATAATGTATTTGTAGGATATACGAGAACATCTCAATCAAGATTTAATTATGTTTGCTTTGCCACTGAGGAAACATGCGAGTAAGCTTTCTAATAATGGAATATTAACTTCTTTCCTCTTAAACCAATACATAGACTTATGGACATCAAGATTTGGTCTCAATACAGCAATAATTCTTCGAATCAATCGTATATTAACAGCAGGGGACCATATTAGAAGACTCTTTCCCAATCCCGATACGAATATTTCATTTGCATGAAAAATATATTAAGAAAAAAAACCCCAGAAAATACAAGCACACATTTTTGCGATGCAATATTTGAAACCTACACATATTGAAGTCTGTGCCATTAGACCTATTTTTTCTATGCGCTGTTTCCGAGACACTAATCCACACTTGGGCTTATGGTTATTAATGAAACACCGGATGATCACCAAAGTTAAGCAACGTTGAGGCTGGTCAATATAAAAAAAAATATTTTTCTGGCCTTAAAATAACCTGCAAAATGTTCATAATCAGTAGAAAACACATCAGCCAATCAATAATCATATAATACGTATTTGCTATTTCCTTTTTTTTTTCTTTGTATATGTATAGGTGGTCACTCGTATTTGAGACTGGCTATCCAATCCCTGTTGGAGACGCTTGCTCAGGCGCATTTGCGTTTATTCAACACCCACAGATCCCTCCTGTGGTTTATACTGCAACTATGCTGAGCAGACCTTACTTATAGTTTCTGGGAAAGAGCATATTATCTAGCGAAGATCAACAATTTGAACAAGGCCAGCACGCTCAAGCCCTAGTCCACGATAACTTCGTGCTAGCACATCTATAAAGCCCCCAATTTTCACTCACGGGGGTCAACACGTGGTATCAACCCCTCGAGTCCGATAACATCATAGAGACAAATCGACCATTTTGAGATTCGAACCCGAATCTCATGGTCAGAATACGAACGTTCTTTCCTATTTTAGCATATTAAGGTATAAGTATATTATATTAAGTATACTCACGTGCTAATACCGTTGAGAAAGACATGAATCATCCTGTTATCCCCCAGCTATGGGTAAATAGCAGGATAGACCGGGTTCTATAGCCTTGGATAGCAACTGGTCTACCGAAGAAAGAAATGGCAACCTACTGCGGGAAAAAATCTGCCTCGTCAGTCATGTATCGAAAAATACATGATCGCCAAAGCGTGTATCACACATGGCACATAACTGACTGATATTCACTTACGCGCAAATAAACTGGGGAAAAGTAAGAATCCTCCTCTTGTCCCCGCAAATATGAGTAAATAGGAGGACAGACCGGGTTCTATAGCCTTGGATCGCAACTGGTCTACCGAAGAAAGAAATGGCAGCCTACTGCAGGAAAAAAATCTGCCTCATTAGAAATGCATCGAAATATACATGATCGCCTAAGATTGTATCACGCAAGGTACATAGCTGATATATATTCAATTATGCGCAAATACACTGGGGAAAAGTAATAATCCTCTTCTTCTCCCCCCCCCAGATATAAATAAATAGCAGGACAGACCGGGTTCTATAGCCTTGGATCGCAACTGGTCTACCGCGGGAAGAAATGGCAACCTACTGCGGGAAAAAAATCTACCTCATTACTCATGTATCGAAAGATACATGATCGGCTAAGCATGTATCACACATGACATATAAATAACTGATTAAATTCCGGTTATTTGTATTGACTTTGGCGTAATGGGGAAATATGGCATTAAGAATTTGTCACATTATTTATATTATTCGGACTATTGTCCTCATCTTTGTCGCCATATTTATTACAACGTTTTTGCCGTTGTACGCTCCGGCTTTCTTCAGGAGGTTGAAATGCCGAACATACCCTTTATGGCACAGTGGATAAAGGCGTTATTTAGATCCAGTGACAGGACCCAAAGAGTGTAATACCCGGTTAAGGCAGTGGTAGACTTGGAGAGAGGAATTAACAGGGGATAACTGATAACTGACAACCATTAAATATGGCACGTGGAACTAGAACAGTCTACCCCAGTGAGCGAAATAAAGGGTTCAGTTCGACATTCCAACTACCTGAGGAAGGCCGAAGAGTACAACGGCCGGAACATGTAATAAATGTGGCAACAAAGATGAGGACAATACTCCGAATAATGTAAATAATGTACATAATACCTCATCTCAGAAATATAGACAGATACTGAAGAATTTGTCACTCAGAGAGCATAATTTGGGTGGGGGGTAGTAAAGAGATAAGCATTGTTTAAACTTACAAAAAATAGGAAGTTGAAGAGAACCATGATCACCCACGTCCTGAATGGACATATCGCATAAAAAATATATAATAGTGATTGTTGATTGAACTTTACTAGTTGCTTTACGTATATCCCTTTGTCCCAAATGTCATATATATAAATTTATTTACAACCAAATCTATACACACACTCACGTATATATACAATTTGTACATTAGCGAGAAAAAAGTATGACAAAATTGAAAAGATTTGCCTCTGACGCATTAGGAATTCATCAAATTTTTTCCCCAAAATTATTCTTGATTGATAAAAAGTATGGACCTTTTTCCCATATATATATATATATATATATATATATATATATATATATATATATATATAACTAATAAATAGTATAATCCAAAATGACCTTATATGGGGAATACCCTATTTCGGTTGATGAAGATATCGGTCGTCTGTCTTATCAACCAAAGTCCACACCGTGCTTGATAAGACAGACGACCAATATCTTCGTCTGCCGAAATAGGATATTCCCCATATGAGGTAATTTTGAATTTTATTGTTTATTAATTATATTGCTCTTTATTAAGAAATATATTGAGCTCTTTTTATAGATCAGTTTTATTATTTAATGTTACTAGGATCCGCTTGGATTATATATTGTTTACCTTTAGTGTATATATATATATATATATATATATATATATATATATATATATATATATATATATATATTTCATTGAATACGACGGACAAGGTGCTTTTATTTTTTTTTATATAATTTCTCATTGGATCTATTTTTTTTTTCTTTTCAGATGATAAATTATATAAAAACTGTCCGCATGTTCTTTTTATCCGAACGCTCGAACATTCGCACCTTGAAGGATTGCTGCTTAAATACACAATATATATATATATATATATATATATATATATATATATATATATATATATATATATATATATATCAGTTGGGATCAAACATCACACGGGAAAACGTAACAATCTGTCTTCCCTTCCAAAACGTTTTCCTTCGTTTTCATACATTCTTGTTACCCGTAAAGATACCCATATTCATAAAAAATCATAAAAAGCTGCGATCCTACTGAACTGTGATATTTTCCCATTCACCGCAAAACAAGTGAAACCCAGGAAATTTACTTGTTTGCTCTTGAATGATAAGTTTGACTGAATTGTTTTCCGATTGATTTTTTCTTTAAAGTGCAAGGCTGTTAATGGTTTCTAAAAGTAGCTGACATTGACTACATTGGACGTATCCTTCTGTTTCTATGGTCTTTTTTATTCAGATTCCCTTGACTATATGCCAAACATCTTAGCGGTCGTCTTTGAAGAATTGCTCAATTCAGTTTCGCAGTCAAAGAGAGTTTCAACTAGACAGAAACAGACCAAAAATAGCTTCAACATACATAGATTAATTAGATTTATAAAAAGTGAGAATGAAAGAGTTAAAAGCAACCAGCGTATAACATTGGTCTCCTAATGAAAAAAAAATCAACAATGAATGTTTTAAATAGCTAATTTTATCATAAATTGGAGATACTAAAAGCAAACAAGTACGACAATTTAAATATCTTGTAAATGTTTCAACAGAGGACGGAAAGGGCGGTACTCAAATCCGTACATTGGGATAGCAAAAGTTGCCTTCCTAAAGCTAAGCTGGGTAGTAAGAGACAGGAAGAGACTTGAGGCGATAGAAATGTGATTTCATAGAAGGATTCTGAGAATACCATGGATATATTGACATTTGATATTAATTTATTATAGAGTTAGATTCGATGCAAGTATATGTAGTCTATGGCACGTGGGTAAACATTATCCGAAGACTTAGCTTCTTTCTTCGTGTCAGACTCTCTATAACCATAATTACAGTAGAAGTTTTACCAGCATACACTATTGGCGATCACAATCTTAACAATATAAACATATGAAGACGACACTGTGTTGATTGAAGAAACATAAAAGAAACTATAAACTCTCTTACAAAATGTATTGAAGGAAAGCTATAAGAAAGGACTAAACCTTAATTGTAAGAAAACAAAATGCATGGTTGTCAGCAAAAGAGACAGTCCAACAGGCAAATTACAAACTGGAGATAACAAAATCAATCAAGTACAACAATTTAAATGTCTTAGAAGTGTTTTAATACAGGACGGAAAGTGTGACTCAAAACCGAAGGTGCATTGGGATAGCAAATGATGCCTTCTAAAAGCTAAGCAAAGTATTAAGAAACAAAAACAAATTCATTAAAACAAAGAAATAGTATTGAACTCTTATGTAATATCAGTCCTTCTATATGATAGCGAATGCTGAATAATCTCCTCATAGATGAATAAGAGACTTGATGCAACCGACATTTCGTTCTACAGAAGAACGCTAATAATTCCATGAAGGGAACATGTGAGGAAAAACGAAGATTTAGAAAAAATGACAAGTACACGTATATTTAACAATATCAAGAAGAGACAGTTGAAATTTCTAGGGCACATAATGAGGAAAAAACACTTGGAAAATTCGAAACTCACAGGACAGATTGAAGCCAATTAGGTCAAATGAAACAACGTATAACCTACCAACCGAGCTTAAGTAAATGAATGGTGAAACAAGTTTTCGAGAGATAGCAAAGAACAAAAAGGACAAGAAATTTTGGAGAGCCATTCTCGCCAAAGGAACATAGAACAGAGACGAAGTATTTCGAAAATAAAATATTTTAATTTCAATTAAATTTTTGTCAGCGTCTCGTTAAATGGTACGGAACCAAGTAGTACCAAATGTTACGCAAACGTGTTCTTTTATGCAAAACGCACAAGTATTTGGGATCATTGAGTCAATGCAAACAATTCCTTCCTTAGCTGCATAGTATGTGCTTCGCCAGGGGTACAAAGAGTTTTGTATCCAGAGTTTTCCTTCTAAAACTGTTGCCACTGATGGCTATCCTCCTATTTACCCACAGCTGGGAGAGAAGAGTTGAATTCATACCTTTCCCAAGGGTAATAGTACGTAAGTGAGTGTAATGAAGTAAAGAGTGGAATTTGAGCTTGGCTCTCCGATTCCTCAATGCGAGCCGTAATCCAGTACTCTACCATGACTTATGAGTTATTTAACTTCTAAAGCGATGCTATTCTAAAGGCACTGGAGACTCAAGTAGGATGTATTATGGGTGCTCGTAACCATAACACTATAAGATACGAAAATAACACTGTGTTAATAGCCAACTCGAAAAGGAAACTACAGGTACTCCTGGGCAGGGTGGTAGAAGAAAACAATGAAAAGGACTAGCTATCAACTTCAAGACGAGGAAGTAGCCATCGGTAATGCGGAAGTCTCAATATTTGGGAAGCTTTTTAATAGAGGATGGAAAATACAACACCGAGATCCGAACACGCCCATTGAACTAGCGAACGAAGCTTTTCTAAAGCTAAGCTATGTCCTGAGAAACGGAAAAATATCGTCAGAAATAAAGAAAATCTTTCATTACCGACTGGGTGAAATGATAAAAAATGCAAACAATGTTTTCAAGGGTGAAGTTTCTAACTATACCAGGCAGACGACAGTTGCCTGAGGTAGTTAGAAAATTTACTTTCCAGTTGGATTTTATGAAGATATATGTGGTTATAAAATAATGTGGGGTGATTTCAATTAGAATTCCATCTGAGCACAATTATGGTTTTGGTCAGTGTAACATACACTACCTGACGCAGAACATTTCAATCGTTTTTTGTTTTGTTTTTTTTTTGCTCGGGATGTTATTTACTTCGTGGATATTTATACCCACACCAGCCACTTGCAGACTGCCTGTTGTACCCGCCTTTATTAAGCTGGCAGTAGGAACTGCACACTGTTTGGGAGATATGTGTTACCATTTCAATGATTTTATAAGAATATTCACTACTTTAATGTGACATGTCCTGAAGGGAGGTGTGGGTGATAATTTCTCACCTGGTAGTATTTTTGTCAGTTCTACCAACCCTGTTCCGTCTTTCATTCACTCAAGCTCATCAAATAGGTTTCACGCTACCTCCACGCTGACCATTTTGTCTTCGTGAGTGCCAATTCCTCATGTATTCCTTCCTCTTTATGGAGACATGATAATTCAACTATTTCTTTCCGATTCTGAATATGTATTTAATGTTTTCATTTTCCTTAAATCTTCTTCATTGCTTACGTGCTATATCCATATTTTTATCTGCATCCCTCTGTAAAGCTGTATTTGCACTGCCCCCAATCTCCTCTACATCTGTGATGAGATTATCAAGCATTCCCATATATATATATATATATATATATATAGTCACTCGTATTCGAGGATACCCATCTACTAGGGTGGCTAGCCAATCCCTATTGTAGACGCTTGCTCAGGTACATTTTTGTATTTTCTCAACACCCACGAAGTCCACCTGTGAGTTTATACTGCAACTATGCTGAGTAGACCGTAGTTATAATTTCTGGGAAAGAGCGTGTTATCTAGCGTAATCAACAATATGATCAAGGCCAGCACGCCCAAGCTCTCAGCCACGATGACTTATGACTTCCTGCTAGCAGAGTTATCGACGACACCCAAGGGTTTCGTCTACCAAATTTCACTCGCAAGGCTTGGGTCAATCCGTGGTATGGTTTTTAGTCACTTTCCAAAGATTATGCACGCTGGGATCGACCCCTCCAGTCGGATAACTCGTGACATCAAACCCGTCCGCCCATCAGCAAGTCTCATAGTCAAAATGCGAACGTTCTAATCACTCAGCCACGTGTCCATATTCCCTGATATATAGGAGGATTGATATTACATAGCAGTGTAGAAGTCAAATGACTTACATGCTAGCATGGCGCTAGGAACAAGATCCGATGATTGGCAAGAGCTCTTTATCAAAATTGGTATTCCAGCTGACTCTGCCAGGACTTATGCTGAAACTTTTGTGAAAGAAAGCATTACCAAGGATAGACTCTCTATAATAGACCAGGAGATCCTCAAAGAACTAGGTGTCACAACCACGAGACATGCCCTAGCCATCCTGAAACTAGCAATGGAACAGCCTTTGACATCAGGCAGCTACACGAAGGTCTCTGTAGTTAAACTACCCCAGCTCCATTCAGAGATGACATCACAGCAATTCCGAAAGTTCAGAATTGACTGGGAGGTATTTGTATGAATGACAAACATGCCTCCTGCACAGACCAACATCCAGTTATACAACTTTGCTTATGACTGTCCAAACATCAATTATAAACACATACCCCAAATTTGTCTCTGAAAAACCAAATAGATTCATGGACATGTTGGAGGCATTAGTCACACAAAAATCAAACCCCATGGTTCATAGATTGTCTTTTGCCTCAATTTATCAAGGACAAGGTGAATCGGTCCAGCAATTTGTCACCTGCCTCAGAGGTACAGCGCAGGATTGTGACTTCACATGTCCCATTTGCAGTCATGACCTATCTGATATCTATATCAAAGACCAGCTGGTCAGAGGCACAGCAAATAATGCTCTTCAAGCAGATCTAATATCAAAGCCCAGTTCTTTAAAGACCCTCGAACTCACATTGTGGCCTGGAGAGCCCTTGTCTCGAGGCCCCGTCCGGTCGAGATGTCAATGTTCACTGAGTCCTGCAATTCGCATAAGTTCTCGCGGCTGACCCCGCTCTTCAAGCAGTTCATTCTTACTTTCTGTCAAAATTTCCGTCTCTAAATCTTTTTTTTTTGTTTTTGTTTTGCTCAGTATATTGATTACACAATCTAATATAGGAAAACTGACGACTGAAAGAATGATTAATTCATCCTTCAAAATGGTGAGGGCAGGTGACTACTCTTTATATCTACTGCTCAAATCCTGATTTTGCCTTGATTCGAATATTGAGTACTGACATTCGGTATAATGTTTCTTTTTCCAAACACACTTAGGCCAAGTGTATATATTTCCTCAGCTTAGCTTTCTACTAGAAATGGTGCAAACGTGATGAAATTGCAGCAGAAGGACAGTGTTAAAGCATTCCCTCACCAATATAGAATCGACATGCTTTGAAAATCAGTTTCGAACACAGAAAACTCTCACTGATTGATAAAAAATATAACTAATCTCGCAAATAATGAATCCCTAGAACAAATATAATTCACACTTCCTATCTGCGAATTTTGCGCCCGCGAATTCAACCAACCGCAGATCGAACATATGTTTTAAATATGCAGAAAATTATAGAAAATGTAAAACATTTGCTTCACCTTGGGCGCAACGCTGAAGCCACACGAATGAAGTAATGTTTCGTCATCTGCTATAGCCTCTAACCATTTCATAGACCCTCAATCTATAACCATACACGTCATTTGCCTCGAGTTACATTCGACAGTAAAATCTTTTTCCTATCTTATCTCTAAAGTTTGGAATGGAAATACGAGAGCTGTTCAAAAACTAAGGTACACGCATTTTCTAATCAAACATGATTATTTTTAGGGTCATTTCTCTTCGGGACGTGGGCGGTCGTTCCTCGCCACAGTTCCGGTCTCTTTCTCATTTGTTTCGATAGAAGAGTAGTTTCCCGGTGCTTTCGCCACAGATTTGAATTCAGACTTTTGCTTCTCTTAAACTATCTAACACCCAAAGCCTAAAGAGCGTCGTCTATACAACTATTTAGACTACAACTGGGATAATAACAGACGTAATCACGATTTTTCCAAAGGTTATTTTTTCAAATTGAACTCAACAGATGAGTGGAAATTTCCGCGCCAATAATATTTATACTACGTGTATATCATTATTATATTATACGAAAATCAGACACAAATTAAATCATTAGAAATTATTATTAAATTATATTATACGAAAATCAGACACAAATTGTAAAACCATTTAGGATATAATTGCTGTTCCATCTCAATATCTTGTGCTATCTTGTTGACATATCAATTATTCCCTGCTTAAATAATTTTAATGTCGAAAAACTCTTCCAGGTGAATTTTAAATCCTCTTCATAATTAAAGGTATGTCCATGCAATAAATTTCGTAGAGACTGAAACAGGTATTAATCTGAGGGGGCCACTTCTGGCAAATATGGAATGTTCATCAAAACACCCCAGGCAAGCCATAGTAATTTTTATCGTGTCAGTGTGCGATCTGGCATTGTGGTGATGAAAGACAATGCTCTTAAAATTTAGCAAATTCTGGATGTTTCTAGTAGATGGCTGCGTTTAATTTGTCCAGTTGGTCACAGTACTCATCCGAATTTAATCTCCTAAAAGACAACATCCTTCCAATCCACTAAATTGAAAGCATAAACATCTTCGGGTGAATCCTGCTTTGAAGGTTGCTTCCCAGTGATCGTTAGCGCTTCACATTGTTATAGACCATCCATTTTTCATTCCTTGTCACCATTCCCTTCAAAGAATAATCGTTTTCATCATGTTTCTACAATGAAATGACAGACAGGAATCTATTGGGCGTAGTTAGCCTCATTCTATTAATGCGGGACCAATACATCGAACCTGCCGACGTGATCAATTTCATTCAGATAATTTTCAACGATCGATTTGGATATTGGCCAAATTCATATCTGCGATCATCCTAGTTGTATAACGGTGGTTGGTGTTGGCTAACTTCCTCATTTTGCAACTGTTAATCATACTTGGCCGGCCAGAGCGAGATGCATGTTGAAGCGAACCATTTCCCGATCGAAATTTTGAAAACTCCTTCTGGCACAAGCGTTCAGCGTCGTCTCTGTACATATCTTCCTGAGATCTTGATAAGTCTTTTTGTTCTCTATTTTACTGAGTGAACCGATGTACACAAAATACAACCTGTTTTGTTAAAGTCCGCTTCAAATAACGTTGCTATGTCAAGTATCTAACCAATGCGCATGCGCAAGTAACACATTGAAGTCAGCTCCTTATTAGAATGGTTGAATTTTAGTCATCAAAAACTTAACGAACAAGTTGGCCAACATATTACAAACTGTGTACATAGTAGCACTACTGTCCTAATTTCTACATAGTCTAAATGGAATATTGCTGCCATATTCGGGTGGGAGCTTTCCAATTCCAACTTTGCAGTCTTGACAGATCTCAAAGATGTTTATGTGGCATTGTTGAATGGAAACTGTTCTGACGAGCAATATTATTTAGATCCACCATTTCAAGCCTTTACAACAAAGACACGCCATGTCGCGTACGAATGATTTAAACATCCGTATTTCCTTCATATCAAAATAATAAAAATGAACAATGTCGGACAAATTCGTTCTAAGCGCCGCTTACTATTACTACGGTTATAACATATTCAGGTATGTGGTCAGCTGTTATCTATCCAACATTTGCTCATTATTTGCACTTATTACCGCCTACATTTACGTCCATGTACCAACCTTATTCAGTAAGGATCTCCAGGTTTCTTGGACCCTACATTGCTGAATAATAGTGTAAAAAACCGAGATTGATTTATTTCTTCCATTAGTGCACAGCGTAGCGGATCGTGGCCTAATACAATTGAAGTCACTCTTTCAACTCTGCAACAACTACGCCATAATTTACGGATAAATGTCGATTCACAGGCCAAACAGTTTGAAAATCTGAAGAAGACAAGGTTGATTCCATGACTGGGAAGCTTCCATCACCACTGATCTTCAAATATTTCGGCATTCAGTTATTGGGTTCAAGTATGCAATAGGTGTGCTGGCCGTGGACTTCATACAGTATGGTTAATGCAGTCAGATACAGGACTGAATGAAGGAAACTGATCGTCGAAACTAATGATGATGTGTACGTAGGGGTGCCAAACTGTCAAATGTATGGTCCTTGTGATATGTTTGGCATATTTTAACTGTATCCACCGTAAAATAATAACTTCATATGAAATATACAAATAATTTCGATGTAACTATTTTTCCCTATTCTTCTTAAAATTGTTTTTATATGCAGTTTCTGATTTTTAGGTTTTTTTTTTTTGCTTCCGGTGTCAATTTCGAGACGTCATTAGTTTTGTTCATACCCAGTTAAACAACTATTTACTTAGCAGTTACACACAGCCACATGTTGCTATATATATATATATATATATATATATATATATATATATATATATATATATATATATATATATATATAGCAACATGTGGCTATATATATATATATATATATATATACATATATATAGAAACATGTGGCTATATATATATATATATATATATATGTGGCTATATATATATATATATATATATACATATATATAGAAACATGTGGCTATATATATATATATATATATATATACATATATATAGAAACATGTGGCTATATATATATATATATATATATATATATATATATATATATATATATATATATATATATATATATATATATATATATAGCAACATGTGGCTGTGTGTAACTGCTAAGTAAATAGTTGTTTAACTGGGTATGAACAAAACTAATGACGTCTCGAAATTGACACCGGAAGCAAAAAAAAAAAAACCCTAAAAATCAGAAACTGCATATAAAAACATATATATATATATATATATATATATATATATATATATATATATATATATATATGGGGAGAGAGAGAGAGGCACCTCGAGACGGTTTAATGTTTAGCATGCTTGTCTGGCTAGAACAATTACGATTGAGTAGTGAGTTCCATCCACACTGGGTGCCCCATACTTTTGGCCTTGTGCCACATCTAAGCTACGCTTGGAAAATCACTATATATATATATATATATATATATATAGAGAGAGAGAGAGAGAGACAGAGACAGACTAACAGACAGACAGAGACAGAGAGACAGAGAGAAACCCACTAAAATTTATTTAAATTATCCAGGGAATGTGTGGGGCATGCAAATACAACGGCATTTTTCTTACGAGTTTAAGTATTTTGGTATCCTCAGTTTGTTGAAGAACCAATATCCTCAGATACCAAGATACAATTTTATTGTAAATAAATCAGCATATGACTGTAGTTAAAATATTCTAAGTTTTATTGACTGTATTTTTTTTTTTTTTTTTGCTTAGTTTCCTAACCATGATATCAGACTAAGATTATATTCCAGCAACATTCATCAAAAAAGGAAAGAGAAAGTATGGTATTTTTCCAACAACCGGTTTATTCGAATAATAATGTGCATTTCCCATCATTCGATCTGTATTTTCATGTAATCACTTAAGAGGGCGTTTTTTTTTTCCTTTTGTTTGTTTTTAGTAAGACAATTACCTTCTGATGTACGGACGGATTATCTTCTGTCTGAGCGGGAGAGAAATTCAAAACAGCTCAAATATTTGTCGTCACATTTCAGAATTATCGCTTTAACTGAAATATTGGTTACAGAAAAAAAAAGATGAACACAAAAAACATTTTTTCTTCAGGCAAAGGAAACCATTTTGTCTGAAAATCCCCCGACCACACAGAAAAGTTAAAATGTTAATACCTTATCTCAGGTGCTAACTGGTCTTTTTTTTTTTAACTCTCCTCATTTTCCACTAAGCACAACGATCATCTAATCATTTTTAGGTATTTCTGCTTCAAATGATCACATATATTTAAATACCGTGACCAGATTATGTGGTCCTTCATTAGAAGACATATATAATCGTAGTTTCTTTTACTCATATTATCATAATCTTCTGTGGTCAAGCTACACTTTTAATGTATTAGGAAAGAAATTAAGGATACCTTTGTTTACAGCAATAAATTAATAGGTTTACGTGTCACATCGGTTACTTTCATCCTGTGTAAAATAATATAATTTTTTTTAACAAATATTTAGACTATTTTTTGCAGGTTTTATTTTAATTTCATGTAAAATTTCAACCGTTCTAAGATGGCTATGTTGGTAGTCTCATAGTTGCTAGATTGATGTGGACTCAGGTTTCGTTTGAGTAAAAAATTATAACTGAGGTGATTTTTATAAATTGTTGTTTCCTCATTCAGATATTGTCAATTTATATCATGAAAACTAAGAAATGATGAATTTTGAAAGTTTAAAAAGTGTTCTAAAAAAATATTTATGCAATTTATTTATATAGAGTGCGATATAAGTTTTTTTCTGTTTCAAACGATGACATTATTGAAGACCGTGACCAGATTATGTGGTCTCTCTTTAGATCAAATATATCATTGAAGTTTCTTTTACTCACGTACCTCCACGAGATCGCTAAAAAAGAGCATAGCATGATGAAAAAGACGCCAAACTTGACGAAAACAAAATTGTATCGTCTAAATGTTTATGTTATTATTAAGAGGAAAGATCAAAGTATTTTGGGGGTATTTTTTACATTTTTTTAATCGTTCTTAGCACGTCCGAAATTTTCGTTAAAAATTTTGTTTTATTTTTGAGTCAGCAAAATTGACCATTTTTTCCATTTTATAAAAAAAATGTAAATCTTATTTTGAAATTCTTTTAAATATCCTTTTTTCAAAACTTATTTAAGAAAATCAGAAATTATAATGTTTATTTAAATTATTTTGGACCAAGCTTAACTTAACTTCTGCGCCGAATAGATGTAATTTGAAAATAAAACAAAGCAGGTCATAAAATTTCGCGTCACTTGACATGTGATGAATGACATATTGACGGATTCCGTGAGGATAATTTCTTCTACAGAAGGAAAAAAAGTGAAATAATTTACATTTAAGTGAACAAATTATTTACCTCGTTATTTTTAAGGAAAACTTTCAGAACTCTATTTTTTTTTGTACTTAGCTTTCACCTTTACGTTTACGATGCTTTACGGAAAACATAAAGAAATTGAAATAAGATTGTTAAGAGTGAGATTAAATTTCATATTTCATAAGAAAGGTATCTATTTAATTCATAGGTACGTTTCTCATGAAATTTTATCAGAAGTGTGCATAAAATGCTATAATTTTATGCACATTTATTGCATTTTACTGTGTTATTTGTATTTCCATTCATTTTATTATTAATTTTGATATTTCATTTATGGAAAATGTCATAACTGAGATTAATATAAAAATAAGATCATATAAATTTCATAAGATGATACTGATACTTGTAGGTACCCTTGTCAGTTGAAATTGAAAAATCAAATTAACTTCTCTACACGTGTTTCGCAAAAGTAAAGGCCTTAACAGCGGAGAACAATGCTTAATTCAAATAACGCAACTAATTGTATTCTGGTTGGTCTTCCGTACTTGATAATTACAACCCGATTATAAACACAAAATTACATTTCTTAATTACTGCGGATATTCTGATTAGTCAAAATGATACAATTTAAAACGCGCTAAAAATAGATCTGTCTAATTAGGAGACTTAGGAAACCTGATGCGGCTTTTAACGAATTTTATATTTTAACAACAAATGTAAAAATCTGTTATAATTAAGAAATAACAAATAATTGTATTAAAAATTCATTTTTCCTCGAAAAATTTTTTTGCTTTCGGAAAATATTGTCCATATTCATAAAAACAACTAAAAGCAAATAAAAATATTTGAAATTAAATACTATCTTTGTTTTATTTATAATTTGCATTCCTCAATGCCTAGTGCTTTTCACTATTGTAATCACTAAACCCGATGCAATCGAATTTCTAGCGTTTTCATAAAATTAGTTATTTTAATAAATATAAAAAAATTCTGCCACGACTTTAATTAAAAAAAAAAAAAAAACATATTTATAATAATTTTGATCATCTATGAATAGTTTCATTAACATCCGACAATTATTTTTATTTTTGCAAGATTTTCTAAATTAATGTGTTTCATACAAAAAAAAAAGAACGTGCTAAAAATTGTCTATGTTAATTTACTAGTTCCGGTGATACAAAGAGAAACAAGGTTTTTTTAATCAAAATTTAAAATGTTCTAAAAAGAAGGAATTTTTTTTTTAAATAATTAAAAAACACTTTGGTCTTTTCTTCTTAATAATAACAAGCATTTAGACGATAAAATTTTGTTTTCGGCAAGGTTGGCGTCTTTTTCATCAAGCTATGCTCTTTTTTTTAGCGATTTCGTGGAGGTACCTACTTTTACTCATATCATCATAACCTTTCGTGGATTAACTAAACTCTTAGTCTTAATGTATTACAAAAGTAAATAATTTAAGGATAACTTTGTTTATCGCCAATAAGTGAACAGGTTTGCTTGTTACATTGATTACTAACATTCTATGTCAAATTATATGAGATTTTTAAAATAAATACCCAGCTGTAGCGAAGTGGATGAGAGAAAATTAACCATGATAAAGAAACATGGTGGAGTAATGGTTAGCGGCTCGAAGTGAGGAGTCAGAGAACCTAGTTCAAATTCCTGTTGAGATCATTACATTCATTTACGTGCTAATAACCTTGCAAAAATTATGAATCCATGTCTTCACTGTCTGGGTAAAATAGCAGGATATACTGGGTTCTATAGTCATAGCTAGCAACCAAACCATGACAGGCGTCGCCTACTTACGGCACACGTGCCACACGTGGCACGCCAAGCAATTTCCAATGGCACGCAGCCGCAAAAGACATCACGATGTCTGAACCAATAACAACTACAACGCAAAGAAGATATTTAGCTGTTTCAATTTTAATACATACAGATGTATATATACTATATATTACTATATAAAATATATTGTAAAACAGGTAAATTAACATTGACTTGTATAAAAAATACGTATGCTGTTGGTACACTGAATGATTTTAAAACTCTAAGTTGGCACCTAGTTAGCAAAAGGCTGCGGACCCCTGGCATAGAATAATATCACAATATAGTCTGTTGCTGTTGACTTTGAATTAATTCCTTAGAAAAAGGCATGAATCTATTCTCCCCAAGTTATGGACAAATAGAAACATAGGTAAGGTAACTAGCATAGAACATTGGTTGACAACCTATGGCATGTGTGCCACACGTGGCACGCCAAGCAATTTCCAGTGGCCCACAGCCACAAATGGCATTACGAAGTCCGAACCAATAACTGCTACAACGCAAAGAATATATTTAGTTGTTTCTATTTTAATATATACTAAAGTATACATACTATATATCAATATATAAAATATATTGTAGAAAAGGTATATAAACCTTGACTTGTATAAAAATACGCATGCTGTGAGCAAAGTGAATGATTTTAAAACACTATGTCGTCATATAGTTAGCAAAAGGTTGCTGACCCCTGCGAGAATGGTCGACGTTGAGTGAGTGTGGCACAAAAGTGTGGGTACAAAAGTGCGAACTATAGAGCAATTTCCAAAAGGTTGACGGACCCTGGTCAAGCTAAAACGAAAATTCAAATTCAAATTCAATGTAAAATTGTGTATACATGCAGCAGGGGGCCACTTATTAATCCCAGAATCCCACTGAAGCTCCTGCTATTAGTACGTCCTCAGATATGGCGTTAAAGGGGGCATCCAATGTTCCACAGAGAACGAGAGGTATTAACTAACAAAGACAAAAAACGAATAGAAAATATGATCATCTAAGAATGGATTCCTGCATAAGAATATTAGAATGCTAGGAACTTAAACATTTTAAGTCAAAAGGTTTAATTTTGCGCTGACAGTAGACTGTGTTTGGGTGTCACAGGAGGATATGTTTTGGAATAAAAGCGGAGTTAATCCTTTTTACCTATTAGGAACTCGTTTTCAATAGGCATGAAAAGGGAAAAGTTTTATATATGTTCAGGAAAAATAACAGTCAGTAGAGACAGTCATAACCAAGGGCTTACTGAAAAAGTTGAGTGGTAGGGAAAAAGGAAACACTCTATTGGAAATAGCAATGGGGGATTTCTGACACCATACTTCACCCCAAATTTGTCTAAATAACAAGATAGACTGGGTCCTATGGTCTTGGGTGATAACCGTTCTAGATGAATGGCAACGTTGAATTCAAAACCTCCAACTATGGATTAAATAGCTTCACCAACCCGCAAATGGTCAAGCGTGATGAGTACGGTTACAGCCCGGAATACATGGGGTCCTTCCAAAGTATAAGAAAGTCCTCAATCTGGATTTGTTTTAATCTTTCATCCTACGTAACCCTTTCCAAGATATTTCTACAAAAGCGAACGTTACAACCCACACTGTGATTTGAACACCACGCGTCATATTCACTTTATACAATGACAGCCAACCAAACCTGTCATGATAACAGTCGTTTCTGTTTCTGATCAGAAATGTGTATTCGACTGGAGCCCCCCCAAAAAATCCAATCAGTCGGCGTTTGCAACAGCGATCGAATGCAAGACACAGTACACGTGCCACCGTCTGTGCTGCGCTAGTGGACAACTTGTTTGTCAGTGAAAAGGCCAAATACAATTGATCTGTTTTTCCGCATTTGAAATATGAATCTTCTTTTAACTCCTAGGAAAGTAACTGACCTTTTACGAGCAACGAGAGTTTAAGAAAATCGTGACGTGACATGACGTGACTGACGCTGGATGTTTGCGAAGCTAATTGAAATTCATCAGAACAAATAAACAGGTTTTAAATGCTCTTTGAATCCGTTGCTTAACTAGTAGCATTTTTCTATTCCTTTTGCACACATACACACAAACAAACAAACAAACAAACGCAAACATATATATCTATATCTATAATTCTCAAAATGTGTGTGTATGTATGTGTGTGTGTGATCGATGTTTATGCATTTTCACATTTTTCGCCAGATTACCATGAATTATTTTTGGTTGATAGATAATTCTTCAGTGCCGATTTTGAGTCGAAATTACTCATTCCGCTTCTCTTGGCCAAACAATCAATCTCTCTCAAGTGAAGTGACCTTTTCCGTTGCATAAAGCCTACTACTACGGTTTTAAGGCGTTATTTTAATTGTTGTTTAGAGCCGTTCCTAATTTATTTTTTTATTGTCCGGCCAGTTTTTGCCTTGCATTCACCGTAGTAATAAGTAAGCTTGCTTTTTTATTACACAACATTTATTTTCCAATCTTTCCTAAAGTTATTCGATCTTAGTGATCCTTGAAGATTTACAGCGTTCTCCTCTGGTATTTAGCCACGCATTCCATTTGACAATTCATACTTTCCTAAGGTATGCTACCAAAGCAAAAAAACTTGCCTAGGTCCCAAAACCGCTTACGCCAGGGAGGTCCGCCATGCGAATAAGAGATAACGAATCGTCTTTAGAACGATCAGTTTGCCTGTCTCAAAATGCCTCTCGGAAAGTTTCAATCAAATCAACTGAGTCCGAAGATCAACGTAGCCATCGGCTTTCCAGAAAAGCATACCGGAACGAGGCTGAAAATGATGTTCAAAGGACAACGGCTAAAAAGAAACGCCTCTTCAACTGCTGTTGTGAGTCTGAAACAAAATTGAGAACGCAAAATCGGATCTTTTCAGGGTTACACCCCATTCAAAATGTTAACCCTACCTCCACCCCTATTTGGATATGTACCGGGATTACACCCAGTTGTTACTAATATTGATTTTCGAGTGGGCTGACTTTAAACTTAAACTACTCCAACTGAAGAGTAAAAATACCCAGTAATGAAAGACCCGGTCGAAGAAGGGTTATACTACTAGTATCCTATATGTGTGTGTGTGCATAAACGGAATAGAAAAATGCAACTAGTTAAGCAATGTTAAGCAGCAAATCAGAAGAGAAGACAAATTAAATAAAATAGACAGAAAATAGTACTTAGTCCTTTCCGTCTCGTTTTGTTATTAGATTTTTTCAAGGTAAGTTATGATAAACAAAAGCGAAATGTTGAGCAGTTACATGAAAAAAATTCTTGTAGAAACTTCGTTTTGTAGTTATTAATTACACGTTTTTCATTTATTAAGTTTAAAGAACATTTACGGTAGATGGCGCCGTGTAGATTAGCTTACATAGTCATTCGTAGACATTTGTTGCTCATCTGTCTTCAAAGTTTAAATTGTGTAGTAGTCAGTTACCTGAAAAGTGTTCCGTTTAACAATGGCAGTATATTCATATCACGAGCAAGCAGATAAGAGTTTTTGAACAACCGCGGGAATGGTAATGAACGCGAGGCTGAATGGTTGTATCAGATTGCGGTTCCAAGGCATCCAACGTTTGCTGATGCTGGTCGTCACAGGATTCGCAGCACCACTAACTATGGATCCAGAAAGACCCAGATGCGCTCGTACGCCTGACCAGGAAGAATACATTCTACAGGCTGTCGTCAAGTGGTCCTAATATGTCATACATCCCATAGTACCGCATCAAGGGTTCTTCAACATTAGCTGATGTATCTGTATCATTTGCAACGTATACAGGGTTTTTCACCCATTCATCATGGGAGATCTTTTCCGATAGTTTATTGCACAAACTGCCGATCTGTTGTTTGTCACTTCAGTCTTGTTTACAGATGAGGTAACATTTGGAAGAGACGAAATAGCAAATTTACACAACTAAATTTTGTGGGCGAATCAGACTCCCATGGTACAATACAGGCTGGACACCAGTGGACTGGAATTATAGGTGACTGTCTGGTATGTCCATATGTTTTCCCATCACATTTCCAGGGATTTTATTTTGGGCACAGTTCAAGATCTGCTAGAGGATGTACTCCTGCCAATACGAAGACGCGTGTTGTTCATGTATAATAGGGATCCAGCAAATTTTAGTGACCTTGTTCGCGATGCATTGGCTGATATTTAACATGAAAAGTGGATAAGTAGGAGTTCCATTGGATTTTTTTTATCTGTGAGGCCACATAAAACACTTGGTTCATGCATCAGATACTAATAATGCAGATTCGCTTCATCAACGTTTCATGAGGCCTGTGAAACCAATCGGTCCGCCAGTCAAGGATTCGACGGGTGCATGTTTGTATAGAAGCAAATGGAGAGCATTTTGAATATTTGTTATGAATTGATGTGTTGAGGTACAACGATGGCCTTTTTTGATCAATATGTTTAGATATTTTAGCTTATTATGGTGCCAGGAACAGACCACAAAGTTTGCGAAAGTATTTTTGGATTGTATCTTGAATTGTGCAATAATTGTGCAATTTGGATTGTATCTTGAATTGTGCAATAATTAAGAAAGTATTTTTGGATTGTATCTTGAATTGTGCAATTAACAGTGTCTATTGTAACGTTTAAACTTACTAACTCAAAAACGAAGGATTTGAGGATATATGTTTATATGGACATTTGTTCTTGTTTTTGGTGTGAGGTACCCGCCCGCAAAGTTTGTAAAAGTATTTTTGATACACCCTTATATATGAATAAGTTATATTTATGTAGCAAGTAAACATAAAAAAGTTCTGTTTAAAAGTACCGACAATTTTTCCAATTTTCGGAAAGCCTTTAGCGTGTTGTGGTCAAAGTTGTGGATATACTACCCGAAGTTCGTATTTTGTTATCGATTTTTTTTTCAAGTACTACACTGTACGCGTGTACATTAGGGCCAATCGGAACAGAAAGCACTGTTGTTGATTGCTGATGAAATACTTTCGAAAAAAAAAAGGAAGCATGGGAAAGTCCTTGAACAAAACAATAAAACGTATGACCTTTTGACAGTTTATTCACGACTTTGAGCACAATACTTAACCCGTTATTGAAAAAATACAATAAAGAATTGACAATCAAACACACATTATCATTTTCTTTAATCAAAGTTATTTAGACACACACATAACTCTTCTATCTATCTATCTATCTATCTATCTATCTATCTATATATATATATATATATATATATATATATATATATATATATATATATATAATGAAATGGTCAAAGTCCGACAATTATTTTTAAGACATTTTTATGTTTATCCATTCTTTTTTATAGATACAGATATTTAAGTAAAAGCTCTATTTATAATAAACAGTATTAACAACATCTACCGGCCTGAATATTTTCTATGACAATTTCTCGGACATTCAAGACGGTAAATGTTGTTAAACCTGTTCATTATGAACGGAGCTTTTACTTAAATATTTATATCTATAGAAAAAAATACGTATGTATGTAACTGTGTGTATGTGTGTGTATGTATATATATATATATATATATATATATATATATATATATATATATATATATATATATATATATATATATATGCATATATGTATGTATATATATATATACATATATATATATATATATATATATATATATGCATGTATGTATATGTCTATGTGTGTATATATATTTTATATATATTTATATATATATATATATTTTATTTTATATATCTTTCTATCTATCTATCTATCTATCTATCTATATATATATATATATATATATATATATATATATATATATATATATATATATATATATATATACATACATATTTAGGCATCATATTCTCATTTAGTCATGTCTGATTAAATAAATTAGAAACATTATGCCTGTTTATTTTGAATAAAGTCCGTTCATGATCACGGATAAATTTCTATGTATTGCAATTAAATGATGTGAGTTTTTATTTATTTTTTTAATTATTTCACTACAAACAAGGGGTTATAGAGAGTGGGAGAAAAGTAAAGAGGCGTGATAGAGGAAAGAATGAAGAGAAGGACGGGGAATTAGATCAAGGCATCTGAAGATGTAGATTGATATTGCATTTGAAGATTATAGATATCAAGGAAGCAAGTATGATGAAGGAAAGTGCGAGACATGAAGCTACTGGAGTAGAAGAGACTGCTACATTTAACTGTTTCGACAGGGAAAGGATGGGACCGAGATGCCAACCTATTAGAACGCTTAAATCCATGTAATAGTTTGGGAATCAGCGAAAGTAGCTCGTCGAAACAGTTACCGTAAAAGTATTTGTAGAAAAGACAGAGGGAAGCGACGGCGAGTCTGTGAGAAAGTGACTGTAGACGAGATGCCAGATCAGGACGAATCACATTGCATATCCGTCTCTGGATGTTCGGCTCCATGTGCTATAACTATGAAAATCCTTTTATTTTCGATTTCACAAGTACTTTCGATCTTCTTCCGAGATCATCTTCAGAGGTTTACGTAGTAATAAAAAAATTGTAGCACCACCAAGAAACCCTTCATCTACATAAGATATGTCAATAATATCCCTATTTTATTTTAAAAAATCATGGAACTCCAAAAGATGTTTAAAAAAACTTTGTCCTTATATTCCCTTTCCTTGACATTTTAACAGACACAAATAATATAACATTTACTACGTACCCATATAAAAAAACAACCATCAAAAACTGTTGCACTCTCAACTATAAGAGTGAATCTCCTAATTACTACAAAACAGCACTCATACAAAATTTAAATAACCAGACCCAAATTAATTACTCTGCAAAAAAGATTTTTTACACTGAACTAATAACTATTAAGTAGACTCACAAGCCATATTTTAAATGAACAAATAAAATGTTATTTCAAAAACCTCAACACAGGTCAAATAAAATATGGTACTTCCTCAAAGGACACTAAATATATCAAGCCCCTATATTGTAACCAGATGCATGCTAACTAAAAACATGATGAAAAAATCATAAAAAATCTCTTTCGTATTAATATATCTTCCATGAATCCTAATAAAAATATAAAATTAATAATATATTATAATATATTATAAAAAAAATACAAAACAACCAATTTAATTATTCGGAATAACTCCTCCTCACCAAATGATGTATCACGTAAAACCAACATTATATATCAATTCAAATGTCCTTTGAGAAACAGAAAAACAAATATGTATGTTGTATATACGACAACTACATTAACATCACGTTTACTATAACACGTGTCTGACCATTCGTCCTTTGCGAGACATCTACACCAATATTCCTGTCCACATTCACAATATAAAAAATACTAACTACACGACTATCCAACACCAAGAAAACAACAAATTCAAAATACAGATCCTCGAAGAAGATACATTAAAAAAGCCTTAAAGCCGTCATTTAATGGAATCAACTCCGAATACTGTAGTAATGTTCTGAAATTTCTATAAAAAGAAAAGATTTTCATGCTTTAATGCATGCATGACCATGACATTAAAACACAGAAGAAAAAAATCCATAGTGGATTATTTTTTTCACGATCTAATGAACGCTTAGCATGACTGTCAACCGTTGCATTATTATTATTATTATTATTATTATTATTATTATTATTATTATTATTATTATTATTAGATTTGATCATTTTTGATGCTCTTATTATTACTATTACATAACAGCGTATTCACGTGGCAATCCAACTTTCAAAAAAAGACAAAAAATATTAGTGACACTTCGTGCTGAGAGATTAAAGTCTCTTGCCCCATTGTTACTCTGTGAGGACAATGAAAGACATTTTGGCCCCAGCCAAGACATATACAAATCGTGATTGCCTTTCATTCTCATGAAAATGCTATTTGGAAGAAAAGATAAACCTGTCGACAAAATATTTCTATCAGTTTTCTCATTTTAAACATTTTTGCTATCATTATTAATATCAGTAGTAGTATTAATATTGTTACCATTATTTAAATTTCTACTTGTTTCTCCAATATATTGGGAGGAACAGTTTTGGCAATTTATTTTACAAATACCTGCTTCACAAAAAACGCATTTATGAGCACAAAAGAGACCTCACAAAAAACATCTTAGCTAATGCACTAGTCATACATAGAAATAAATTCAACCACAATTTTGATTTTAAAATGCTACACTCATAAAAAACGAAAATAACTCACTCAGAATGAAAATTCTAGAGAGTGCCGCCATAGAATATTACTCAAATATTAATCTACCCCCAGGCTTTTTCCTTATTCCACCTTTCTTAACAAAATTGCTGCTCTCCCAAACAAACGTACACAACAACATCGTAAAGTCAAAAGAAAATTGTGGAATGAGTCAACACAGCTATAATGACAATATTCTCCACACGTGACAGTAACTGACGTTATTTTCAGTTAACAATAGGAAAATGGCGTTCTCTACATTCTTCCACTTGTTAAGAACATTGTGTTTTTTATTATTATTTGTTACTTTATTTAAAGTTAATACTGTTTATTATAAACAGAGCATTTAGCTAAATATTTGTATCTATAAAAAGAATGTATAAACATAAAAATATCTCAATATATATATATATATATATATATATATATATATATATATATATATATATATATATATATATATATATATATATGCGCGTGTGTGTTTGTGTTTCTTTGTGTGAGAGAAAGAGAAAGATAATACTTGCTTATATAAATATAAAAATATTTTATCCTTCCCATGATTGTACGCTTCCAAAACCTATTACCAGAGTTTACCTTGGACGATATAAATATATTGACCTATATTATAACTAATCTTTTGGAACGCTTCTGACTTATATGACGATTACTGTATATTTTCAAGACGACAACACTTGTATAAGTTCACAATTCAATTAAGAATCCACCCTATTTGTTCAATATCAGAAAGTTAAAAACAGTCCTCATAGTTATGTCTCTCCTCCAGCAATTGCTACTGTCTTTTTATCCTCGCTCTCATTTTGGAAAAAAAGAAAATCTAATGTTTTATCAATAAGAGCTGTTACGATGGAAAGTTTTTCTAACGGGCTCAAATCAGATTTCGTTATTATTTCTTTGCACCTGTGACTTCTTCGAAGGCAGCACTAATAAGCACTTGACGTTGATACATTTCTTCAGTATATTACTTGACAAACACGACATAAATACTTCCATACAGACATAAGCATCATCGTTCTGAGATTGGGGGTTCGTGTTATAGACAGTCGAGTGTTCCTGTCTCATATCGACTTTTTCACTACGACAAATTTCTCGGGAGCGATCGATGTCGCTATCTTGGTGGTACAACAGGCTCTACGACCTGAAATAAACTTTTTTTTTAATGTTTTTTTTTCTATTACTCCAGACCACAAATATAAAAAAAAATAAATATTATAAATATTAATTGGCAGTTCTAGTTTGCTATGTGAATCGATAAAGATAAATTTGTAACTGATTTAAAATTGACCTACAATCCGTTGCTAACTGAGGAAAGAAATGTTTTGTTTATTTTAACGTCTCGAAAACTAACCTTTTCTCTTATTATCGTCTGAGAAAATCTTTTTACCTTCCATCATCATGGCTGATGCTAACCTCCAGGAGAGTGAGTCATTTCGACTTCTCAGACTAACGTTTTCCACAGGAACCGTGAAGATTATATTGAAATAGTTCATAGGTTCATAACTATAAATGTTTCTTCCTTGTCTCTTTCTAAACATTTTTTTCTTGCTACAATCTATCTTACACTTTTATTCGTTCAAGGATTGAATATTATTCCTATATCTGGTCAGTTGCTTCTGTTATGCATCTAGAGATTCTTGACAAAATCCAAAGAAGAATCTGCAATATTACTGATCGTGATTTGGCATATCAGCCTCTGTTATCTTCCCATTGCTATAACAGAAGTTTTCTACAAATATCTTTCTGGTAATTGTTCTCATTAGCTTTCCTCTTTGGTACATCGACTTTACGAATTTAAGCGCACTGCTAATTTGGCAGCTATGTCCCATCATTTAACAATTGTAATTGCTAGATGTAACCGTAACTTCTATGCTAACAGTTTCTTCGCTCTCTCTTCTCACTTTTGGAGCTCTTGCTTTCCAGCCAACTTTGATCTTGAAATATGTATATTTAATGTCAATCGTTATCTTTTGTTGTCTTAATTCTTGTTCATTTATTGATTTCTCCTTAATAATGTTTTTCCGCGGACACTTTCACTCTCAGTAATCCCGTTGAATCTTAGTGATTTTATCCTCTTGCTTGGGGTGAAATGATCAAAAAAATATATCCCAGAAAGCCATTTGTTTTCTTATTATTATTCAAAGCACAAGTTGCCATTTTATTTCCATTTGCCTTAAAATTTCCTTATTGCGAACATTCCGTCAATTGTATTCCCAGTTTCCTTCTGTAGAACCACGTGTTTATTGTTTCGTCTCCTCTTAATATGTGAGACAATTGTCCAGCAGTTACGACCATATGGAAGGCCTAGTGCTCATCTATTTGGTTCTAACATTTTTCCTTTATTTTGAAAAGCACGAATCTGTAATAAAACATAAAATGACAGTGGGACTCTCTTCTCTTTTACCTTGGAAAAGCCTATCTTACCGCAACAGAGTCTTTGAAATGCTTCCAAGTGATGGCTAAAGACGAGTCAAATCTTATCCTACAATTTCATTATTTATTTTCCTCTGATCACTTAACGCCATCAGATACGGTGTTATTGTTTGTTTTACACACACTGCTAGTGTTATTAGCAACATTATCTTGAATTTTTAATAGCATTATCAACCCTTATTAATTTTCAATGAGTATTTCTATCATTTTAAGTTGTTTATCATCGCAACTTGTGAGACATTCATTCTAAGGCATTTATTAATCAGCGCTGATTGAATATAATTATCCTTGTCAGTTTTAATTCTTATCTCTAACACTGTTTCTGTATTTCTCTCTCTCCCTCTGTCTCTCTGTCTCTCCCTCTGTCTCTCTGTCTGTCTGTCTCTCTCTCTCTCTCTGTGTATGTGGAATTATATCCAATGGCTTTTTATTGATTTCTTTTTTACGGCTTATCAACCCTTTGAAGGTTATTTAAAGCCAGAAAATAATTTTAGATATTAAGAATTCTTTGGAGATAGTAGATTCCTACCATTCTTAAGGATATTTGCGTACAAGTGAATATAAAGGACACGGGTGAGATTGGAATTCGTCTACCCGGTTAAAGGACACGCGGGTAGTGTAATGTGTAGCGACTTGTAAAGAGAAGTCTGCTTGCTGAGTTCGAATTCCATCCGAGTTCGTTAGATTTACTCATTCAGCCTTGGGGAAGGGTCTGATCTAATCTCTCTTGCCCAGGAAAGTTATGTACTAAATAGCAGGGGTGAATAGAATATCTTACCATGGCAAATTCTCTCGGACAACTCTGAATTCAAAACCAGCCTGAAATGCGATGTTTTTATCGGACTATCTTTCCCAAGCCACACCACTGTTGTTCTGGCTACAGTACATATTATGCCGCTACGATCTTAATGACATACGAGACTCAGCTGAGCAATCAGAACAAATGGAAAATTCGTAAAACTTAAGTTTTGTTTTTGTTTTTTGTTGTCGTTTCTAAAGTAATTATTGTGTTTATGAGCAGTTATACTTTTTGGAACCTTTAATGTTCGTAATTTTCTATCTGGCATTTGAATAGGAAAGATGAAAATATCCGAAATAGCACCAAGATTGTTTCACCCTCTTTTGGTTAGAATTAATGGCCGATAGCTTTTTCCCTCCACGTCTAAACTTGACAGAACTAATTTAGTCTGCCTGTTTTGAAGAATATAAATTTAGTTGCGACCCGTGTTCTTGAACTGTGAGCTTTTGGTTATTAAACATTTTATAAAGCGGCAGGCGAAGTGTTTTGTAACTTCTCAAATCTGACAACGCACTCAGACAACCACAGAGGTATATATGTACTAGTGTATTAAATGCTAATCTAAAGATTGCTTTCGTCATTTATCACTAACAAAAATAAACGAGAATTAAAAGAATCAGAGCATATAAAAATTATCAGAATCAGAGCAAATAAAAATTATAACGGGTAAGATATGAAATTGTAAGACATATATTTTTCTCATATAAAAATTATAAGGTGTAGTAATGCAAGATGTGAAGTCGTAAGATATTATTTACCTATTAGACTCCGTTCAGTAGTATATTCAAATAAAAAGGTAGAAATTGTAAAATGCGTCATATCTTTTCAGATTATAGATTGATGTAAAAATTGGTAGCGATACTGTTTGAACAATATTAGGGAAATGTTAGAAATATCTTTGAAGTGGTCTTTTTACTTTCATATCCCTACAGTACGGTGACAATCAAGTCTCTGTTCATTGCTGTATTATATGTAAATTGTCATGGATTCTTAGGAAAGATAGAAGAGTGCTTTGCCGTTGCTATATGCACAATTATAATACATTCTTTTTCCTACTCTCAGACTGGCTGCTCTCGAAGAGATCTATGCTCAATAACCTATAGTTTGGGGAAAAATAGACGGATTCATAGCTTCTTAAGGGGCATTTGTGCGCAACTGAACGGTAAAGAACTACTCTTTAATTTGTACTCGGTTCTGCTATTCCCTCTTCCTCACCCATATTCCTTACACTGAACGTTCTGAAGTGTACTTAACATTTTATTAAGTGCTAAAAAAACAAGTATACTAGTAATAGAAGCAAAACAATTTAGAGGTAAGAATGGCTTCGGCATAAATTTATAAACAGGAATATCAGTCACTGTATACACAGAATAAAACTCCATTTATAGTGGCGTGATACAGAATAATCAATTCATGATGAATACCCAAAAGGAAAGAAATCATAGTGTTGATGGTTTCTCTCCTTTTTACACAATTGGACTCACCCAGTATATACATATACTACTGCTACGTGAAGACCCGAGTTGAGAGCAACAGAGGGTGAAGGTAACAGACAGAACGGACGTAGCGAGCAAGAGTCACAGTGAGCGAGCACGTAGACTCAGTAAGAAGTCATACAGCGATACTTCAATACCAAAGGCTGTATAGGTATTTTGCTACTAAGCCGCATTCCTGGAACTACTAACCTGCTTTACCAGTTAGTATTATTACGTTAATACATTATTTTCATATATTCATTCTTGGCGTTTGTTATTTATGGGTACCGGATTTCATCTCGGAATCCACAACACATAGTTAACCCAAGAAAAATTTTAGTTATCTGAAATATCATCGTTGTTTCGTTGGATTAAAATTGCCCGAATCCTGAACAAACCTGAACAATGACAATTTCATGTGTTTAATCACGCAGGGAAAATGTCCGATGCATGTGTCTCCTCTAGGGAAGAGCATCGAACAATAACTTAGTTGTATAACAACACTTCTCCTCACGTTGTTCTCCAGTCACGATGAACTATTGTATTCTGTTGAAACTCGAGGTTACACCAGATCACAAGTGGACCTTCTATATACGGTCCATCGCTAAAGATATTCGAAAAAGTGGGCGATTTCTTGTACCGCTCCAGAAATAAGTTCACTCTTGCATATTTTAACTTTACAAAAACCAGGTGAAACCAAAGAAAATTGCCGTAATATCTGGACGGAAACTGCCCAATCCTCAATTTTCAGCCATAGAAATGATTCCTGACGCATCAGGCCTCGTAAATACCTTTAAACTCTAACATATTTATGCGGTCTTGTGGGGGATAAATTATTTTTAAACCTACAGATCTTTCCTACAGACGAAACATTGCAATGATATCACTGCTCTTTCGTTGTTTCTATGGCAAATATTCAAACCAGCAACAATCTTTAATTGCAGCAGCTCAGATATTTACAGCTAGAAAATTCCTTGTCATATACAGAGAGCTGAGTCATCCTTGTTCCTTCCGTGTTCAATTCATAAGAAGACAGCGTCTTACCGAGAATGGATATTTTGTGCAAAAGGATCCCGTTTGGTTAATAGATATAGTAAATGTCCTTTTCAGGAAATATTCGGCATTTATTGACCAATCAGCCAGTGTAACTTTCGGTTATATCTTTGAAAATCATTCTATAAAAATTTGTCAGTAAAGTAGGTATGTCAAGTTCAATAAATGTTAACCCTTTTTCCAGTATTTACGTAGACTTCCCTGAAAAGAATTTGTTTAAAGTAGTAGTAGTAGTAGTAGTATATATATATATATATATATATATATATATATATATATATATATATATATATATATATATATATATATATATATATATATATACACACACATATATATATATATATATATATACACAAAGAGAGAGAGAGAGACAAAGTGGAAAAAATTCGTGTGACGCGTTTCGTTTCTTAGGACTGCATTAGGAATATATATATATATATATATATATATATATATATATATATATATATATATATATATGTATGTATGTATGTATATATTCATTTATAAATTTATTTATAATGTGTACATATATATATTAATTTATTCATAAATGTATTTATAATGCATGTATATATATATATATATATATATATATATATATGTATGTATGTATGTATATATTCATTTATAAATTTATTTATAATGTGTACATATATATATTAATTTATTCATAAATGTATTTATAATGCATGTATATATATATATATATATATATATATATATATATATATATGTATTCATTTATTCATAAATGTAATTATAATGTATATATATATATTCATTTATTCATAAATGCATTTGCAATGTATATATATATATATATTCATTTTTTCATAAATGTATTTATAATGTATATATATATATATATATATATATATATATATATATATATATGTATATACACTCATAAATATATGTATATATATATATTCATTTATTCATAAATGTATTTATAATGTGTATATATATATATATATATTAATTTATTCATAAATTCATTTGTAATGTATATATATATATGTTCATTTATTCATAAATGTATTTATAATGTATATATATATATATATATATATTAATTTATTCACAAATATATGTATATATATATTCATTTATTCATAAATGTATTTATAATGTATATATATATATATATATATATATATATATATATATATATATATATATATTAATTTATTAATAAATGTATTTGTAATGTATCTATGTATATATATATATATATATATATATATATATATATATATATTCATTTTTCATAAATGTATTTATAATGTATATATATATATATATATTCATTTATTCATAAATGTATTTATAGTGCATATATATAAATATTCATTTATTCATAAATGTATTTATAATGTATATATATATACATATATATATATATACATATATATATATATATATACATACATACATACATATATATTTATATATATATATACATATATATATATTTTATATTCACTTATTGATAAATGTATTTATAATGTATATATATATATATACATTCATTTATTCATAAATGTATTTGTAATGTATATATATATATATATATATATATATATATATATATATATATATATATATATATATATATATATATATATATATAAATATTATATATAATTTTATGAAGACTTCAAAAATTTATTTTCACAACCTGAATTTTTTTTATCAATTAAATGCACAAGACTCTGAAGGTTCTAAATTTTTCGATTTTTTTGGTAAAAAAATGTGCAAAATTGTCCAAACTTTTACCTCATTTGTAAAAATACAAAACCCAATAAAACTAAGACAATATTTAATTAAAAATGTTTTTTATGACTTTTCTGAATAACATATACTATGGTAATTTTTAGCTGATAGAAAAAAAAATTTTGATGAAAAATGAATTTTTACAATATTTTTTTTTCTATTTTAAATACACAATATGACAAAATGTTATATATTTTGAAATTAAGTTTCTTTAAGAAACCTTATGGAAATGACATATTATGTTCTCTACTTTTTAAAGATCATAAATTTGATAGCTCATTAAAATTTGACAACCGTTGTTATTTTTAAAATATTTTTTTAATATTCCAAAATTGTATTTAAAATCGTCTCCAACGAAAGTATGGATGCACAGCTTTGAAATAATGTCACGAGGTAGACTTGTTTCTCTTGATAGAAGCAAGTTCTTTTTACTTCAGAAATTGCTTTGCATTCATTCAGTTAAGAATACAGCAAAGTTTGAAATCGATTGCATAGCATTTCAATATTAATTTTATTAATAAATAAAATATGTATAACTCAATTTAAAAAAAGTTGTTACTGCTTTATTTTTACTTGTAAAATTTGATTTTCAGTGCAGAAATTTTTCCTCAAACGTAAGCTTAAAAAAAACAAAAAACTGAAAGTTAATTTTTTTTTTTTAAATTTACTAACCAGGTTCACTTAAAATTAAAACGAATTACATCACTTCTGCGCTACCGTACAATAAATTCCCTTGACGTAAATTGTCAATATATTGACGTCCATCAATTAACACCCCTCAATCACGCACCTAAGCAAGCACCACGGTTGGAAATATCTCTATTAAAAAATTTCTGCTAAAACAGTAAGTAATGTTTCTTTCAAATTACATTTAGTATACTTTAATCATTCTAAATTTCCTAAGATAAAAGAAAAAGGTGTAACTGAATTTTACATGCTTTTTGAATTGATTTTGATTTTTTGTTTACTAACTCGCACAGAAATGGCCGATAAGATCGAATTTACGAAATTTTTTTGATTCAAGAAAAACAAACTTTTTAAGTAAAATTTTTAACATTTATAGGAAGGATTAAAAAATCTGTAAAATATTCAGAAAATACTTTGGTCTTCCCTCTTTAATACTAACATAAACATTTACACGTCAAAATTTTTTTTAGCAATTTGGGGATGTTTTCTCCAGGGTATACCACATTTTTAGCGTTACCTGAAACAGACCTATATATATATATATATATATATATATACATATATATATACTCATTTATTCATATATAATATATATATATATATATATATATATATATATATATATATATATTCATTTATAAAACTTTGGTAAAATACTAACGAATATCTT
Organism: Acanthosepion lycidas; assembly: GCA_963932145.1. Taxonomy (NCBI): domain Eukaryota; kingdom Metazoa; phylum Mollusca; class Cephalopoda; order Sepiida; family Sepiidae; genus Acanthosepion; species Acanthosepion lycidas. The sequence continues at coordinate 146,507,770 of OZ010571.1, read as the reverse complement.
TCCGTTATTTATTTTCTTGGTGTTTCTGATTATTTTGGAGATTGCCGGTTCATATATAAAAGTATATATTCTCATATCTCAGTACTTAAGAATTAACCATTTTCAAAGTTTTGTTTTTTATTCTCTGTTTCATTTTTAAATATCGTATTTCACGTGGTCACTTGTTAAATATCCTTCAGTTGGTCTTTTAACAAAACTCGTGTATATATACATATCTATTTGTGTTTGTGCGTATGAAAAATAAAACTGCTTCTTAATATAGATGGACATAGTGTAGATACCGGAATTAACATGACATGGAGACTATCGGTTTCATACACATCTTCAGACACATGATATACACTCACTGTACGCTCGAATAAATGCTCTTTCATGCAAATTCCTAATTAAACTTACTGAATGTCTTTTCATGCCCTAGTAAGGAAAAAAGTAGTTTATAGAGACTTTGAATTTTGTAGGTTCGTTGGTGAAAATGGACGGGTCCTAGTAATTCAAAAACTACTGATCTATTCACATTCAAGTACCAGGACCCAAATTGTTGTGAGTTCAATACCTGGTTAAGGCGGTGGAAAACTTGGAGAGGTGAATTAACAGGAGATAACTGATAACTGACATCTATTAGACATGGCACGTGGAACTAGAACAGTCTACCCCAGCGAGCAAAATAAAGGATTCAGTTTGGCATTCCAACCACCTGAAGAAGTCCGGAGCGTACATCGGCCGAAACGTTGTAATAAATATGGCAACACAGATGAGGACAATAGTACGAATAATGTAAATAGTGTACATAATACCCCATCTCAGAAATATAGACAGATGTTGAGAAAATCATTTGTGCACCTCGGCGTGGTGTAATGATTAGCAAGCTTGTCTTGCTAGGTCAGTTACGATTGAAAAGTAAGATCGATCCTTACTAAGTACCCCATACTTTCAGCCTTGTACCACATATAAGCTACTCTTAGAAAATAGCCATTGATACCAATATCAATCAAAAATCGTTAAAATACCACATTCTTATTGCGACTAGGGCCCTCAAATTATGAGTAAGATGCCTTCATTCTTGGGAAATCGCACCGTGTCATAAATCTAATTTACTGGTGGATTTGTTCATGAAACAGAGTAATGAGTTTTCTGTTTTAATGTGGCCTTAATCACCAATAAAGAACCTTTCAGATGTGACAGTAAAGGATATTCGAATTCTGGATATGCAGTGTAGAATAGGATCAGGTTGGTTTTTCACCTTTTTAGAAAATCATCATTGCACTCATTGTGAAAGTTGGGGTTTTATGTGATAACTAATGTTATTAAAAATTAGATTCATAACTTTTACCAATTTTCTATCATTTAGTTTTAAAACCGTCTGAAAAAATATACAGAAATGCCTAATTTCCGCAGGTTTTTGCTTATAAACTGAGTTTAAAATTTTGCTATTTCAACAATAAATACAAATAAATTTCAGATGTGACAGTAAAGGATATTCGAATTCTGGATATGCAGTGTAGAATAGGATCAGGTTGGTTTTTCACCTTTTTAGAAAATCATCATTGCACTCATTGTGAAAATTGGGGTTTTATCTGATAACTAATGTTATTAAAAATTAGATTCATAACTTTTACCAATTTTCTATCATTTAGTTTTAAAACCGTCTGAAAATATATACAGAAATGCCTAATTTCCGCAGGTTTTTGCTTATAAACTGAGTTTAAAATTTTGCTATTTCAACAATAAATACAAATAAATTTGATATCTTATCTATTAGATACATCAAATGGAAAATATATTCAAAACGGAATCTTAATTATGAATTACCACAAGCGGTGAAATGCTTAAAAAAACATCAATGTGATTTGCACATCGGAAATATGTTAAAATAAAAGGTACATATGCTGATCGGATATTGGAAAATAAATTAAATATAAGTTAGGGTGACAAAAATGAAACTTTATTCACTATTTTCAAAAGAATCCGTTCTTCACCATTTTATTTGAATTTAGGCAGCATAATACAACAGTATGTAAGGGTATTAGTAGTTGGCATGACCATAGCCTGTTTTGATGAAAATGACCAGTTCTGTGATAGCAAAACTTGAATTATCGAAGTCGTATAATAGTCAGTACAAAATCGTTTATGTTGTATGTTCCCTTTGTGTATGTGGTATTGTGGTATATGTAGGAGTAAAAGGAAAAGGATGTCTTCTGTTTGGCATATGTGTTATTTGTATTGAACCAATGGGTCATGAATCGCATTAGCTAGGTATAGGATAGTTAATGATGAACAGCTTCAACACTCTCCCCACTTTTTTTTGCCACATGCCGCAGTTATTGTATTTTAAAATAATAAATATTTACATCATTAGCAAATTGAAAAATAAAGTTTCTGAAATATTCTAATTTTTTTTAAACATTATTGCGATTTTTTTCATTGTATTCTATAAGAAAAAACTGTGTAAAATATTGTAAACTTTTACAAAAAGAATAAGATTTCTTAGCTCATTTCTTAGATCATAATTGGTAAAATAGATAAATGTATATATAACAACATAATACTACTAGACACATAGACAAAATATTTTAAATTTGCATTGTTTGCTGAGAATTACACTAAAACTACTGCACTTTATAATATATTACATCATCATGTAGATAAATTGTTCAGTATAATTTCCCTTTGAAGTAAATGAAGGTCTTATTTGATGGCACAACGAATTAGTAGTAATATACTTGTACCTTACATCTTGTCCATATAAAATTTGTAAAGCTTCAGAAAATTATAAATTTTATAAGGATGTTCTATAACACTTTCCCTCGTCACTGGAATGAAATGGCAACACTACGATTTTAAACCTAAACTTAATCTTCAAACTAGTTTCCTCATAAAACGCTAAGGATGTGGATAAACATATATTATTTACCATATCAAACCCCAAATTTCAAACTGAATGCAATGACACGGTTCCAAAATCGACCTGCCCTACCGGAGAATTGCAGGATAACATAATGAGTGTATATACCCAAATTTTGAGGTTTGCTGTTAGAACAACGTCGAGACCGTGACAAGAAGTACTGAGCACGTTTTAAAAGGAAAGTTGTCCATCTCAGTACTAGAAGAGTATAATAGTAGCCAATTAGTGCTTGTAGATTTCCATATATATTACGGTGAAGGCACCGGTTCCCACTCGACAACGGAAGTTTAGTAGCATCTGGGCAAGCCGGTACTTAGTTGCAGGTGGGAGGTGTCGCTAGGAAGTAATGGCAGAGGCCATATCTTCGTGATAGGATTCCATTATTTATCAACTTCGTCAGTGTCTTATCAGAAGACTAATCGACTTTTAGGCCATACAGACAGTCCCTGATTATCTCGACTGGTTCTTTAAGGATTATGATTGCCTGCTGCTGAGTGTCCACATCGGGCTGCGCAGATATCTTTGACTACAGAGGATCACGCAGGTCCAATCAGGTTTAACCTATCGGCGAATAAACTCGTGCAACGAGTCGGCAGACATTACACACACACACACACACACACGCACACACACACACACATATATATATATATATAATTTGACATATCATAATTTAACGAATATTGAGGTGAACAGTTTTTTGTCAATAAAGTGCTCAATATATATCTAGAGCAATAATTATTATATCCAAAATTTTAAAGATATATCGAAGCTTTTTTAAAAATTACATATATATATATTATATACAATAATTGTATATGCCGACAGAGACATGGAGAGGCGATGGGTAGTCCATTGGAACATTTGATGGCAACAATATTTTTGGCACTCATAAGAAAATAATTTTTGATACGATTGGTATAAAAAGGGGTGTACGGCAAGGATGTGTCTTCTCACCGGACCTGTTTAACTTATACAGTGAGGCAATTCCGTGAGAACTGAAAACTCTACCGGGATTCAGCATTGGCCGCCACAATCTTAACAACAAATAGATACGCAGATGACATAGTACTGATACTGAAAAAGAAATTACAAAATCTCCTACAGAAGGTATCGAAGGAGAGTGAGAAGAAAGGACTAAGCATAAACTACAAGAAGACAGGGTGCGTGGTGATCAATAAAAGGTTAAGCCCGAAATGCGATTAGTAGATCGGAGACACTAAAATCAAGCAAGTGCGGAAGTTTAAACATCTGCGAAGCGTTTTGACAGAGGACGGTAAGTGCGACACTGAGATCCGTAGAAAAATTGGGATGGCCAAGGACGCATTCCAAAAGCTGGGCAGATTATTGCGAGACAGGATGATTTCTTTGGTAACAAAAGATTACTGAGCTGTTATGTGACATCTGTCCTCCTTTATGGCAGTGAATGTTGGACGGTTTCCTCAAAGATGAAGAAGAGACTTGAGGCGAATGAGACGTGATTCTACAGAAGG
>OZ010571.1:146478375-146498375 GCA_963932145.1 Acanthosepion lycidas | reverse complement strand
GGAAATTTTATCACGATGCATAAACTAAACTAAAACCATGATTAGTCGAGTAAAAACAAAAGTAACCTGTTACCTAGCTATCCCTCTCCAAGAGAATCTCCCCATTACACTGAGAGACAGTGTCAGAGATACACTCTAACATATGTAGCATGGACCGACCTATCAGGTATTAAGTGTATCTCTCTACTCAAAATCCTTTTGTAATATTATGCATCCATAATTTTGCCGGAACGGAAAGATAAACTTAGAAAGGGGTTACTGCTGTGATACCGGAAAAGGTATTAGATTTACAATGCGATCGCCGTTATAAATGTGTTGTTACAAACACGTCTGAAGGAAGAAATAAATAAAAGCGATACGTATTAAGATATCGGCGAGATAAATATTCACTTCAGAGAAATCGATGGAACGACGTAATTAAGAGAGTTAATGATATTGAATAAAAGTTTGATAAAGTAAGGCACGTGTTGTTTGAAGTCTAGGGGCGATTGTCGGTTGACACCAAACAACTTAAATGCAATAAAGCGGAAGAATTAATATTGATTAAAAAGTTTTTAATCAAATTATAACGACACAATATTCAGAGTAAATCAATCGGTAAAGTGACGAGTCGATTCAATTCTACGCACACAGTGTTTTCTATGCATGGGGATTTCCATCTGATATGCCACTCTGTAATTTTGTTTAATAAGATTTTTTTAATTTTATTGACCTGTTTAACAATGCCGTCAAAATTGACGCCATATACAGGACGAGGAGGCAACATTTTTAGAATGATTTAAGCTAAAACCTTCGTCCAATCTGGTGTAAAACCAAATCTACAACAAAGAGTATATAATCATGTAATAATAAGTATTATTAGGGACCCGTTTATCTTGCGAGATAAAGTTAGCGCTATATTTGGTCAAAGTTCAATCCTTTAGCGGAGAAACTGAAATGACCTCTCTTAGACGTAGTCCTGGACAAGGGTATATTATGGCCAGACTCTCGGACGCACCGAAATTATCAAAAGAAATACAGGGCATTATATTTGGAGTCGACTTGGCTACAAGAGTTGCCGAAAATTGTCAATGTTGACAGTGTTATGAATTTGCAACATATTGGGATATGAACCCCAGATTCAAAAAAGAAAAAAGAAAAAAAAGAAATGAACCCCAGATTCAAAAAAGAAAAGAAAAGAAAAGATGGGTTCGTTCAGATAGGAAGACACGACACAGGTATCGGCGAACAACAAACACTAGATGCACATTTGTATATAATTTTGTATAACAAAAATAACAGATTATGAAAAGAATATCGGATAACAGGCATAAAATAAATAAAAGACACTTATCTGATACTGAGAATTAGTTCAATTATTCGTGATTCGTGAATTCGTAAATTCAAATGTTCAGAATGGTAAACTGACAGAATTTCTTTACAATATCCAAATAAAAAATGGAAGTTCTTCTTTCCACGATATAAAATATAAGACTCCGGAATAGTTCTTGTATTTCTTTTTCCTTCTGGTAATCAAATTAAACCCTAGAGGAATTTGGGATGATTCCTTCAGGTATAATATTCTCTATACATCAAGTAGGCGAATAAATCCAATCTTCGGAAGTAATATTTTATTATTCACTACATATCGAGTAGTTGATTAAATCCAGGCTCATCGGGAGTAGCAATAAATTTTTGAAAAAAAAACTCAAAAATATGAGGAAATTGAAAAAAGGTTCAAATATATATGTATACATACATAAGTTTATTACCAAACTATCGCTATGAATCTATTCCAAAATTTTGTTGGCATTAAATGGCCCAATGAGGTTGATATGCCATAAAACAAAACAACAGATCATTTACACTATTCGGACTATTGTCATTATCTTTGTCGCCATATCTATTACAACATTTTAGCCGTTGTACGCTCCGGCCTTCTTCAGGTGGTTGGAATGTCGAACTTAACCCTTTATTTCGCTCACTGGGGTAGACTGTTCTAGTTCCACGTGCCATGTTTAATGGATGTCAGTTATCCCCTGTTAAATCCCTCTCCACTGCCTTAACCGGGTATTGAACTCACACTCTTTGGGTCATGTCACTGGATATAACGCCTTTATCCACTGTGCCATGTGTCCCATAATAGCGATTATATTCCCATCCATATTTCATGAATTAAATGTAATAAAATTTATGGTACAGATGTAGCAATACATTCTATGAAATACTGCGTGATTTGTATTATATTTTGAAGAAAAAATATTACCAGCAATAAAAATCTTGTCGGCATTAAATAACCTATTGATATGTCGCATACCAAGACAAACCAAATAGATTTCTCTGATTGTTGAGTGATGTCTAAGAGAAAAATAGGAAGAAAAAAATTTATAAAAATTTTACAAGACCATCTTGAAAAAATAAAAAGCTTTAAAAGATTTTTTTTTTTAATCTTTAAGAATTTTAAAGCAAATTTCTCATTTACTTTGAGCAAGAAAAAAATTTTAAGGAAGGCGGTATCAGAAAGTACACTTCTATTTAGAATCAGAAAAATACAATTAACATTATTGCGACACATAATGAAAAAGTCGGGAAATGAGATTCTCAATCAAGTCCTAATAAAACATTCAAATTTCAATAAATCTAACATCCATGCATATCTATTTATATTTCTGAGATGAAGTATTGTAATTATTTACACTATTTACATTGTTCTGAGTGTTGTCCTCATCTTCGTTGCCATATTCACGACGTTTCGACCGATACTCTTCTTCAGCTGATTGGAAATAAAGAGTTCAGTTCGAAATTCCAATCACCTGAGAGGGGCTGGATCGTACAACAGCCAAAACGTCATGAATATAGTAACGAGGATGAAGACAACATTCCGAACAATGTAAATAGTATAAATAATCCATGCTTAATATCAGTGTTAGTTAAACGTGGACCTCGGATACGCGGGAAAGGCTATGCACGCATTCTGGACCTTGAAACAAACACCGGGATGCCAAGGCAACCAGGATACCAATGAATTTGATAAAGCTGGAAGAATACAAGCAATTACACACGTACTTAAACCTTAAAACACTTTAAACATATTCTCTGACGGGGACGTTCACAACGACTGATATCTCGAGAATCAATAATTGATGCTAAGGGCATCTTCAGAAGCATACACCCATCCCAGTTCAGTGCACACGACCATGAAATCTAACGAGAAAAATAATTCACCATTCTTCAGGAGAAAATGTGTCCGCTGATACTTACTAAAAAGTACTGATATACTGTTTTTGAATGCCAACAAATCAGAAGCTCCAGGTATGTTTTCAAATACCGTATCTACAGATAAAAAAAATTATGAGAAACCTAATACATAGATACATATCACCTGTTGACAAAAATAAAATAAAATCATCATTTAATACGTAAAAAGCAATGATCTAATGTAACCAGCATCGATACAAAACAAAAAGTCAAACTTCAATAAAACAATGCTGACTACAAACTCACTTCACTTTGTAGATAGTCCTTTAATAACAGTTAAAATGAGACATTCATATATATATATATTATAATTTAAAAAAAAACACTACTGCAGCACAATACTGAAACGAGATATCATGATAAGTGCAAAAAAATAATATCAACCCAGGCAGATTGGCCACTCGAGAACCGACAAAAATGAAAATGCATACACAGGCACATTCTTATAAAATCAGAAAAATTCTTCATAATGGCTTATGAAACAGAAAGCGATCAGAAAACATTGAACAATTTATGTTCAAATTTTCAAAGAACCTAAAAATCTACAAAAAAAAAACATGTAAAAAATCATGTTAAGCAAAGAAATGTATTGATATTCAACCAAGTACGCATATCAACAATATAAATATATATATATATATATATATATATATATATATATATATATATATATATATATATATATATATATATATATGTCTTCTACCAAGTATGCATATCAACAGTATATATATATATATATATATATATATATATATATATATATATATATATATTGTTAGAAAGTGTTAGAAAGATTCGGTACAAAGACTTATTGTATAGACTAGAATAAGATTTGGAAAAAAAAGGACCTAATATTTAATACAGTAATATTTGTTTATAAGATGTGAATTTATACAGAGAAGAATTAAAATTAAAACTTTGTTACTCACAATTAGATTTGCAGTGTTTTTTTTTGTTTTTTCTTAGAAAAATAACTTGTTGTTTTTCGTTTTTGTTTTATGCTTTTTATACTTTAACCGATTTCGCTCAACTACTTTTTCTATCTCCACGTGTTGATGCTTTTGTTTTGAACAAATGAAAACGTGAAAATCAAGTGGCGGAACTGGCGATATATGTCGCTTATGATAAGGAGAATTTGGTAGAATCTATTTATGCAATATATATATATATATATATATATATATATATATATATATATATATATATATATATATATATGTATGTATGTATGTATGTGTGTGTGTGTGTGTGTGCGTGCTCACAGAAATCAGCACATAATGGTGACAGTCTATATTATGTTTGAAAGTAATCGACTTTGATCATTGCGCCTACACTGTGTATATCTACATACGCGCTCTCCCGCATTTTGACCACTTTATATATACCTTAAAATTATATATATATATATAGATATGTATGTCTGTGTGTGTCCGTGTCTGTGTCTGTATATGTGTGTGTCCGTGTCTGTGTCTGTATATGTGCGTGTGTGTATTTCTCAAGTGTACAATTATCGCTGTTTCTGATACTGAATTGTTGTTCCTTCTTAACTTTTTCCTTCAATGTGGAATGTCAACCATCTTGATTATGTCATTATTTTCTCTTCCAGTTACATATGCTTTCCATTTTAGTTGTTGGTGTCGGTAAACATCTTGAAACCACACGGTTTCTTTGTGATTCTGTATCAGAAATCTGCGACCTCTTCCAGACACCCCCCCAGGTACATTCGCTTGGATCCATTTTTATTCATTGCTCTGAGTAAACGGTTGTATATAGGTGATAGTGTCGACATTTCCTAACGATTTGGACCACAATGTATGACATCTATATGAGAATCTAGGACAGACGGACTTATTTAGGGAAATGAATTGAGTTCACGATTTCCATTATTTCAACTATTGTCCTCAACTTTGTTGCCATATTCATCACAATGTCGAATGGAATCTCGAACTTAACCCTTTATTTCGCTCGCTGGGGCATACTGTTCTAGTTCCACGTGCCATGTCTAATGCATATCACTTATCAGTTATCTCCTGTTAATTCCCCTCCCCAAGTTCTCCACTGCCGTAATCAGGTATTGAACACACAACTCTTTGGGTCCTGTCACTGGATCTAACTACCGCCTTTGAATAAAGGGTTCAGTTCGACATTTCAACCACCTGAAAAAGGCCGGTGCGTACAGCGGCCGAAACGATGTGATAAATATGGCGACAAAGATGAGGACAATAGTCCGTATAATGTAAATAGTGTACATAATACCTCATCTCAGAAATATAGACAGATCTGCTCAAATTTATAAATTAAAATTGTAGCATGCAAAACATTTACAATTGATTGAATTTGTTTCGATATCCATTTCATGTCGCTGTCATTGACACAGATAACATTGAACTAATTCCAGTAATGTCTTGTAGACTTAAAAGGTAACTCCAGCCCTACTGAAAGCACAAGGAAGAACTAAGACATGGTGGTCCAGAGAGTAAAGACATCACATCTGTTCAATTTGGTCAGAACTGTAGCCTCGAACCATAACATTTTCCTGCTCTTTAGGTTCATAGTTAGATTTGCTCTACTTAATGCTCTACTTGTTTTTGCCTCAATTACATGTTCTTAGTTCTTTGTTTTTTTGTCCCTTATTTTTCCTTGGGTAATGGTTTGTTCCTTTACAAGCCAAAACACCTAAGGTTTTTCCAGACGAGTTTAATTACTTATATTATTATTATTAGATTTTTTTTTTCGTAGAATCTTACAGTGTTGGACCAAACTAGTCCTCACGCTGCGCTATGTCTAATATCCTCATCTCGTACACTGACCTGGTTATAATGGATCAATACACCAAGATTATTTGAAGGGTTTGGCGTTCATTATGAATTAGTAGCCTCACTGTTTTCATTCTTACTCGAAATACAAAATGACTTCATGTCCCGCTTATTTCTGGAGCTCATCATTGCTTTAACCTATTCTCTTTGTCTTCTTTAGCTGTTAGCATATCAAGCATCTACTAACGCCTCTATTGGAACGTGTAGAAAAGACGAAGATGTTTTCCTTCTCGTTCCAACCCCCTCCCCCACTTAGTACAGGGACTAAATCCAGTCAGTGCTAAAATTATTTCATCATTCATATTCTATTTACAATTTGCCATCCCAATGAATATAATAAACTGTGTATTGAAAGTAACGCAACATTTTTGGTGCAGAAGGCAATTAGAATAATCTAAGATTAAGGATACGAAAAATAACATCGCCTAACTAATAAACAGATTGCTGAAAAATATGATGATTCTTACTTCTTTACAGAAGATGACCATCTCTTCTTAAATTTAAAATGATGATTTGTTTGATCAGTAAGTACAAAAGGATCTTAAAACGATAAAAAAATAAAAAGGATGAAATATGGTAAAAGAAAATTACAAACAATTTATTAAAGCTTATCCTTAATTTTTAAGTGGTAAAACACTTACAGTTAAAAGAATATTAAAAAGGATATAAAAGAAGGAAAGCTAGTAAAGTGATAAAAGGAATAACACCACCCAGTTAAAAAAGCTTTAAAACAAAATACAGCCAGTTCACATTTATGATAGTGACTGCAACTTACCACATTGCCACGTTTATGTGCACGCAAGTGGCTCTTTAACCTTGCTGCACTCTTACAAACCTTCTTACATAAATACCACACGAATGGTGTAATGAGAGTTTTGAAAGTTATTTTGTCTTGATGAAATCTATTAGTCTGCCTCTTTAGACCAGATTGGCAGATTTTGTTACATAGGTCACCAGTTTGTCCGGGAAGAATGTGTTCAGTTTGAGGAACGTGGCCTACATTTTTGTGGCGATGGTGTATCATGTGACTGGTTAAACTAGCTTTGGACAAGCAAATTCTGCTATAAAATGTACATTTATGCTGGTAGTTCTACAAGGAGATGCAAATATATCGTATTTCATAAATACAATATATTTTTGACAGTACTAATGGACGGTTACATAACCTGCAAAAAGGGGTAAATGGAATAGGATGTTTTGAATTCTTTTCATTGGTTTTTGAAATGATTAATCAGGAAAAGGCAGGAGGCGAGAATTCCGAGTAAGAAAAGGAGTTACTTTTTCCATTTTTTTGCTAGTGTTTTATTTTTTATTTTTATTTTTTTTTTATCTTGGTAGCGAATAGATAGGCTAAGAAAATGCTGGAGTAACAAAGGTAACTCAGTCATTGTGCCCTACAACTTGATAACGAATACTCGATATCATTTCCTTGGAGACAAGATTTAGTCGATAAAGATCCCAGCGCGTTGTGTCATTTGTTATTACAAGCAAGCATTCCGCCTGGTAAAAAGATGGTTTTTGATTTTCAGTGAGAAATCAAGACAGATCTAATTTGGGATATTAGCCTGAAGGGAGTCAATGAGGCCCAATGCGAAATGTCGATGGTAGCTCACCCAAACAGCAGCAAGAAGTATATACGAGCAAAAACACTTAAATCCATTTCTTCTCCCCGAGCTATGGGTTGAATAGCAGGAAGTACGGGATCTTATATCCTTGGTTGGCAACCAGTCTGCAGCCGAAAGAAATGGTAACCTACTGTGGCAAAATCTTCTGTCGAAACAGTAATGAATTGAAAGGGATATGGTCGCCCAAGTATGGTACTTAACTGACCATTTAAATGCTACGAGATATATAAGCGCCAATAATAATTTCAATGAATTTCTTTACAATCTCGCAAATAAGAAAATGAGAGATTTTCCAAGAAAATAGACAACAAACTTTTACTTTCTTTGCGCCTTTTATATATTCACTGACTTATATGTCCCCTGCGATTTTCATTTCTATTCAATGTGGCAGTATACACGTATAATAAGCCGTTTAATGCTAATCGCTGGCGGGACCTGAGATCCGTTATAAGGTTTCTCTACGACATCCGTTGTTCCAATTTACTGACCCGTTGGTTGAAGCGTGCCGAGGCATCAACCTGTAATCTGATGTGCCGTTTAAAAGTATTTGCTTACATTGGCCGAAAATTATTCCGGGTCTTCTTGATGTTCAGACAAGCGGTTCCCGATTCCTTCGTTAACTGTCACCAGTGACGCTGAAGTTAATTGATTAATCAGGACACGTTCTCCATTCCAGGACACGTCCACTACTCCATTTTGTCGTCTATTGGAAAAAGTAAACTTTGATTTCCAGATGCGTCCACTCCAGACCTAAAATCGAATGTCCAAGCAGGAAACTGGTTTAAGAGAATAGTCCCTAACTTAACTCGATGACTTGTGCCAGCAGTTAAAATAAAAAATAAAGTTAAATAAATAAAATAAAATCGAATTAATTTTCGAGTAGAACTATTTATCATATGAAGTGGCTGCTCACTGTTGTGGTGTTTAATTCTGTTATCTTGACAGATGGCGTTGTCAATGAGAAGGGTAGACAACTCTTCAGGTGACTAGAAGCTTACTGTGATGGACAAACAGAGCTGTAGATCAGTTGAAAACTCGATTTCATTGTCGTGTTCATGAATATTGTTTGTAGTCATACGCTAATGAAAATTGGAATAGACATGACTTGAAATGGATTGAAAATTAAACAGAGGCAGAAAGAAATAAAATAATAGTTAAAGCAATAGATGCCAAACAGCTGTAGAGTGTTGTGTATAGTTCGGTTTTAATATGTTAATAATGAATCCGAGTTGATGGCTCCGCGCTAGTCTGGTCAATGGCATAAAGTAACTATGCATTAAGTGGCTACGAAACTTAGAATTAATAATGCTTTAAAGTAAATAAGATAGGAAAAACCTCAGAGATTTAAGTAGGTAAAAAGTAAAGGGAAAGGAGGATAATGAATGAGATAAAACGACAATAACAAACACACACACACTCACACACACACACACACACACACACATATATATATATATATATATATATATATATATATATATGTTTGCATAGATATGAGTTTATGACCCTGGGTTTGATGCTTTTGCGTTTGTCAGCTGATCCCAAACGCGTGAAAACCAGGATCATAAACTCATATCCCTACAACTGAATATGCTAGGTCTATCACTGCTATTGACTGCATTCCACTAAGTACAGCGCATATAAAATAATATATATATATATATATATATATATATATATATATATATATATATATATATATATATATATATATATATTGAAATAAGTTTTTTATGGTACAAATTGTAACGATAGTTAGGAATAGGCAGAATTTATATGGCATTTTAAGAAGCTAAAAAAGTACGAATATTACCCGAACATTAGCCGAAAAATAACAGCTATTAATCAAACGCGAAATTCGTCGAGATAAAGTCTCACCCTCTGTACCAATATAGGGAAGACGCAAATAAATTGGACACTTTTCAACAACATGCGTCTTAACCCTATGAAATTTATTCATGACGTCATGGATAACGTTTGAGTCCAAAACATCCAAAGGATATCCGTTTTTTGAAGGTGTCATCTTAATGAAATCAATTTCATAGCAGAGAAATCTTTCAGAACAAATCATAAGTGCTCTATGAATTAAGGTCTTAATCAAATTAACCTTTCGTTGTCTGGGACAAAAAGAGTCCCAACGTGTATAAAGTCCTGATAAAGTAGCCTTCCTAAATACAGAAGTCACAAACTTGTCACTAATCCTATGAACAAGAAGATCCACAAAGGAAAGACAAGAATTGGACTCCTTTTCTACAGTAAACTTAAGAGCAGGATGGACAGAGTTTAATTTGGTGAGAAACAAGTTGGCTTCAGCCTCATTATTAAAGAGGCAGACGCCATTATCCACGTAACGATGATACATAAGAGGAGGACCAATACAAGAAAATAAGGAAGCTTCATGAAACCCGATAAAAATATTCGCTAACGCTTGGCCCAAACGCTACACCGTCGATCTGACGATAAATAATATTATAAAAACTAAATTCAACAAGAGCGGTGGCGAACATCATGAGATCCACAAACACACTCTCAGGAAAATCCGGAGAAGACAAAGAGGTACGATACAGCATATCGCAAACAAGGAGTAGATATCAAATGGACACATGAACGCACCATAAATAGAAGAACAGCGTATAATTTCCACAAAGGAGAAGGAATCTTTAATGCAATCTGTGCAGAGGTGCGACATAACTGGTTCTAGCACTGTCGAGAGCCAACTAAAGACTTTATGCTGGGAAGACCTAATCATGGACAGCATGGGTCGTAAAGGGACACCATCCTTATAGATTTTAGGTAAGCCATACAAACGGAGAAAAATGGACCCAGTGGGTCTAATTAACTCAGAAATTTCAGTGGAGAGTAAACCACCCTTGACCTACTTTAACACTTGCCTTTGAAATTTAGATTCAATAGAGGCAGTACGATCATCGGTCTCAACTGGATCATTCATAAGGACGTCCTTCCACACCCCCACATCATGTAAGTTCGGTGATTTATAAATATAAGTGTAATTGTTGACTCGACTACATATGGTGGACGTCCCAACGTTCGGATCTGAGAATAAAACAACACTCATCCCCCAGGATTTTGAATCCGGATGCCAGGAAAAGTTAACTAACCAATACTTCTCACTCTGCTATTGTTGGGCATGTAATAAATAGCAGGAATTGTGTTTGTGATTTTATTGAGGACCGTTTCTCGATTTTATCTATGTCCCACTCCTCATATCACCTCAAGGTTCTAGAGTTCTTGTATATCAGATCCCGTGGGTCTTCCTTTTGTAAACAGAGGGAATGTTTACTGGGTCTGAATGTTATTGGACTGTTTCATGTTTAAATACAATCTTCAGGCCATTCGTGTTGTATTTTGGCTCGACTATTTCTATATTCTGGTCACTGCTGCATTAGGAGTAGATGATCTATTGTATTATGACAACGGTTACTGGGTGGGAGGTAACGGTTATGCTTCAAATACGAAGAAATAATTGTTGATTCGAATGCAGTTATTTTAGCTATTTTTTAGTGTTATTATTTGTGGCTATTTTATATTGTTGTTTGCTAACCTTTTTTTACTCATTATTAATTTTTGATTATTTCATTATTTGGGCTAATGTTGGCTCTGCGGGTGTTGAAAAAATCCAGTTATATCTGAGCAGACATCTACAACAGGGACTAGCTAGCACCTTAGAGAACGAACATTATTATTAGTAGTATTAGTAGCAGTAGTAGCAGCAGTAGTAGTAGAAGTAGTAGTAGTAGTAGTAATATTTAATTTCAAGTCCTTATAGAGTCCACAATCGTTTTCGCGGTCTTGTGGGAAACAATCTCCTCTTTGCAGCGTCTTTCCGACATAAGCAACGTCGCGAGCCTATCACTATTCTAAAGCCAGTTCCACGACAAATGTTCAGAATAGCTCTCCATTCATTAGTTCCTCTAGTCCTGATCTTTAACGCTCTGAGTCGAATCTCGCTCAATTCCTCTGTATTCGAAATGTATGGAGAACGTTTCACTTAAACAGGTTTTCCTCCAATAGCAACTAACTAATTTATCGAACAGACATCAGTGTAGCTTTTGCATGAACAATACAATATTAACCTCATCAATCTAAACTCAATCGTTATCTATACTTCGTGTCTTCGTAATCTTCAATTCCTACCATGTACTCTTACAACCATATCACCCACTTCATAACCATTTTAAGAGTATCCCACTAACTTGAGTGGTTATCAAGCCCTGTATTGGGTGAATTTTATAATATTAAAAGAAAAAACGTTGCCTTACTTAATACATATTTCCACAATCCCTTAAGACATATGTCCACACTTCATTCAAACATATTTCCACAATTCCTTAAGGCATATGTCCACACTTCATTCAAACATATTTCCACACTTCCTTCAGACATATTTCCACAATTCCTTAGGACATATGTCCACACTTCATTCAGCCATATTTTCACAATTCCTTAAGACATATTTCTACCATTCCTTCTTTCATTTCGTATAATTTTGTTATTGATAAATTTGTTTGAAGAAGAGATATTGAATATACCAGTAGCCTCTGATAGATGGAATTATAAAAATTCATATCAAAATAGAAAATATCTTTTTATGTAGTTCTTAATTTGGGATATGTTTCATATTTCTGTATGTATGTTTAGGTTAACTTCAAAATTGAAACTCTCTCTCTCTCTGATGCAATCGGGTGCATTAAGAATCATCTCGACCAGCATCACCCTGAACGAGGGCATTTTATTCTTATCTTTTTAAAATGATGACCAACATAATTCAACCAGTGAAACCTTCCCCCCACACATCCGGGCTTGCTTCTTATCCGGGCACTTCAAGATTAAGTCTCCTTCAAACTTTCACTGCCGAATGAAAGGAACATCAATGAAACAAAAGGAAAGTGGAAAAACATATTTAAAAAGAACAAAAAAGAACTATAAAAAAATTCTCGCTCTCCCATGAGTAAATGGCCTGCTGATGCGTCGTCCGCAAGTGCTGAATGCAAGACAAAATACAGATAAGCCCATCTCTGAAAAGATCTCAGCAAATAACGAAATAAAAATAACAGACGACATTTTTTTTTATTTCCTTCCTCTTTTTATTTAATGCGTTTTTACTTGGCAAACTCGGCCAGCTGGAAAGTTCAGCGATCTGCTTCCGTATTCTATCTTTCTAATCACAATAAAAGCATTTCAAGAAACTTCAATCTTTTTTTTTTTCTAAAGACTGGTCGCAATAAGCTAAAATCTCAGCAAGTGTAGAGTGTGTGCGTATGATGACTCGCAAAGATTTTGAGTCGATTTTATTCTCTCTTGTCTTCCTTCTTATATATTGACGCTATGATGTTAACACCGGAATAAGTTCTCGTGTACTAGCCAAGTGCTTCATAGACGGTAGGAAGCCGTTACATTCATGGTGTTTGAAAACGTATGACGTTAGAGATATTCGTCTAGTTTCGCTCAGTGAATTAGATTATGTGTTTCCTAATACCATGACAGTGAGATGATTCTGAGAGAATTAGAAGTCCTAACAGAGTTCATTATTGGCGGTAACATTCTTAACATCTTTAGATGACAGTGTTGATAGCGGACAGAGAAAGGAAAATACAGGAAACCCTGCAAAATATTAAGAAAACAAAAAGAACTAAACATCAATGATAAGAAAACAGAATGTATGTTTCTCAGAAAAAGGAACAGGTCAACATGCAAATTACAAATTGGAGATGTCAAAATCTGGCAAGCACAAAAATTGAAATATTTAGAAAGCGTTTCGATGAACAATGGCAAACCCAATATGGACATCTGAAGGCGCATTGGCCAAACGAAAGATGCCTTCCAATACCTAAGAAAAGTATTACGAAACGTGAAAATCTCGTTAGAACCATAGAAAATAGTACTTCACTGCTATGTAATATCGGTTCCCTATATGACTGGATGTCGGACAGTTTCATATATGAAGACATATATGATATATATATATATATATATATATATATATATATATATATATATATATATATATATATATATATATATATATATACATATATATATGTATGTATATGTATATATATGTATGTATGTATATATGTGATAGCCGGTTACTCTTCTCTTTCATATATATATAAAAAAAACAAGGCAATAAAGCCACTGAGACTTAATAGTTTACTGAATATGAAAGAATATAAAAAAGAGTTATTATTACAGAGCGAGAACAATAAAAAAGAAGACAGAAGATAAGTATTAATATTGCATTTACATTTTTGAAGATCAAAGTTGGCTGGAAAGCACAAAGCTGGGAGAGACATCGATATGAGAAAAGAAACTGTTAGCGTAGTACTTACGGTTTGATTTAGTCATTGCAAATGTAAAATGATGAGACCTTGTTGACTTTCGAGGAGCTGGTTTACCGAATCTTGCAGTAAAGTCATGTTGCACATCCTCCAAGCTCTTGTCATTTTGCACACGATCATGTGTCCATACACTTGCAAGCAGCCTCTCTTCCAAAGTGTAGGAGCTGGCGTTCGTCATCTGAAATAGAAAATTATATTATGTAACGGTAACAAGACTTTCAGACCACACTGTTGTATTGTGGCTAAATTCATAACGTCTAAGTACCATAGACAAAAATGTATCAGAACAATTACCAAGTAAGTATTTTTAGAAGAGGCGCAGTGAAATTTGTTTCTGTGCTTTCCATACCCCACGAACTCTCATATTGTCGATATAAAAAAACACAAAGAAAAAACTATACTGTAACAGTGGGCGCAACGCCTGGTGATTACAACACCAGATACAACCAACTCAGAGTCTTTTATCTGGCAGGTATTATCCAATAGTCAGCGTTGGTCTGGGACTAGGAGAGCTATATAACACCAGTTTTTTTTTTCTCAGTCGCGAGAAGCTCTGATTGTGCGAAGAGGACGCAACTCCTGATGTTTACAGCTCCACATACAATCAACTCGGAGTCTTTTATCTGGCGGATATTAGCCAATAGTCAGCGTGGGCCTGGGTCTAGGAGAGCTATATAACACCATTTTTTTTTCTCAGTCGAGAGAAGCTCTCACAATGCGCGAAGAGAACGCAACCCCTGGTGGTTACAGCCCCACATACAACCAACTCGGAGACTTTTATCTGGCAGATATTATCCAATAGTCAGCGCGGGTCTGGGACTGGGAGAGCTATATAACACCAGTTTTTTTTTCTCACTCAAGAGAAGCGCTCTCAACGTGCGAAGAGGATGTAACTACTGGTGCTTACCGTACCACATACAACCAACTCAGACTCTTTTATCGGGCTGACCCGATTCTCTGTTACATATGCTTATTCAGAAAATACAAAAATCTCTTGCTTCCAACTCATTCTGACTTAATACTTTAGAACAAAAAATCTGACAATTTTATTTTTTCATTCTGACCGATGGAAATCAGCCTAGCAGAAAGATATTAATATTGAAACACACGCGCACACACACGCTGATATTTCTTTTGTTCTGAAAAAAGGAAGCCTGTCTAATGAAGACGAAACGCACCTAGTAAAACCTACCTTGATAAACTGGAGAATTCTTATCTGAAATTGACTTAATAGCATTCGCGCTTTGGAAGTTTATTCATTAAGCTTAGCTTAGTCTAGTCTAAGGCTACACCAATAAGGCACTCTGAAAGGATCTATCTCTCTTCGTTAGTAAATTGTCCTGACAAGTTAGCTCACTAACGCTCATTGGTAGGCGCTTACATTTATTTATTTTTGAACATTTTCTGATTCTCAATAAGGATCGAACTCTTGTGACCTACGCGCACCAGTCATGCTAATTGTTTCTAGCAGGAAGGATCGGATGTAATTTGGCAGAAGTACAGGATGGTCTGAAAGTCTTGTCGCCCCACCCCCAATACACAGTAATGAAAACAATTGAACAATACAGTAATCCAATGCACATGCATTGGATTCAATTTCATTGACCCTGTTACAATGTAGGAGCTCGTGCCAAAACCATTGTGTCAGCCATCTGAAATAGAATATTATACGATGTAGGGGTAACTTTTACACCAGCCTGTAGATCAGTGGTTCAGCAGTCTCTGACTGTGCGCGACTTCTGTCAAACTCGAAGGGCAAAGTTTCGTCCGAAATGGTAGACAGGCCCCGAACCCGTTTATACGGGTTCAAAGGGAATATTTTTCGCCGAGTCTACGGGCTCGGAAAACCCGCGATAAACTTGGCCTTGTGCCACATACATCCCTCGTGGGGGGTCTGTTAAATATACCAGACTGTAGATCAGAATCTTGCGAACTTTAGTATGTAGCAAGTTTGCTAATCTTGGCGCTATAAAAATGTAATATTTTAAGCGTTATTTTATTTTCTCAAAGGAAAAACTATTTTATATTTTTTTTTTTTATCTTCAAGGAATAACGTCATTCGATTTATATACTCTAGTTTGTTTTGTTTTTTTGTTTTTTCTTTTTCTTTTTTAACTCAATTTCATGCATTGAATATCGTTTGACAGTTTCTTTAAATTTCTTTTCTGTACAAAGGTAAACCTGCTCGGGTCATAAAGAAAACTTATTGACACATGTTATCTTTCTGTTAAGATTTATTCATTATAGGTTTTGTAAACTTCCATTTAAATTTGCCGTTATAACTTTAGAAGCAAACATTTCTAAAATAATCTAATTCTAATAAGTTCCTGAAGCTTAGTACAATTTTCATGTTAAGTTATAAACAGAAACCAGTCAACTCTAAACATGCTATATTTATGAGATAAATTAGATATGTAAAAACTATATATATATGGATTGATATCAAATATGGTTCGGAATCCAACAGAATGATATGGTAAATATCCAATTGGAAACATTTATCAATTTAACATTTTACAACTTTATTATATGTATTATGAACGACACCACTTTTTCTTTTTTCGTAAAAAGAGGTTGTAATTTTCTTTTAAATCTAAATAAATCGTTCACTCGTCAGTAATGGATCGAGGCACCTTTAGAAAGTTCCTGAAAAGCATACCACGGTTTGACCCAAACGTTGTGAGTAAAACTGGGCAGTGGAAACTCTTGACCGAGGGATTGAGCGTGCTGGCCTAGATAACACGCTTTCTCCCATAAACCGTAAGTTCTGCTCACTATAGTCGCAGTATTTGTTGAGCAAACACAAATGTGCCTGAACGAGTGTCTGCAATAGGAATTGGCTAGCCGCCCTAGTAGACAGGTATCCTTGAATGTTAGTGGCCAGTTATTCATATATATATATATATATATGTATATATATATATATATGGGTTGGTATCAAATATAGTTCATATATGGATCGGAATACAAGACAAGGATAAAGTAAAGATCAAATAGGAAACATTTATCAATTTAAAATTTATATTATGAACGCCCCCTTTTTTTCGTAAAAAGTAGTTGTAATTAAGTTTTAAATCTAAATAAATCATTCACTCGTCAGTAATTTATAATCGCCTGATGAGATGCATTGATATGCATCGAAACACGACTGCAATTGTGTAGCGATTTTGACGTTTTCAGTGTAATATTCTAAAATAAATTATATATATATGTGTGTGCGTGTGTGTGTGTGTCTGTTCATCGATATCTGTTACCCTATTTAAAGTATCTGATCTTCCTATATATTGTGTCGTACTTGATGCATTTAATCTACCTATGCTTTGTTATTGTAAGACTCGACAACAGGACATTCCTCAAGACCAAGGTACGCCCTTTCTCTAACTGCACTGTCGCCATCGAGTTACATTCACCAGTGACCAAGAACACTGATTCTCGGGGGAAATGACGAATAGTGAGCGTTAGAATACCAGTCGTAATCTGGTTTCCGCTATTTTGCAACTAGACACGCTGCGATCTGTGTAGGGCTTAAAAGTGGCTTATGCTGGGGGCATCATCACAGTTTTGTTTTAAGAAAATGTTTTAAACTTTATATTGTATGTCTTGTTACACATATTTTATACAGTATTTCCAATGGTTGTATCGATCTTTGCACAACTGAATATGGTTATTGTACGTATAAAAGAAAATTTACTCTAAGTACATGGTCACAAATACTATTTTTCAAAATGTTTTAGAAAGGGTCTGAAATGTTTCTAATGTGTTTAGGATGGACGTAGTGTCCAACGTATTTATGAGCATTGGGACATATCCATTAATGTTCACAGGTACGGTATATAACAAGTTGTTTTCCTTCTAAATAATTTGGCGTACAAGTCATCATAATAAAGAATTGTTAATATTGTGAGTCTTGTTTTTTTTTTAATGGTAATAATCACCCACTAGAGTGCTCTCAATGTGAGGCATTACTGAACAACTTAAGGTGTTTTATATGAAAGTAAGAATAACTGAAGATTCTGGTATATGTAGGACAGATAACGATTGAAGCAGTTAAAATTGAAATGTTCGCGAAGAATAGAAAATTTGTCTTTTGCGATTGCAGTATAAAAATATTTAAATTTCAATGATTATTTTTGTTGATTTTAGCTTCAAAAAGTTTAATAATAGCACTGAGGACGCTGATGCTTCTATGCGGAGACGGAAGTGAGTGTTTACCTACATTCTTGAAAACAAGGCATAAGCTTTAAAGATTCTACAGACTTGAAAAAGATTTTTCTTTCAAGCAGCGGTTAAATACTTTTGTAAGATGAAGGTTAACTCAGGAATGATATCCTTAATGGCAACCACTGGGATTTTCTCTAGATTGGTAGCCTTCTTTGGGTCAGCATTTGAAACTTCCCACTCCGTAATAAAAAATATTATTGAGACTGGGGAAGTCGAAAAGGGGGATGGCCTTTGTCATCTAACGTGAAGTTAGATACAAAGATCTTATCTGACATCAAGGTCATTTATTTTAGTAGACACTGACATTTTGCCTCTATTGAAACTTTGATTGGAGAATTTCTCGAACTCACGGTATCCAAGTTGTTTACTTTAGACCGTTTAACTGCTTCTCCGTCCTGGGTATGACCATAAATTACATCTGCGTCCTGGGTAAGACGATAAACTACGTGCAGCAGCAAGGCCTCTGATCAGGAGCGTGGAACCACATCTTCCTTGCTGGTGTACTCAGGTCACTCTGACCCGGTGTGGTAGCACCTGTTAGGGTCCCAGCTATGGGCAAATAGTGTACCCCGAAACTGGGGCAAAAACACTATGAATGTGTAAAAGTAGGTTTTAATACCAGAAATACATTGTAATAAAAATACCAGCGATATATTTTTGAGGAAAAAATATTACCAGAAAGAGATTTTTGACAAAACAAAATATTACCAGCAATAAAAATTTTTCGGCATTAAATAACCCATTTAGGTTGATATGACGTAAAACAAAATAAACGGAACCAAACCAAATTGACTGCTTCTATATGGCTACATTTTGCATTTTCTAGAAGTCTCTTGCAGTTCTGAAATTACCTGCTACCTTATGTCCTGTAATAGATATTGTATTAGGTTGGTGCAAAAATAATGACGTAATAATGTCGTTTTTTGACGTTAAAAAATACGTAAAAAAAACGACATTATTACGTCATTATTTTTGCACCACCCTAATAGTAATGATTACCGTAAGCTATGGTTGCAGAAAATTTAGGGGTGAACCGGGACTGACTGTTTGGGTTTTTGCAAGATTTTTTCTGTAGTAAAAGGATCCATTTTGAGGACGGCAGTTTTGGGAGCAGTATCCTTGAAGGAAACTAAGAGAGGGGTTTCCGCCATGTAAGTTCTGAAGCTATCCCAGTCAGCGTTCGTGTACCAAAAAATCGTGGAACGGCACATCAGATGATGCTTTTATATTTGGCATCGATTTTAAAACTATTCGGTCGAATTTTAAAGTTCAGTCATCCTGGGAACAATAAAAGTGAAGATGAATGTGGCATTGTCGATAAGTGCAACGCGGATGCACACATGCAGGAGATCAGTGTCCTCGTTTTGTAGGTCACTGCCACATGAGAACCAATCTTTAATACAGGATTCAACAGAAAGACCTCCAACATATACCTCCCAGAACTACCTCTTACTGCCTTACCATTATGTGGGTGGTATTTCTGCCGCCTCTTGTATAAACCTGGCGACTTCGGTGTTTATGTTTTGTCATGATGGCCGAGTAGCCTGGAACGCACGCACAGGAGGAGAACGCAGTCATTAATGTTAGACAATTTATGCGACTACATTACCTAAATCCCCAGACTGTAACCCCCTTGATTATTATATGTGTGGCGCAGTTGAGAGAGAGACTAACGATAAACCTTGTAACAAAAACAAACTGAAAGTATTGACCAACTCAAACAAGGAGACAGTGAGAAG
>OZ010571.1:146470875-146475875 GCA_963932145.1 Acanthosepion lycidas | reverse complement strand
ACACTTTCGAAATAAATTGCCGTCGAATTTCTATTCGCACTTCTAAGTGCATTCGTCATAAAATGAATCGGCTTATATCAGATTCTTCCTGTCTATCTCTCTCTCCATATATATATATATATATATATATATATATATATATATATATATATATGTATGTGTGTGTGTGTGTGTTTGTGTGTGTGTGTGTGTGTGTGTGTGTGTGTGCTTGCGTGTGCTTGCATATGTGTAGTTTGTTGGATGTGAATGTAACTGCATCTACTACGTATTTCGCGCACCACACTCTTTTCTGCGTTATTTCGATTGGTCGGATGCTGAGAGGTTCAAGTCGCTTCTTTTTTTATACATATGCAACTTAAATGACGAGTGGAAGGCTGTCGTGTCAGTCTGAATTCAACTCTCTCGGTAGGAGACTTGCTGTTTCTGATGACTAACGAATATTCCTTTTTCTAAAATGTCCAGATCGCAGAAGAAGTCGATTAACTTTCTTTCAAACAAAAAAGGAAACCGTTGCCGTAATCGAGATGGCGTTGTCAGGGGATGGTCATCACTCGCTGCTAGTGACAGATTTTCTGGACGGACGCTCTGTCTTTCGTCTTTGTTAAGTTACATTTCAGAAGAATTTAATCTATCTATAAAGTAGTCGAGTTAGTTGCAACTTAATTCCATATTTGGATAGTTGTAAAGTTATATATTCATATATATATATATATATATATATATATATATATATATATATATATATATATATATATATATATATATAGTAATAATCTTATAAGTATAAGAAATTATACTTCGGTGTTTTGATTTGCAAATAATCAAACCAATACCAAAGGGGAAAAAACATAGCATCCAGGTCTAAAGTTCAAAGAAAAAAATTCGATACGAGTAAGCAAAAAAAAAAAAAAAAAAAAAACTAAATAAAGTGCTCAAGACGTTAAGCCAACTTTCCATGTCGATCGGCGTAGGTGAAACATTGGTAGGTTTGTCTGGCTCTTTAGGTTTAATTATATATATATATATATATATATATATATATATATATATATATATAAAAGCGAACATAGAAGTAAACACTTAGAGGCGACAGTCTGTTTCATGCTAGATGCAATCGTCAGGCCACGAGTGCTGTTATTTTTCTCGGCTATTTATATATACGCGTCAGTAGTGCATTGTGGGTAGTCTATTTTGGCGGTTATTTTACCGGAAGTTGTTTATTTGTTTATTTATTTTTGGGGGTTAAATTATTTTGCTTGTTTTTATTTTATTTTTTTTATTTATTATCTTATATATTTTTTTTATTTTATTTTAATCGGTGTTTTTATTAACGTAGTAAAAATTTGTTTGTATCACTTATTTAATAGTTTTGTTTTTGGTTTGGGGAGATAATTAAAGCTATTTATTCAATTTTGGACTTGATTGTTGTAGTTTATTCTAACTATTATTTTGGTGGGAACAGTTTTTAATTTGTTTATTACTTCATGTATTTATTTGGATTGATTATCTTTATTTGTTTTTTCTAACGGTTAGTTTATCGGGATCAGTTTATTATAATAGTTTATCTATTTATTTGGATGAATTTATTATACTCGTTATTATTTATTTGTTATACTGTATATTTTCTCTTTTCGGTTTTCGATTTTTAAGTAACGTAGTATTTTTTATCGTCAGCTATAGCTATTTTTTCTATTTTTCGTTTGATTTTTATAGTCTAACTAATATTTTGGTCAAAATGGTTTGGTATTTTGTTTATTATTTACTTTATTTATTTGGATTCATTGATTTTGTTTCTTATTTTTTATTCTATTTCGTCTATTCTAACAGGTGTGATTTGGTAATTTGTTTGGGTTAATTTCTTTTGCTTATTTTATTGTCATTTTGTTTATTTATTTATTTTTTTATTGTTTTTTTTCCGGTTTCGATTTTTAAGTAACGTAGTAAAAAATTGTTTTCATGTCTGCATTTTGAGATGAGCTCGGATCATTTATTTAATAATTTATTTTGGTTTGGGAACGTAATGACAGCTATTTTTTTCCTCCAAGCAAAGTTTGCAAGCTTTTGATTGGTTATTGCAGGCTGATGATCTTTTCCTTATTTTCCAAGATATTTTTGGTGTGATGTGCGTTTTGTTTTTTATTTCCCAGATATACTTAGAAATTATTGTGCTGTTCCCATATTCACTATTTGTGAAAGATGTTTTGTGTACATAATTTCTTTGTTTCCAGGGTCCTTCAGTTACTCCTATGTATACTTTTTTCTTCATTATCTGGTGATTTTATTGTGGCTTGGTATATTTACGTTGTTTTGTAAACAATTACCGTTTAAGGGACATTCTTTCTTTATTCTGCAGTGGCACGTGGGTTCAATTTGTTCGTGTGGTTTGTTGACAATTTTCCTGTTGTGCTTTTTTATTATTTGTGCCATGTTCTCGGTGCAACTGTAGCTGATATTTACGGTGTTTTTTTTTAATATTTTTGTAAGGCGCTTGATTCCGGGAAGTGTTTGTGTAAGAGTTTGAAGAATATTTTTCCTACGTTTGTTTTTATGTTTTTGCTGTACGGTGGGTTGAACCATATGATATTTATTTTCCTGTTGGCCTTCGTTCTGTGGTGAGTATGTGAGTGTTGCTTGGAATCTGCTATCTTTTAGGGCTGTTTCGTAGTCTTTCTTAGTTTTGTTAAATATGGATTCATTGGAGGAATTGTTGGGAAGCCTGTGTGTAATCGATTTTTGTATCTGTTTGATTATAGAAGGTGGGTGGTTGGAAGATGTGTGTATATAGAATGGTTTATCATTGGGTTTTCTGTATGGTTTATATGTGCCTTTTCTTAGTTTGAAGGTAACGTCTAGAAAATCTACTTCATTTAGGTTAGTTTTTATATCTATGTCGAATCCGTTATTTTTTTTAAATCTTTATTATTGCTTTTCTAGTTTTGTCTGTGTTTTGTTTGTTGCAGTTTCTTAAGATTATGAGAACGTCGTCCCTGTAGAGTCCTGTGGCATTTCTATCTCTTATTTTGCTTTGTTCGTGAAGTAATTAAATACCTATGATATCGCATGTCATGCACTGTCAAAGCTTCCCATTGTAGTGTCAAATATCTCATTATTCTTTATCCATGCTTCTTCATTGTGAAATAGTAATGATCTACGGGAGTGCTTAATGATGTCGATTTCGCTTGGTTTTATTATTATTTGTTACTGAGCTGAGTTGATGCCCTTATCTTACGCGTTCTCTTATGGATGGATAAAATTCCTTTATGTCTAATTGTAGGAATTGGCAATTTTGTTTGTAATTTATGCTGTGGAAACAGTCAATAGTTGCTTTTGTGTTTTTCCACTGGTTTACTCCTAACTTCTTCCTAAGTTCAGAATTAATTCTTTCTAGTACCGTTTTACTTATTTTACCTAGTTCACTTTTGGCTGGGTTTATGAGTCTGCATGCAGAGTTGGTTTTGAAATTTTCTTTGTGGTCTTTTAATGTGATAAAGGCTTGCGCCTTGCTGATGCAACTTATTCGTTCATCTACGTCTAATTTTGGGGCGATTGCTTTAGCTTCCTTATTGATATCGTGTTCTAACACTCCTCTAAGTGTCGACTTCTATATTCACTTTTATATTTACATACCCTCTATCTCTGATATTGAACACTTTATCCCATTACAAAAAAGGGGCGAATTTTCGCAAGTCACCAGTAAGATCCTTTAAGATTCCAGCCGTCAACATAAATCAACGATCTTGCTCAACGCACACACAGAATTTCGTAACTACAAACTTACATTTTTTCTGTAACTTTTGCCAACCAGAACTTTGTTGATTTAAACCAGTTTATCCAGAACACATTACAAGCAATTGCATTCTTCGTGTTATTCATTCTTCACATGCAAACTTTGCTCTAAAAATTATTTCAGAATATTTATCTCACAAGAGAACTTTCTTCAAACAGTTGATTACAATCAATCTACAGCCAAAGGGAAAGAACTTCCTTCTCTTTAATCTACATTG
The DNA here is from genome assembly GCA_963932145.1 of Acanthosepion lycidas. NCBI lineage: Eukaryota > Metazoa > Mollusca > Cephalopoda > Sepiida > Sepiidae > Acanthosepion > Acanthosepion lycidas. The sequence goes on along the minus strand of OZ010571.1, from coordinate 146,471,871 downwards.
TGAATGCAAAATGATTTCATGCTTTTTGTTGTATTCTATTCAGTATATATTTGTTGGTTAACAAATTGGAGTTGTGGTTATTATTTCTTGAATCCTGTACGTGGAAGTATTAATATAAACTCTGATCCGCAATACACTCCTCTCAGCGAGCGGTTATATTGTAGCGACTGCTGTTTTTCCACGCCCACATTTTATTCGTCTGCGATTGGCTAATAAATCAATACTGCCTTTCTATAGGACACTTTAGCCATCGCAGTCGTTGCTTTTAATTTTTCGGCTTTGAACTTGCTTACTTGTTTCGTTAGTACAAATTTAGCGATTGATCAAATTTTAACCAATCACATATTTTAGTGCAAAATCAACTTTTCCACGTTTTCGCTGGGAGCCTATCTGTAGCTTTAAAAGAAGCTATTTTTCACAAGCCGCTAGTAGAGTCCACTAAATTTCGCCTGTCAACACAAACCTATGACTTTACTCACAACTTTTCAAACACACACACAGACACAGAATTTTGTAATACATATAGACATATCTCTCTGTGACTTAGTCAAGTTCAATCAACCAGGACTCTGTTGATTTCTCTAACACAACACACTTTCTGATCAATTCTTGTGCTACCTATTCTAACAGCAGACTTGTTCTAACATTGATTCCTGAACATTTCTCTCTAAAGAGAATTTTCAAATCAAAATACGGTAAAAGGGAAGCAACTTATTTTCCCTTAATCTATACATTGAATCATGAATAATACAATAGATATATGCGCTAAAGAACACGCGCCCATAATATCACCAGATAACTTGAAAACGTTTCGTCACTAGCATGCCACATAGATGACGGAGAAGATCGTTCATGAATGAAGATTTTAGCTAAACACTTTACTATAATGACATTATCAACCTTGTATCAGCAGAAAAAACTATTACTCTCATTGTCAACCTTGACGAACTCAAAATATACTCCCAACTTGTTTGGCTATGTATTGTGGTAGCTTAT
>OZ010571.1:146448375-146465875 GCA_963932145.1 Acanthosepion lycidas | reverse complement strand
AATTAAATTTTGGTTATTAAAAATTGATATTTGATTTAATTCAAAAACTTAAATCAATTCACGTATCCCGGTCCGTTGAATTTACAACATTTACAGTATCGAAATGACTTCTCTATACAAACTAGCTATTAACCTAGGTTAAGATGCCTCAACTGAAATTTTACTTTTTAGTCGGTTTGTCATAAAGCCTATTATATTCTTACTGAGTATATTTGTCTGTTTCTCTGTTTACATTAAGTGTCTCCATAAGGAGAAACATGATATGGATTCAAGAAAGGTTAGTGTGACCCTAAGCAAGACGTTGAATGGCAGTACATAGTAAGATGCTTCAAATTTTTGCTTTGACTTTCGCTCCTATCAAATTTTATCTCGTGTCGGCCATGTTAACGAAAGTCAAAACGCGTTAGTGCTTCAAAAGGAGACAATACCCGAGATGTTGTTCGATCGTAGACATGACAACGAGAATAAGTAAGATGCTAGGACGTAAATTCTGACGGACGGTTACCTTAGATCTATTGAAATAACTATACACAAAATCACACACACACGCAGATGCACATGTTCCCTTACAACTATGCGCACATGCACAAGCACAGATGGGCACGTGTGCGCAATCGCATCAATGTACTTATACACACAGAGACTATGCAAAAAAACATACACACATATATATATATATATATATATTAGAGTGTGCAGTCTATATATATCTATTATATAATAAAGAAGTAACTATACAAAGAATTTATTAGCAATGTCAATGAGATTAATGGTGAAATCATTTCGCTTACAAGACTTAATGAAACATTAACTTACTATCAATTCCTTGAATAACACGATCCTTATATTTGAGTTGTCGGCAGATGGAACTGATAAGCCTGTTAGCAAAGTGATTTCGGCATTAATAACATTAACATTGTTAATTAATTCTTTCACACACACACACACAGATAGACATATATATATATATATATATATAGTTGATATTTGTACTTGAAATAGACGAGCCATTTTTAATTTCTGTTTATTTGAACCTCTAGTGTATTGCATTAACATATATCGTACTGTGCATTCGAGAAATTTTAACAGAGAAAATATGAAAGAAAACAAAAAGTAAATTAAAAAAACAAATTAAAAAATGACCGCCTTTTTCAAATATTACTATCTAATTTAATAACGTTTAAAGTAATAAAAACTTCCGATTAACAATAAACCCAGTAATTATTTAGAAATATATATTCTTACTTCAAAACGACTGTGATTTCAAATAGATATTACGGTAATATAAATATACCAAAAACGCATAATATGCAGGGTGCGATAGATAAAAAATGTCGCCATGTTATATTTTCAATTTGCGCATGCGCGTTGTTTGTTTTTGATTTTGTCGCCTGCACACTATAGTATGGTCAATTGGACACCATATGTGAGAAAAAGACCACAATGACTCAATTTACTTAACCAGAAATTTGGAAACGGCATGCTGTACCAGAAGTGCCAATACATTTCAGATTGTTTGGGTGTCAATCTGAGGACAGCACAGAGGATTCGGAAAGATTTCGATGAGTCTAATGGTGATTATAATGGTATAACAGATCCAAAAACACACTCTGATTGTTCTGATAGGAAAAGAACTCCCGAATTTGTTGGTGAGATCCAGGCCACTATTTAAAACGACCCTTCCAATCAATCAGATACATAACTAGGATGGTAGTGCAGTCATGGCTCAAGACCCTATGTCTGGCAACAGGACTCGGCACGATGCCAGACAAGCAGGAGAACTCATTTTAACATAATAATCACGTCAGTCAAAAACTTTCTGCGTCCACATAGACCCTTGCATCTGGCCACCAGACTGCAACACTCTTAAACAAGCAGACTGTCCAGAAGAGGTGCGGGAGATTTTGAAGGCCTCTGGACGCCATGATTGAAGCCAATGGCGATTTTTAAAAAATTAATTTGTTCTTTACTATTTCAAGATATTTTTGTGTATTTCTGATAAACATATCTGTTAAAATGAGATGTCAGTGTTATTTTCATTTTATTTAATTTAGATGACAATTTATCCATCGCATACTGTATATTTAGAAGAGTCAAATATATGTATTAATGTATAAATAGCAAAGTTTGTCAAATAGGTTAACAATTTATTCATAAAAATACTTTTAACCAAAACGGGAATAATTTCCAAGTAAAATTCCAAGTAAAAGTTTATATCTAACTTCCGTATGAATTCAAATAAACTTGAAATTAACGTTTTTAAAAAAATGAATTCAGTTGATTTTAGGTAGAAACATGGATCTCTTAAGAAGAAAGTTGTATGAAAATAAATCAAAATTATTTTGTCGCCTTATGAGAGGATTTCAGGTGTTTTTTGTTGTCATTCCACATTAAGCAAGTTAATAAAGACACTAAAGGTGTTACTGATTGTGAAAAAATAGAAAAGAAATGACAACATAACTGTTGAGGAGTTCTCCCCTTTTTACACAAATGGACTCACCCAGTATATACATATACTACAGCTACATGAAGACCCGAGAGAGCAAGACCTCCGAGTCTAGCTTAGTCGTGATACAGTCTTTGACTATAAGCCACTGCTGTCGGACTCCCTGCGTTAACAGAGAGGAACCCGGACGAAGCTTTGCCGAAGGGCAAGGTTTCGTCCGGGGAGGTAGTCAGGGCCTGAACCCGTCTGGGCGGGTTCAAAGGCTATATTTTTAGCCGAGCCTACGGGCTCGAAGATACCCACATGAAACCGGACTTGTGCCACATTCGGTCCTCGTGGGTGGATTGATAAATACCGAGTAAGACCGAAGAGTCGAGTCCAGAATAACCGAGTAAAAGTAACCAGAAGAATGAGGTAACAGCGTTGCAGGAGTCACAGTGAGCGAGCACGCAGACTCATACAGCCATACTTCAATATCAAAGACTGTATATATAATTTGCTACTAACCAGTATTCCTGGAACTACTAACCTGTTTTATTAGTTTGTATTATTACGTTTATACATTATTTTCCTATATTCATTCCTGGCGTTTGTTATTTATTGACACCGGATTTCATCCCGGAATCCACGACAATAACTAAGGAGCGAGAACAATAAAAGAAGAGAAATTAAGACAGAATATAATGATTGACACCGATTAAAATTTTTGAAGGGTCATACTTCAGTGGAAAGCAAGATGCTGGAGTGGTTTCCACAAGCGAGAAAAGCGAATAAACTGTTTGCCTATAATTTACGGTTATATCTATCAATCTATATTTCAACTGTGAAATGATGACATCATGCCGACAATCTAGTACTGCACTTAAATTCATAGTCTACATACTATATAGATAAGTTCATAAGAACAATTGCCATGCAAATATCTATAGAAAGGACACAATGACGTTACATAATGACAGATCAGGACAATAACATTGTTGATACATTGGTTTGCTATAAGGATCTATATATATAATAATAGGCGTACTAGTCCATATGTGGCAGCAATATTTAAAGCATGGACGAAAAAAAGACTTATAAAGGTCGGTTTAGAAAAATCTCTCCTGCACGTCACCGTGAAAAATTATGGTTAGAATCATTATGGGAACCATAATTTTATTATATATATATATATATATATATATATATATATATATATATATATATATATATATATATATAAAGAAATATAGTCTTAAGGTGTGCTATATTTATGGAATAAAGTGCTCAATATCAGAGATAGAGCGTGTGTAAATATAAAAGTGAACATAGAAGTCAACACTTAGAGGCGACAGTCTGTTTCATGCTATATGCAATCGTCAGGCCATATATCTATCTATCTATATATATATATATATATATATATATATATATATATATATATATACTAAGATGGATAAATATAAACAAATTTATGTGTAAGTGTTCAAATACTGATACACACACATACACACACACACACACACATATATATATATATATATATATATATATATATATATATATATATATATACTTTAGTGTCAGAAAAGCAGTACTCAGTGCTAAATAAGAGAACTGTTAAGTATATATTAATAAATATACATAATACCCTACGCCAACAGTACAACTTGGAGTTTCATGCTCATTGCAATCATTAAGTATTAATTTGAATTTACACCGTTTAGATAACATTCTTAGCTCATCGAAAAAAAGTTTCCGTCAGACGATTAATAAAGCGCAGTTTTGTTTCGGAGCCATTAAAATTAACAAACCATTCCTTGTCCTCGTTAACAACAGGATGTAGGTCATATTTTTTTTAAATCAGCTGCCAGTTTGATTATATTTACTATTAAAACAGGAGTAAATGGTTGTGTTATAAATACCGAGTTGAGAACTAAGGCGATCAGGACATATACTCATGAAAATTAAGAACAACGCTTGGCGGGGTCGACATTAATGCAAAAAGATATAGAAGATTGGCCGTTCAAGAAAACTTTCATTTCGCGATGACATAAGAAAGGCTGAACACTTCAAAAGATTGTCCAGTAATAACACAATTTTTCAACTTCTGAAGAAGAACAGAATACTAATGCCCGACAAATACCTTCGAGATAATCCAAAGCAACAGAACAAGATTCCCCATTATTATCTAAACAGTCTTTCAGCAATAATCGTTAATGCATCCACAGTTGACCTAAAGAATCGAAAGTCATCTGCAAAATTCTGAGTAGAAATAAGTAAACTTTTTTGTTTTTAATTTTCATTAAAGACCTTCAGCTCTCACCTTGGTATCTACACTGATGACACAACCATTTACTCCTGTCTCGATGCTAAGTTTGATCAGTTTTATAAAATCAAATTCATAGCTGAGTCTGTTGTTAACTGGGACAATGGATGGCTTGTTAATTTTAACGTCTACAAAACTAAACGGATCTCCATTAATCACTTAAGAGACACCTCTCTGCTATCCATCAGCATGGCGGATTCTAACCTCTAGGAAGGTGACTAGTTGCGCCTTCTTCGGCTAACGTTCTCAGTTATGAAGTGGAAAGACTATATTGAATCCATTGCTAGGTCAGCTGCAAAGAATGTTGGTCCCCTGTGTCATGCTAGACATTTTTCTCTCAAGAATCTATCGTACATATCTATAGGTCTACCTTTCATTCATGCTTAGAATATTGCTGTCAAATATGATCCGGTGTTCCTGCTATTTATTCAGAGCTCCTTGATAAACTCCAAAGGAGAATCAGCAATATTATTTGTCCCGATCTGGCATCTTGGCTTCTATCACTTTCCCACCGCCGTAAAGTTTTCTTCCTGTGCTTTTCTATAAACACTCCCATGGTAATTGTTCAGATGAGCTCTTTGCTATGTTACCCAGACTTTCTTTTATATTTTAAGCGCATTACTAGACTGGCGACAATGTCTCATCAAATTATAGTTAAGCTGGCTAGATGTAACCATAAATTCTATGCAAACAGTTTCTTTTGCCGTACTTCTCGCTTTTGGAACTCCTTCCGGCTCCATGCTTTCCAGTCAACATTAATCTAAAAATATTTCAATGTCAATCGCTATCCATTGTTCTCCTGATTGCTCTTGTTGCTTTCGTTCATTAGTAATGATTCTATTTCTAATTTCTTCAACACCCAGTAACCCCATAGAGGCTTTGCTACCTTGCATTGGGTGATAAGGATACACACACACACACACATACATACATACATACATATATATATATATATATATATACATATATATATATATATATATATATATATATATATATATATATATATATTAGGGAAAGCTATGGCAAAATAGGAAATGTTTTCATTTTTGGGAACTTAAAGTGACATTTACTTTGATGAGACTACACATAAAAACGAAAGTGAGGGGACGCAAAATTTATTGATGCGACTGTACATGAGACAGAATGAGAGGGGACGCAATTTTTTTTAAAATAGATCTAATTTTTAATATATGATTTAGGAATATAATCCAGTCGATTTCATCTATTTTCATTTTCTTTTTTATATTTTAATCACCATTGTTAATAAATATTCAACATTGTAGTAGAAGATCTACCAAGAAAGGTGAAATGTTGTTAGAACCTGAACCTAGATTACTGGGGATCATCTAGCGATTAAAGCACTTTCTATACATTTTCATATAAGTAAACTACTTTCTCCTTTAACTAGAGTAGCCTTTTTTTTAATAAAAATTATAGTCAGAATGATTATGGTGACCATAATTTTGATTATATATATATAATTACTACAACAACCATATCGCAAGAAAATTTCACGACAGTGAGTCACGCGGGAACAAACCTCCCTGTAGCTGTAGAGTGAAGGCTGTTTGTCCTTTGGGAGGGATTTGCATTTCGAAAAATATTGTATATGAAGCTACGATTTTTCCAAAGAAACATGTAATCTAGAAAAAAATTTACATCGGACTTTCAGTGGGCATTTGGAAACATCGGTTCTACAATCACCGGCATTCCTTCAATAACGAATCCTTAAGACAGCAGACAGCAGACAGCCTTGTCAAAACACTATTGGGACATCATTGATGGAGGCTTCACCCCACAATTAAAATATAGGATCATCTCCCAAAAATTTCAAGTAAAGATGTGAAAAGAATCCTGATAATTAAATATAAAAACACCAACGAATTACTTAATCAACGAAACGAACTTGTCTTCAAATGCAGACACAAGAATCGCTTTGAATTTGTAAAATAGCATTAATTTAAAAAAAAATAACTCAAACTTTTCGGATGTTTTACATCTATTTGTGCATATTTATATGTATATGGATAGGTATATGTGTGTATGCATGTCTAAAAATATATACAGAAATAGATACATTGTGTTTTACTCTTTCCTATGCATAAGATATTATCACAGAGTCAGAATGTCCACCTATGATCCTTCATGTAATTTCCTCCCTTCATCACATGTGACCTCAGTTTACAAAAAACCCTCTGTGTTGGGACATATATTTGTGTATATGCAAACATGTTTGCCCCCTGTTCATCTCACTTGAAAGAACAGCGTAAAAATATCTGTTTATCACTTACCATTTGACCTTGTGCCATACAATGTAAATTTAATTTCAATCTTTTAAATTTATAGTGGAATTATCTAAAGTAGTTGACATCCCCTTTACTGAGACGAGTTGTTGCTATTATAAACAAATTCATTCGAATAAATCGACAGTTGAAAATTCTGAAATTCCCCAGACATTTTAAATAGAAGAATTAGCATGTTATATACCCGTGGTTGCTATCAACTATTTCATTTTCGATTAACTAGTGTAAATATTTATGTAGAAAATTAGCTGAGGAAGGTTGTTGGTGCAGCGTCTGAAACGTGGGGAATAAAACTACGAAGATATCTAATATGCCTCTTCCCCTCGACAAAAAATATCAGTGAAGTTGTTTGAACCAAGTACATACTTTACAACAGTTATGGGGATCCAAAAAAAAATGCCAGGGAGATAAAAGAACAAACGTCCGGCCGGAAACCTGCGAGTGGGAAAACAAAAATTAACAGGGAAAGATTTTGCGTGCAAAGGACGCCGTCAAGTTCTCATTTTAACTCGCTATGTGGATGAGCATCCAGCTGCCACACCCGATTGGCTGTGTCGTTTATCAGTGAGAAAAGGGACGGACTGAATGATAATGGACGGGGAAGGAAGTACCATTGCAAAGTTGGGATTATGCCAAGTGTGTGACCAAAATGAAACGAGAAAGAAAATTGGTGAGAAGGGCTGGAGTTAGGAGGGAAAAAATCAATAAGAATGAAAGAAAGACGAAAATGAAAAAAAGAAAGAAAATTGATGAGAAGGGAATGAAAGTCAGTGACAAGAGAAAAGAAAATAGAAATTAAGAAAGAAATAAGAAATCTGAAATAAAGAAGAAAATTGGAAGAAGAAAAAAAAAGAAGAATTAGTAAGAAGAGCGGAAAGGATGAAAGAAAAATCAATTAGAAAGAAAGAACGAAAGAAAGAAAGAAAAGGGGAGAAGGTATAGATGTAAGAAAAACAATAAAGAATGAAAAAAGAATGAACGAGAAAAGATGAAGTAAAAGAATTACAACTGATAAAAAAAATAATTGAATGAAAAAAGCAAAAAATAAATAGAAAATGTGTGAAGATTAAAAAATTAAACAAGTAAATTAATTAAAAGAAATAAAAATGGAAGAAAACCGACACATAAGAAATGAGAAAAAGAAAGAATGAGAGAAGGAAATTAGAAAGGAAAGAATCAAATAAAACGAAAACTACAAAGAGTATAAAGAATGAAGGCGCCAAAATGAATGAAAAAGAAAATGAAAAAGAAAGAATGAATGAAAGAATGAAATCGAACAAAAGTGGCAAAAATCAGAGGAAAAAAGAAAATAACAGTAATCCGCAAACGAATGAAAAAGAAAAAGAAAATATCGAAATAAAGAAATTGGGAGATTAAAGAAAAAGCCAATGAAGCTATTAAGAAAGAAAGAAAGAAAGAAAGAAAGAAAGAAAGAAAGAAAAAGCAAACAAAAGACGGACACATTTAAATGGCGTGAGAAAGACAAACAAAAGAATAATGTAGAAAGAAAAACAATGAATGAAGAAAATAAAAATATGGGAAAGAAAAGAATAATAATAATAATAATATTAATAATAATAATAATAATGTCTGTGTGTGTGTGTGTGTGTGTGTGTGTGTGTAAAGAGAAAGAGAGAGAAAGAGTGGCGAGAAGCGAGATAAATAGATAGATAACCATAATTATGTAGATGATGGGATGCATAAGAACACAGACAGTAGGATGTACAGATGCATAATGAACAACTTTGAAAAAAAGAAAGAAAGAAAAAAAGAAAGAAAGAAAGAAAAAGAAAGCAATAAATAAAGAAAGAAAGTAAACAATCTAGCATTAACGGTGGACAGATTAAAAAAGAAAAAAAAAAGAAAACTAAATATATTAGTAGAACGATCTGAATGATTCCTACTCGTCATCCATTCACTGACAGATTTTGGTCAAGACTCGTGAAGGATCATTTGTAAATGCCTGTCACTCGAAGGAGATGGCAGGGAATGTTGGACTGATGCGTTTAATTCGAGTATTAACTTTAAATTGACATCAGATGCCTCAAGCGGAATTTGAACTCGTATCACGATTTCTGTTTTCCATCGACCCGTGTGACAGACTAAATCACATGGTCCTTAAAGATAAAAACAGACTAAAGCACATGATCCGTAAAGAATGTCTTTTCACTTGCAAAATAATTATATCCCCTCGTCTCTACATGTGCTGACTTAGGTACAAACTAAAACGATTGCAGTTGCTTGCTTATAGGTCAATGGAAACGAAACACAGTGACAGAAAAGTTATTCTGATGTGGAGTAAATAAGACACCTCCGGTAACACAAATGAACTAGGCAAGACGCCTTAAATAGAGAAATCAAAGTTAGTAAAGTGAAGGCGGGTGGAGTCAGTCTAGGAGAATTTCTAGTGACGTCACGGCGTCTAGCCTAAGCGATACATAATATTATAACAACTAGGAACTAGTTATAACAGTGGCGACGATGAGATTGATTAACTTATAGATTGCTTACTTTCATTTGTAGTCAATGTACAAAAGTTGTTATATAGGAATAAAGTGTCGCTGCCAACACTTGAGTATGAACATAGAAGGCCAGTGAGCAAACACAGGCGATCCCATTATTGGATTAAGTAGACCACGTGACCATAGAGGAAATACATATATGTAGAAAGTAGCTGATGATTAAAGATCGCCATTTCTAGTCTATCCTCTATTACTATTCCTATCTGTACCCTATTCACTATACTCTTTCTCTATTCAGATCACTATACGAGTTACTTTTCGAACGAATATTATCGAGCAAGTACTATTAGTGCGAGATTATTCGAAGGCGTCTGACACCAGTATTGTTCAATGGCGTACTATAGTTGTCTCTGCGATTACAATGTTCTATTACAACGAGCACTACGAAAGTGACAACGAGTATTCGTTTTCATAACAAAATTGTCAAACTAGCGCTCGTTGACGTCACAAAACAACTGAAGAAGCTTAACATATTCACATCATGAGAATTGAACTCATATCCGAACCAATAATAATCACCATGCAGGGGTGGGGGCTACATTTACATATTTTCCCTCCATAGTGTGCTATATCCTTTCATGACGTGGGAGATCGTGACTATAGAGGAAATGCATATATGTAGAAAGTAGCTTTCTGCCTGTTGTTGCCCTAAGTAATTTTTCCTTTTTTACCAGTTCATTTTTGTGCTTGCTTATTTGCTAGACATTTAAGTTGATTACCCCCTGTTTTCAATTTTCAATTTTCCTGAACGTGTTAAATTTTCCAAACCTTCTTTCCTCATTGTGCACCCCAAAATGTTTTCGTCTTCTCTTTCTGAGAAGCAGTTTCTTTGTACTTCCTATTCACTTAAAACTTCCCAATATGCGCTGGTTATTATATTCTTATCGTTTGTACATCTCCGTCGCATCAAGTCTCTTATTCGTCTATGAGGAGATTAATTGTAATATAGGATATCACATAACATTTCAGCACTCGTTTCCTTGTTCCTATTGTCCTGGGTATGACGATGAACTATATCCGGCAGCAAGACCTCTGATCGGGATATTGGAGGTTTTGACGACAGTGGAAGCACTTCTTAATTGCAGTTGTCCATCCTGACGGGGTGGAAGCATGGGCAAATAGTGCGCCAACAAACAAAATTCAAGAGTACATTTTTATATAAAATGACCAATAATACATTTTTATAGTAAGATGTCAATCAATGCAAAACTAATAAAATATAGAAATAATTTTTTATAGTAAAATTATGTACAAAATATTTAAATTTCAGTATTAAATAACAGATAGAGGTTGATATGCCACGAAGCAAAATCAAACAACGAACATGAATGAACTCTTTCATGACATTAATTCATATAATGTCCTACACTTTATTAAAGAAATCGAAATTTAATCCAAAATAATACTTCAGCAAAACTAGAACATAAAACACATATCACCGTCTCTAGTAATCATGTCCCCGACAAACATGTATACGCGCAAAAGCTGAGTATCATCTACCATGTTGCGAAAACAGAATAACGTATATCGTATATTTATTAATTAAAAGCTCTAAAGAAAATCAAATTTTGGCATTAAATGACCCATGAAAATTGATATGCCGTTTTAAAAAATCAATCAGTCATTATTTCCAGAGACAGTTTTCTATTTATTAATTCTTTGTTTAGTTTCTGGAAGGCATCTTTCGCTATTCTTACACGTCTTCGGATGCCTGCATCCCATTTTCTGTCGTGTAAAGTAACCTGATAATTAATTTTCTGCAACTGTTTGATTCTGAAGTTACCTGTATGTAACCCACAACATTTTTTTCTGAATTATTTCACCCCAAGCAAGATGGCAATGGCACGAGGTGGGGGGTTACGGGAACTGAAAGTGAACGAAAAGACATTATTAACGAGATAGGACAATAAAAGAACAAGTTTCAGGAAGACAGAATATAGCGATGAACATTGCATTTAAATTTTTGAAGATTGTAGATGGCAGAGAAGCAAGAATTCTGAAGAAACTTCCACAGGTGAGAAGTGAGAGAAAATAAATTATTAGAAGAGAACTTACGGTTATATCTAGCTGTTCCAGCAGTAAAAGAATGAGACCAAATTACAAATCTAGTAGTGCACTTAAAATAATTTGATCAGGTTACCAAGGAAGTGATTGAACCGTTTCGTTCGCTAACAACGATGCATTGTCTTTTTACAGTTAATCGTCTGTCTTTTCACATTTAACTTTCTTAACTATATTTTTCAATACTTTTTCACTTCTGTCTATATTTCTGAGATGAGGTATTATGTACAGTATTTACATTAGTCGGACTATTGTCCTCAATATGAGCTCTGGTAAAAACATGCAATGATAACAACAACATTGCAATATGAGCACTGGTAAAAGATGGTTGCTGAAAACATTAGGTTTATAATACCTAGAAATTCATGCCCAGATGTCCTCAAGGACACATGGTACAGTGGATAAAGGCGTTGGTTAGATCCAGTGACAGGAACCAAAGAGTGTGAGTTCAATACACGGTTAAGAGCAGTAGAGAACTTTCAGAGGGAAAATTAGCAGGAGATAACTGATAACTGACATCCGTCAAACATGGCATGTGGAACTAAAACAGTCTACCCCTGTGATCGAAATAAAGGGTTCAGTTCGAAATTCCAACCACCGGAAGAAGGCCGGAGCGTACAACGGCCGAAACTTTGTGACAAATATGGCGACAAACATGAGGACAATAGTCCGACTAATGTAAATACTGTACTTTTTCATTTGTTCTTTTTTCTGAATTTTCCATTAGTATAGTTAGATGCGTAATGTTATTAAGGTTATATCCACCAATAACAGGCTTACGACTATATCACGTTAAAAAAACACCAGTTGCTGTAAGTTAAGCAACGTCGAATCTGGTCAGTAACCGCTTGAGAATACAAGGCAATGTAAGCTTGGATCTTTGGGTGTGTAATGAATAATGGCTCGGAATTGTTAATTCCAGTTGGGTTCGTTATATTCACTTAGCGGAAATACCCGAGGGTAAGCTATGAATCCAACTTTCTCCCCCCAGCTATGGGTTAATAAAAAACTTGTATCACTAAAGCATTTTTGTGATACTATTTGTCGTTTCCGTGATAAAACAGAAGAAGTTGTTGTTAAAACATAACTAAGTGTTATGTGCTGAGAAAAATGGAAACAAGAAGAGTTAATACCAAAAGAACCCCTGGGAAAATTGAAGATAAAATTCACATATAAACAACTTGAATTGTGTGTTGAGCGGTTTGAACAATGGAAAAGTGACCCAGATTGTGGATCAATGTTTTATTGACACACAGCTGCAAAGTGAAAATTATGTTTGCTAAACAACGGATATGAAGTTGATTCGAGATAGGGGTGGGTGGATAGGCCACTCACGCGCACTGAAAAGGTTAGTGAAATGAGATGACGGAATTGGGAAAGAGGGAATTTCCCAAGGTTATAAGGTAAACCGGAGGGGATTCACCGAAATGTCCCTATCTCGACCTACTCCCATAAATACGAATGCGCGAAGCGAATTCGCCAGAGTGAGACGCGTCGGAGACAAGACAGAAGAGAGCCCACGTCATTGCCTGCCGAAGAGAAGCTCCTTCAACCTTGTGCCGAATTTTACCAAAAGAGCAAACCAGATTTGTGACAGTATCACTTCCGATTTAGATACGGGCTGGGCATATAAGTAATTGCATGCAAATAATTGATACAATTCAATTATTGTATGGAGACTGTGTATAAAATCAGTATTTACTTTTGTTCAATTTATTCGAGTGTTATTTTTTCCCTGTACGTCATCGCCCTGCTTGGACCAGCGCAACACAAAAATACCTGCGACGATTTGAACTTGGCTGCCTTATGATTTAAAATCACAACGTGGGGTAGGGTAGCTCTGGATTGAAGCGGTTACTTCAGCGACCAGTCGCAGTGTTGGAAGTCTTGGACGACCGACTGGGGTGTGTGCACGTTTATATTATTATCTTCCAAAAATTTCTTATGATCTGAAAATATTTTCTGGCTTTAAATAACCTTGAAAACGAATCAGTCAATCCACCAATAGTAAATCCTCTTGGGTTTTTTCGTTTTCTTAGAATCACCTCGCTGTACAAGTTAAATAAATCATTTGGAAAAGTACATCCTTCTGTTGCTCTTTCTTTCTATTTGGTGTATATTCACCATACGTGAAGATATTTACCGAGTTGTTTACCGCATTCATTTCATCATCATTCATTGTTCACTGTCCTCTTCACGCCTCTTTCGTAGACACAAACAAATGAAAGTCTCTGTCAGGCCAGGCGTGGAACTGTTAGCATTCTTGGAAACCTATCTTGAACAGACCTTTTACTAACCAAAACATTGTCCATAAATTGAATGCTCAGCTGAATACTTACACAGAGTTTTGGAATTGTGATTTTTCTGTCAGCTAAAATGAGAACCTTTTTGATGTTATCCCCAATTAAATCAGAAGTAGATCTGCCACAATAAGGTCTGTCAGTAAGGTTCTTTTTTTTCTACAAATGTCATTAACACTTCTGGTCTATCTTTTTATTATACTTCCATCAATATTTCATATATATTTACTAACTGTGAATGCTTTTGCCTTGCAAAACAAACATTCTTTAACTGTTCTTTGGTTCCTGCATGTACACAGAGAGGCATCTATTTTGAAAGAGAGGATTATGGGTACAAAAAAATAAAGGTAAGTCTACATATTTTCCCCTTAAATACTTTACAGTTTACTGCTAAAAAGATATCTAAGAATCCAGATTGATAATTTTAAAATTAAACTAACACAGTTACATAAGCGTGGAATAACAAGTAATTACTGACGTCCCCGTACGGTTACCGAAGTTAAGCAAAGTCGAGCCTGATTGGCGACCGCTTGGGAATACCAAGTGCTGTAAGCTTGGATGTCGTGGTGGTGTAATGGATAATAGATCGTAATTGTTAATCAGATTGACGAGTTCCAATTCCAGTTGGGTTCGTTATATCCACTTACGCGGAAATACCCTTGGGAAAGGTATGAATCCACCTCCTGTACCCCAAGATATGGGTTAATTAGTAAAACTAGAATTTTTTTTTTTTCCAAAGATTGAAAACCGTAGGAAATGTATGAAGCAACCAATTAATTGAATTAAAATCCTACATTAACTTTAAAAAGAATTCCCACACCTCAGGAACAAACTGGTTAGAATTGAACCCACTTATCTATTGTCAGCGAGATTTACTTGCTCATATTCACTTTCCAGCAACGCCCCAGAACTTGATCGCCTACACTGTATAGTCGGTTATCTTGCACAACTCTCAATGTCCGCCGCTGGCGAAGCGTACAGATGACTGAACGCGCTGATGCAACATTCCCCAGACAATTCACGCTACCGCAAAGTGACGAATGGAGACTGCTAAGTGAGGAAGACATCTCCACTGCTCAAAACTCATGAGCCCGTCCATCAGACGAACACTCCAATTCAAGTATCCAACAGAGTTGATTGGTGTCTCCATTTTTGGCAGAAAATTTCGATCCGCCCACAATACAGCCTTCCTCTCCCTCTGGCGAGGAAATGATTTACACGTATACTTTCAGACTCTTGTTTCTCTAGATTCGCTTCTGTTTTGTTCTGAAACTAAATAATTCTGTCCTTCGACACTTTCCAATTTGCTTAAAACGAAGATCATTGGCTCGGGGAACTCGCACATAAATTGAGCAACAAAAAATATCTAGACATCGATTACTGTCGCCAATTTCGATTTAATTACGTTGCTAGCCGTAAAACTTCCTTGCAAGGAAGACTTAAAGGTGAAAACAAATTATTCCTTTTACCTCAAGTTCAACGGCGTTAAATTTAAACGCATATTGAGTACGTTCAATAAATAGGACAGATGATTTTGTTTCTCTTTTAAATTTAACATTATCAAGTGTAGTTACTTGGTTATGTGTTCTTTCCTAAATGACTGAGGCAGCTGTAGAATTAGTTTTCGGCTTTTTCTCTCGAATCGACAGAATGCAATATTTTCCCAGTGTTTGATTTAAAATTTCCGTTAACCATGTATGTTATTTAATAATACCTGCATCTCTGTGTTTTTCGGTTTGTTTAAAAAATGCTGATTTAACAATAATTCGAGGAAAAATGTAACGCCAACCGAGATAGGAGAGATCAGATTAGTTTATCTACCTGTTTATACTGCCATATCAATCAAGAACGATTAATAGTGAGATGCACAACCAACCGTATATATATATATATATATATATATATATATATATATATATATATATATATATATATATATATATTATGAAATGGACAAATTCCGACAATTATTTTAAGACATTTTTATGTTTATACATACTTTTTATTGATACAAATATTTAAGTAAATGCTCTGTTTATAATAAACAGTATTAAACATTTACTTAAATATTTGTATCTATAAAAAGAAGGTATACACATAAAAATGTCTGAAAATAATTGTCGGACTTTGCCTATTTCATAATGTGTGACGTCATTTGTTTACATTTGGATACCCATCGAGCAGATATGAATGCCCGTGAGAGAATCTTGAAAGATTGAAGTTTAAAGACAGTAAATTCGACATTGCTAACCGGATGCTTCTCTGTAGCCAAATCGGTTGTCACGTCTAGCTAAATGATAGTTATGTATAGGATAGAGGTTCGAATCCTATCGGAGGACGAATATTTTCTGTGAAAATTTGTCGGACATTCAGGCCGGTAAATGCTGTTTAATACTGTTTATTATAAACAGAGCATTTACTTAAATATTTTATCTATAAAAAGAATGTATAAATATAAAAATGTCTTTATATATATATCGTGGGGAAACAAATATATGTACACATACCAATTTTTAGTTTATTTTATTTCCAACTAATGAATAAACATACTTTTCATATAACTAACTGTACACAGATGCATAATAACTAAATATAGAAAACAGAAAAAATCATTTAACGGAAATAGATCCTCTTTATCCATTTTAATGAGTGAAAGTATTCATACAATACAAATTTCAGGATTTCAAGCATTTAAATTGCATTAATACTCTAGATTATTCAAGTGGAATATTCTAGAATGTTTCAATACTGTTATCAGCAGTTATTTCTAGCCTAAAAATACAAACAGAACATTCTGTAATTGATATTCGTGCGAGAAGGTTTTCATCATGGCAGGAGGTAAAGAATTGACAAATTCGCAAAAAAGAACTGATTGTTAAGCACGGGAAATAAGGTAGAAGGTACAGGAAATTTTTAGATTTTAAAACTTTTAAATTGTTTAATCCTTTAGTTTATTCAAGTGCAATATTTTTAGAATGTCCCAGTAATGTCATCCGTAGTTATTTGTATACTAAAAATTACAAACAGAACATTCTCCAATTGATATTCGTGCAAGAAGGTTATCACCATGGCAAGGTTTTAAAAAATTGACAAATTAGCAAAAAGAATAGATTGTTAAGCTCTGGAAAAAAAATGTAAAAGTTATCGGAAAATCTCAGACAATCTGAATATTCCATTTACTACCATTAGTTCATTCATTGCAAGGTATAGAATATCAAAACTGTTGAGACCTAAAGAAGAACAAGTGCTCCACGGAAGGTTTCTTCAAGATCTTCGTGGAAATTAATACATTAAATAAACAAAATGCAAAATTTACTAAATAGACAATAAGTAATGAAATTTATAAGAACAATCTAACGTCACGCTCCCCTCAGAAAACTCCATTGTTATTGAAAAGACACATAGATGCCAGGTTGAACTACATTCGTGAGCATAAGGATAAGGATAAATCGTATTGGGAAAGAATATTATAGACAGACGAAACAAAAATTCAGTTGTTTGGATGTAATTCTTGAAATCATGTATGGTGGAAATGTGGCGATGCCTTCAAACAAAAG
>OZ010571.1:146338375-146443375 GCA_963932145.1 Acanthosepion lycidas | reverse complement strand
AAGATTATCCTGGATGTGAACACCAAAGCTATACTTGTGAATACTTGAATCTTTTCGTAAAGGGGAAGATAGCCTGGAACCGAGAATTGTAACAATGGAAGAATTTAAGTTTCACAGAGGGCAAAGATATCTGGCGATCGCCTCTAAGAAGAAAATTTCTACGCTGCAAAAGTTAGAACGTTACGACGAATTTTAGTGAAAGAAGTGTTGAGGTGAGTCGGTGATTTTTTGTTTACTGGTTTAGTTTTATTTCTTTTGATTGTGTTTACTATGACATGGCTGAGAACAGAACACAGTGTGACCTCAGGGTTGCCCACCGGAAATACATGCAGGGACACCTAACCATGAGCGACATAGCATTAAAAATACCCAGATATTATGCGACTGTTGATCGAAGAAGCCTCTCTAAGCGCTACAAAAGTGTTCGGGTCCCTAAGGACCAGTCGGAAGCAGAAGCCAGGAAAATGCCAACCTGGTACCCTCACAGTCTGCTGTCTAACATAAATTCAAACCACAAGTCCAGAGAGACATTCCAAACGGCATTCAGGGCCGATGAAGATTAGCATTTTTATGCAAATCTGAAATAAACCATACCCATATGAGGTAATTTGGGATTTTGCTGTAAGAATATATAAGCTTTGTTATAATAAATAGATTGAGCTCTCTGTGGATCAGTTTTAATATTTGATATTAATAGGATCCACCTCGATTATATACCAACGGATTTATTACTTATATATATATATATATATATATATATATATATATATATATATATATATATATATATATATATATGTATGTATATATATATATATATATATATATATATGTATGTATATATATATATATATATATATATATATATATATATATTCGTTTCGAAAAACCTTCGAATTCTTGATTTGCCAATAATCAACTCAATCACGAAGGAAAAAAAGGTTTTAAAAAAAGAAAGAGCTAAAAACATGAAAGTCTGTCGAAAAAAATCGCACAGATACAGGTTTGAAGCCCAAAGAAAAAACCCCGACACGAGTAAACAACTAACAAAATAGCTCAATACACCGTAGACCAGACCTAGATAAACCTAGCGAGCCAGACAAACCTACCCAGGATCCGCTTAGATGAAACCTGGGTAGGTTTGTCTGGCTCACTAGGTTATATATATAAACAACATTTCCGCCTAGAAAAACACGATTATAAAACCCATCCCAAATTCACTATAATTGAGAGAATAGAAATGTTTAGAGCAGATATCATTTAAAAGATTTTAGAGTTCCATGAAAATAAGTGGATACAACGTTTAAAAATGCACTATCCAGCCGGGCTTAACCATAAATTTAACAATATAGATAGTATTAATATATAACCCCACAAAGCAGAACCTACCCACATTTCTCACCCACACAAGACAGACATGCTTACGGAGGTGTTGAGGCCTCACACTTAGGCACACGCCTACACGAATATATACACTTACATACATCATACTCACTCACTCCCTAATGAACCAAATGATAACATACACCCATAGTAATAGACACGCTTACACACATCATACTCACTCACCACCTAAGAACCAAATAACACATACGCATACACTTAACAGAGACACATCCCCTTTCCAAGAACCAATAAAACTGTCAAAATGACCAAGGGAATTCAGAGCAGCATGAATCCATCCAGCTCTTATCTCAAATAACAACGTAAAAGAGACTGTTTGACCAACACAAGGCCTAACCACAATTCATGTTAAAAAAATTAAAAATAAATGAAAACTACTGACAAAAATTCATTTTCTCCATCAAGACATTCATTTCTGTAGTTGACTGCTACCAGCAAGCAGGATTTTTTTCTCCTGATGATGGCCATGTTGACCGAAACTAGTTGAGGAATCTAAATGAAATAATAATAAAAATGAAAGAATATTAATATACAACTCAGTGTCTGAAGATCTTATTTTTTTAAATATTTTTATTGTTCAATATATATATATATATATATATATATATATATATATATATATATATATATATATATATACACACACACACGTTAGATTCTTTAAGAAATGATTCAACAAATGTTGATGATGTAATATGTTTTTCGGCGTGTATTTATAGTTGGTAAATGTTTTCATAAGAACTCCCTCGAAGTTTGTTCGACGTAAAGAATTGTTCTTTTTTTAATTTCGGTGACATTGATAAAGTCAAATCTTGTTCCTTTGTATCGTAAGTGACTTTAGATGGTTGTCCCAACGAAGGCCTCTCTTGTGTTCACAGATGCAGGCTTTTAGACTTCAGGACATCTCTCCAATATATGTGTATTTACATTGCAAGCACTTAATCTGATAAATTCCGACATCTAAATTGATGTCAGATCTAATTTTCTTCCTAATTATATCTCCGATTTTCTTGGAGTTGGTGATAAAGACCCTAGTATTGGGAATTACAAATTTATTTTCGAATTTTGTAGATAGAATGTAAGAGGGTAGGGTTATGAATTTGAAGTCTCTCGTGATAAAAAATGCTATCGGCGGTGTGTAATGTTTTGTATTTGTGGATAATATCTGCCGATTATCTTGCGATAAGGATGAAATCATGCGTATAGTTTAATTTGGTTTGTTTTGTTTTGCGGCATATAAACCTCAATGGGTTATTTAATGCCGACAACATTTTTATTGATGGTAATATTTTTGTTAAAAAAATGTATTGCTGGTAATATATATATATATATATATATATATATATATATATATATATATAAATGCAATCGTCAGGCCTGACGATTGCATATAGCATGAAACAGACTGTCGCCTCTAAGTGTTGACTTCTATGTTCACTTTTATATTTACACACGCTCTATCTCTGATATTGAGCACTTTATTCCATAAATATAGCACACCTTAAGACTATATTTCTTTATATATATATATATATATATATATATATATATATATATATATATATATATATATATATGTGTGTGTTGGTGTGTGTATTTTTTTTCAAAAATGTATTGTTGCTAATATATTGTTTTTTTTTCCCCAAATGTACTACTGGTAATAATTTTTTCTTAAAAAATAATCATTGCTGGTAATGATTTTTACGAAAATGTATTGCTGTAATTAAAACCTATTAAAACCTTTCATAGTGTTTTGGCCCCAGTTTTGGGTTAACTATTGGTCCATAGCTTGGATCCTAACAGATGCTACCACCTGAGTCAGGGTGGACCTTGGAACAACAACAATTAAGAGGTGGTTCCAAGCTCCTCAAAACCTCCTGGTCACAGGCCTTGCTGTTGGATGTAGTTTATCGTCTTACCCAGGATGCGGATGTTGTTTATCGTCATACGCAGGACGGAATGTGGTTAGTGAAGAAGTTTAAATGTTTTTTCAACGTATTTCTCTTCTTCACCTAGTTATTCTGGGCTCCATATCCTAAGGGTTCTCAGGTAGAATTCTGAGGCTAGCCTTGATCTTATTTGTTGACATTGTGGCATGGCCCTCAATGTTCAATGTTACATCAGACGTATGATCAATTTAAGGGTAACGCTTTCCTTGTGTTTCCTCTCTTTTCCTTCTTTCGTTACTTACTTCCTTATCTTGACTGAAAAATGCCGGGGTTTTGTTTTGGATTGCATGCAACAGACAGAGTGAGTTCCTAAGAAAGCCAATAAAGGCCGGTCCCCGAGGCTCACGTGACATACATCACCACGTGGGATTTTTGGTATTGTAATTTCAGTTTCTTGATAATATCTGACCGCGACTGATCACGAGAAAATTGACTCTACGAGAGATGCACCCATTAAATTATTCCGTTACTTGTTGCGCAAAGAATAATATCATCCCGAAGATCTAGGATTTATTTAACTACTTGATGTGAAGTAAATAAAGGAATATATTAGTTCAGAAAACCCTGGATTTGTCCATCCTTGAAAAAATGAAAAAGGATATTACACTCAAAGAAATCATTCTAATTTTATCTTGAACGCAATGTAATTACCAGTAGGGAACGAAATTGAAGCACTATTCTGGAATGTCGTATCTTATATTCAGAAAGAAGTACTACTGACTTTTACGTGGACATTTTGCAGCACTCTATCTATTTACTATTACGAACATCGGAACTTACAAGTTCATAAACCACTAAAACTTGAACTAACATCCAGTAACAGATAAGTCTCTATTACTGGTTTTTATGTCTATCATCCAATCCTTTTCCCATATTTTGTTGTTTCTTTCTTTTGTTTTATAAATTTGTTATAAGCATTCATCTTGTGTTTGTTATTCGTCGATACCTGTTGATTTGTTCGTATCTGAGCGAAGCCACCTTTCCTTTATTTAACCTGGGATTCATATTTCTGTTTGTTGTGATTTAGTAACAACTATGGTGGGAATAGAAAGTAAGTTGTGGGATCGTGCGGTAAGCACTAAATTTTAATTTTTTATTGTTACGCATTAATAAGATGTCGCGAAAAACTTAGGGATTTATTTATTTGAAATTCATGTGTGAATTCAGTGGTAGGTACTACGTTAAAATTAGATTTTAGAGTTTACTGCAAACTCACTAAGAAAAACGATCTAATTAATATTTATTCCCTACTGCATCACCAACCATATATATATATATATATATATATATATATATATATATATATATATGTATGTGTGTGTATGTGTGTGCATATTTGTGTATTTAGGAAGCAAATTCTCTTTTAGTTATATCAGGCTGAATATATTAAAACATTATATCTGTTTATTTTTACCATAATCCTTTCATATTCACGAATATTTTTCCGTATATTACAATTAAATAAGGCAAAAAATGCAGAATATTTTATATATATATATATGTGTGTGTGTGTGTGTCTGTGATAATATAACGAACAAATAAGAAACGTTTATCAAACTAACGTGTCTCACTTTTATTAAAGCTTCTTCAGAGAATGAGATATGGAGAAAAGAACAAAGATTTTCATTGGTTCATTATATTTCACGTTCATTCATTTTTGATTTTGATTGGTTCATTGTATTTAACGTTCATTCGACTTTTTAAAACCAACGATAGTATGATTTGTAGCGTTCCGAACTCCAAGAGTGACGACGCATCCATTAAAACTTTCACGAAATTAACGGATCAGAAAAGGCTATTTACTTCTTTATGTATATATAATTCTTGTTTGTCTATATGGGATTCTGCTGAGAAGATATATATATATATATATATATATATATATATATATATATATATATATATATATATATATATATATATAAGAAGAAGAAGAAATATACTGTTAACGTGTGCTATATTTATTGGATAAAGTGCTCAATATCAGAGATCAGAGATAGAGCGTGTGTAAATATAACGATCGTCAGAACACTCGTGGCCTGACGATTGCGTCTAGCATGAAACAGCCTGTCGCCTCTAAGTGTTGACTTCAATGTTCACTTTTACATATATATATATATATATATATATATATATATGTATAAGTGTTGACTTCAATGTTCACTTATATATATATATATATATATATATATATATATATATATATATATATAAGTCAACATTGAAGTCAACACTTAGAGGCGACAGGCTGTTTCATGCTAGACGCAATCGTCAGGCCACGAGTGTTCTGACGATCGTTATATTTACACACGCTCTATCTCTGATATTGAGAACTTTATCCCATAAATATAGCACACCTTAACAGTGTATTTCTTCTTATATATATATATATATATATATATATATATATATATATATATATATATATATATGTTTGTGTCTGCATGCGCGTATGTGTATGTCTAGTAAATAATATATTCGTTACTTTTTCACATGTTGATTTGGGAACGTTTCTACGTACACACTTTTTATATTAAACATACATTACATACTTTGTATTCAACAAATGCATAGAGATGCATTCAATAAAGTTTAGTGATGTAATATGTTTTTCATGTGTTTTTATCACTGGTAATATTGTTATTAGTTGGCCCACGAAGAACTTTCTACGTAAAGAATTATGTACAGTTTCAATTAGAGTGGTATTAGTAAAATATTTGAACATACCATTCCCACTTAAATTGGGAAGAAAACCAACCATTATTAATAAAAACTACAATTGCTCTTCTGTAATGGAACTGCACATCATTTTTGCAAAGAAGTATATCGATTCATTGAGTTCTCCATCTGTAAGCCGAAATAAAAGCCAACAAGCTGGTGCAGCGATAGGCAACTGTTTAAATACTGTTTGCAGTTTTTTTACTTTCTCTCATGCGTCACCAGAAATTTAGATGTAACCACGTCTATTAATTTCATTATAAGGAGTATTATTACACTTACCTTGGTAAAAGGACATAGTGGTGAAAAACCTATTGAATATGGACCTCACGTCTTCTTCTTGGTACTGTGTTCCTTCAGAACGTGTGTGAACATGGTCCTTCATAACTTCCTGACCTTTATAGATCTTTTTAAATCCATGTTCTTCTAAACATTTACACAAACTTGTTAGGTATGTTAAGCACTGTTTTTCTCTGTCCTTGCATTCAACATTCCCCATGAATGTCAAATTTTCTAAGCCCCCTTTCCTCATTATGCTTCCTAAAAATATCAACTGTCTCTTTCCGATGTTAATTATAAGCGTCCCTTTTAGTACTATGTTTCTAAATACGTTCAGTCCGTGGTAATCTCATCATCCTTCTGTAGAACCATATCTCTTTTGCCTTAAGTCTCTTCTCCATCTTTCAGGATATTGTTCAGCATTTACTGCCATAAAGGAACGGTGATATTACATAAGGGTTCAATACTCTTTGCTTTGTTTCTATTGTAATTTTCTTGTATCTTAATACTTTGCTTAGTTTTAGCAAGAAGTTTTTCTCTATTCTAAGGCGAAATTGGATCTCGGTGTCGCATTTTCCGTCCCATTTAAGAGCATTTCCTCGATATTTAAACTTTTGTAATTTCCTTTTGGGTGTTATTTTGCAGACAAAAATACATTCTGATTTTTACAAATGATGTTTAATCCTATCTTGTCGCATTGCTTACTACATTCTGTAGGCGTTTCTGTAGTTTCTATCAAATTAATTTGCAAGAGGCACTCAGCGTACTGATATTTCTTAGTATCAATTATGTCTTACACAAGATAACCAGTTTAGGCAACCAGGGAGAATCGAGTGTCCTTGACCGAAGAGGTTCACCTGACGTTCATGAAAAACGGTTTTCAAATGTCTATTTATTCCTGGTATGGATATAGATTAAGAATTTTGATCTAGATGACGAATTTTGATCTAGATGTAGAATTTGGATCTAGAGGAAGAATTTTGATCTGGATGAAGAATTTTGATTTAGATCACGAATTTGGAACGAGTGGAAGAATTTGCATCTTGATGAAGAATTTTGATTTTGCTGAAGAATATGGATATAGATGAAGAATTTGGATCTAGATGAAAAATTGAATCTAGATGACAAATTTAGACCAAGATGAAGAATTTGGACCTAGATGACGAATTTGGATCTAGATGACAAATTTGGACCTAGATGAAGAATTTAGATCTGGATGGCGAATTTGGATCTAGATGACGAATTTGGATCTAGATGAATTTGGATCTAGATGAAGAATTTGGATCTAGATGACAAATCTGGACCTAGATGAAAAATTTGGATCTGGATGACGAATTTGGATCTAGATGACGAATTTGGAGCTAGAGGAAAATTTAGATCTGGATGACGAAGTTGGATCTAGATGTAGAATTTGGATCTAGATCACGAATTTGGATCTAGATCGCGAATTTGGATCTAGATCACAAATTTGGATCTAGAAGAATAAGTATATATCGATCCAAAAGAAATGATAAAACAGCAAATTAAAAACGATTCTGATATGACAATAATTTCGAAATTTTACAAAATAATCGCTATAATAAAGTTAAACTACCAAAGAATTTTTCCAAACAAGTACACAGCAAAAAGGTTCCTTTTGGCGTCCCTTATGACGATATTAAATGGTTACAGTTATATGACGTTGAAACAACGGTTCCCGTGCAATCACCGAAGTTAAGTAACCTCGAGACTGGTCATTACCTAGATGAATGTGTGCTTGTGAATACCACTTGCTGTAAGCTTGGATGTACGTGTTGGCTTCTGGCTCGGGAATGGAATAGTTTATCAGACAGTCAAGTTCCGATTCCATTTGGGTCCGTTATATTCCTTTACGATCAAATAACCTTAGGGGAGGTACGGATACACCTCTTCTCTCCCCAGCTATGGGTTACTTAGTAAGACTTGTATCTCTAAATTATTTTTATCTTCAAAAAGTTCTTACAATGCAAAAATATTTTCCGGCTTTAAATAGACTGCTAAAGGTTGACCAGCTGTAAAAACCGAATCAATAAGACAATTCCAGACAGACGTCAAATGACAGTAATGTTAGGTTGGTGCAAAAATAATGACGTAATAATGTCGTTTTTTGACGTTAAAAAATACGTCAAAAAACGACATTATTACGTCATTATTTTTGCACCAACCTAATACTTGTTTATACAAATATCTTCAGTTTTTCTCTCCAATATAGATTTGTCGTTTTTGTTTTGTTTTCTTTTTTTGTTGTTGTTTTCTTTATTTTCATTTATCTTTATTTTATTTATTTTGGCTTTTACTCTCTTTGGCATTACTCTCTTTGGCATTACCTTGGAAGTGTTTTTCCCCCTCTGTCGAAATCCTCCGCATTTCTTTAATTTTCTTTACATCCGCTTCCCTAAAAAAAAAAAATAAGCTTAACTCGTTGAAGAATGTTTTATAGCTACAAGACTATTTCTATAACACTATGATGAAATCTTTTTTCCTCTTCAGATCCGAGCTAATTACAGTGTATTGCCGGAGGCACTCATTTGGAGGCGCCAGTCATGAGCAATCAAGGAGAGTCTGGAGGTGAATTCAGGAGCTGATTCAGATAACGACGAATTTGATGGAGTTGAGGAAAACGAAAAGTGAACAATTTTTTTTTTTTAACTTTTTAAACATTGTAAAGAGACGAGAAGAAACTTGAAGGAAAGAGAGAACAATTAAATTGAGAGAAGAAAATTAGTGAAAACAATTTCGTCGACCGCAAATCAAATATAATGATAAGCAAGGCCCTTCGAATTAGAGAAAAATGAAGAGAAAAATTTGAGAAGAGAAAATGCTATAGAGATATGTAAGGAAGAAAAATAGCTGAAAAAAAATTAAAATCGAATAAGAAAACGTAAAAAATAGTATTTTAAAATGTACAAATCTTGAAGCATATATTGAACATTAGATGTTGTATTGTGTTTTTCTACGACACGTAATCAGTGGCCAAATTTCTCCAGTTTCAATGTTTACTCTATAGGTTATTTCAACTGTAACCAACATATGAAAATATTTAAAATCATATTTGGTAATCCCATTAGAATAAGAACGGAATAACAACTAAAGCATTCATTTGGAGACTCCTGTCATGAGAATCAAGGAGAGAGTGGTAGTGAATTCAGGAGCTGGTTCAGACAAAGACGAAATTGGTGAGGGTGATGAGAAAGAAAGAGAGAGAGAGAGAGAGAAAACATCTGGAGGAAAACGAAAAGAGAACCATTATTTTTTGGACTGTTAAACATTGTAAAAAGACGAGAAGCAACTTGAAGGAAAGAGAGAACAAAATTAGTGAAAACAATTTCTAAGACTGAGTCAAATATAAAGATAAGGTTTAGAGTTTAAACATTTTTAAGGACACATTTAACATTAGAAAATAAATTAATCATATTTGGTTATTGGGTTTATTTCTCATTTCAAAAACCTACTTTTTTCCCACTTTCTCTCTTCTTACTTTTCATCTTATACGACACCAATGTAAATCTCTCGCAGAAGATTTAGTTTTTCCCACCATGGGAAATGCACGAACAATACACACAAACACACACACGCACACGCACGTACGCATAATCACTCACTTCACATAATTTGAACTAAAAGTTTTAGTTTATTTATTTGTTACACACATTATTGACTTTGTCACTTGTAAACCTTTTGTTGTAAATACACTATAATTTGTTTGTACATATATACCGGTCCTTGTTTCTTTATATGTATTTAGGTGGACTCATACTCCTAGTAGCCATGTTTGTTGTGGGCATTTCAGGAGACATACGTGTTTATCTCAGAAACGCTTACACTGGCCCGAAACATGGTAGCATTAGAGTAACAGAATATATTTGAGAAGAGAAAATGCCAAAAAGACACATAAGGAAGAAAAATAGCTGAAGAAAAATTAAAATCGAATAAATAAAAGTAAAAAGTGGTATTTTAGAGTTTAAAAATTTTGAAGTACACATTTAATTTTAAAAATAAATAAAGTCAAAATATAAGTCTGGTATCGTCTGACTCTTTACTCTATACGTTATTACAACTGTAACCAACATATGAAAATATGTAAAATCATATTTGGTAATCCCATTAGAATAACAACGGAATGACAACTGAGGCATTCATTTGAAGACTCCTGTCATGAGAATCAAGGAGAATCTGGAGGTGAATTCAGGAGCTGATTCAGACAAAGATGAAATTGGTGAGGGTGAGAAGAAAGAAAGAGAAAAAGAGAGAACATCTGGAGGAAAACGAAAAGTGAAACATTATTTTTTTTTTTAAACTGGTAAACATTGTAAAGAGACGAGAAGGAACTTGAAGGAAAGAGAGAACAACTAATTTGAGAGAAGAAGAATAGTGAAAAGAATTTCGTCGACCGCCAATCAAATATAATGATAAGCACAGCCCTTCGAAGTAGAGAAAAAGGAAGCGAAAAATTTGAGGAGAGAAAATGTCAAAAAGACACGTAAGGAGGAAAAATACCTGAAAAAAAAAATTAGAATCGAAGAAGTAAACGCAAAAATTAGTATTTTAGAGTTTAAAAATTTTGAGGCACACATTCAAGTCAAAATATAACTGTGGTAACGTCTGATTCTTTCCGCTATACGTTATTTCAACAGTAATCAACATATGTAAATAAGTAAAATCATATCTGGTAATCCCATTAGAATAACAACTGAGGCATTCATTTGAAGACTCCTGTCATGAGAATCAAGGAGAGACTGGAAGTGAATTCAGGAGCTGTTTCAGATAAAGACAGAATCGGTGGAGGTGAAGGAGAAAGAAAGCAAGAGAGAGAGAGAGAGAGAGAGAACATCGGGAGGAAAACGAAAAGGAAACCATTATTTTTTTTAGACTGTTAAACATTGTAAAGAGACGAGAAGGAAATTGAAGGAAAGAGAGAACAACTAATTTGAGAGAAGAAAATTAGTGAAAACAATTTCTAAGACTGCGAATCAAATATAAAGATAAGGTTTAGAGTTTAAACATATTTAATCACACATTTAACATTAGAAAATGAAGGTAAAATGTAACTGTTGTATCGTGTTGTTCTACGACACGTAATCAGTGGCCAAATTTCTCTTGTGTCACTGTTTACTCTATACGTTATTTCAACTGTAATCAACATATGAAAATAGGTAAAATCCTATCTGGTAATCCTATTAGAGTGAAAACGGAATAAAGTGATAGAAACGAAGACAAACGGTTAACAAAGAATAAAAAAAATATGTGGAATGCGGAGAGAAACAAAATATTAAAGAAAGAAAGACGAACAGCAAAAGAAGATGAATAATTGCGGGAAAATGTGGAGAAATGATGACGGGAAAAAAAGGAAGTAAAAAGAGAAATGAGTGTGGAGTAGGAGTAAAATAGAAATAATATAAATACGAAACTGAGGATAAGAAAGACTGAAAAAAGAAGAAGGAAAGGTTAAAGGGAATAGAGCAGAGAGAAAAAAGAGGAAAAATGTAGCTAATGTCGGCTCAGTATAATAAGGTTATAAACTACAAATGGGGTATGTATGTGGATGTTGAACAAACAAATCTGTGCCTGAGCTAGCGTCTGAAACAGTTAATAAATAACCACCCTTCCAGACGTGTGCACTCGGATAAAGGTTATATATATATATATATATATATATATATATATATATATATATATATATATATATATATCCATATATATATATATATTGTGTATATTTAGGCAGCAATTTTTCATTAATGCATGTTTCATTAAATAATATTGTAAAGTTTTGTCTATTTTTTTTAAGTAAGTTCCTTTCATATTGTCTGATAAGCTTAATCACATTATCGTTGAAAGACGAAAGGAAATCATAATATTGATACGTGTTTAAATCCAATCTAAGCTTTAGGCTTACATAAGCCATTATCAAAGATGACAATTTGAATAAATCAAACAACACATAGACGAAACCACAATAATATATATATATATATATATATATATATATATATATATATATATATATATATATGTGTGTGTGTGTGTGTGTGTGTGTGTGTGTGTATGTATAGAACGAAACGGCCGTCCAGTGCCTTCTGCATTCTGTTAAGGATTCTTCTAGACTCGATTAATTAATTATGATTATTCAAATCCTACTTAAGTTATATATATATATATATATATATATATATATATATATATATATATATATATATATATGTATGTATGTATGTATAAATATATATCGTCGATTCTTCCATGGTTGATTGACGCGGGCTGTTGATCCGAGCCTATTACAACGCATGATGATCAGGCAACTCAGTTACTAGGAACCGACTGCCAGACAACCTGCACATATGATTTGGTTATAGTGGTGAAGGTTTTGTGCAGAACCAACCACACTTTTTTGAAGAGCCGAATACAGAGACGTGGTGCACTGTGTGTGACAAGTAGGTCCCCAAACGACCGTCCGCAGGTTTTGAATTCAGAGTTGTCCTTCTCTTAGACCAGTTGTCATTCGAGGCTATAGAACCCAGTCTCTCCCGCTATTACCCGTAAGTAAATGTAATGAATTCTAATATATATATATATATATATATATATATATATATATATATATATATATATATATATATATATATATATATATATACACAAGTACAGGTTTGGTACACATGGAATAAAATTACAATAACCGAAAACACTATTCATAAAAGAGTGCTCAGTACCTCGTAGAGCTAATAATAGTTATTCAAATTTATAACATTATATATATATATATATATATATATATATATATATATATATATATATATATATATATATATATATTTCTTAATAGAAATCTTATAAGTATAAGAATCTTTACTCGCTCGGAAAACCTTCGGTATATTGATTTGCAAATAAACAAGCCAACACCAAAAGGAAAAAAAGGGTATAAAAAAGAAAGAACCAAGAACATGTACGTTAACCGATAATAATCGTCGAGCATGCAAGTCCAAGGCCCAAAGAAAAAAGACTCGATGCGGGTATCCAAAACAAGTAAATAAAGTGCTCAAAACAATGAGTAGAGCAGACCTAGTTAAACCTAGAGAGCCCGATAAACCTACCAATGGAAGTGGATATATAGAGAAAGAAAGAGAGACATGGATTTTTGAAAATTTCTCGGGCCGACTCATTTTCTTTTTCAAAATCCAATGTCAGAACTAAAGTCCAAAAGAAATTTTTTTCTTTCATTTTCCCCGAGTTTTAGATAAGGGCATTGCGTGGTCTCTTTCATTTCAAATCGAGATTTTACAGTCCTTTACCCGAACGCCTCACGTGATTCGTTTCTTCACTGAATTATCAGCCATCAAAATTCACAAAAAAGAATCAAATATTTATCTCTGTACGCGGCTTTTACGACGTGCACAACTCGTGCCAAAAAAACATCAGCAAAACCCGAGAAGGTCACATACGAAATTGTCACGCGTAAAATATTTATCAAGAAATGTCATCACGTTTTTTTTTTCTAAACAAAACATTTAATTGTAAACTATCGGTTGTCTCGTGGGTAATTCTTCTACTACTATCTTCCGACTGGTCATGGCTCTCTACTATTTCTTTCTTTCTTTAGTGCTCTTGGCAGTGTTAACCTTTTCTATCTCTCTTAATCCATGTTCTGTCAACAGCATACACAAGCTCTTTAGGTAGATTGTCCTCTGCCATCCTCTGTCTCTATTGCCATCAATCGTATGGGAGCGTGGCCAAGTGGTCAGAACATTCGTATTCTGACCATGAGACACGGGTTCGAATCTCACCATTGTCGGTTTGTCAGAAAGGAAATTTCCTGATGTTATCGGACTGGAGGTGTCGTTTCCAGTGTGCGGCACATTTAGAAAGTGCAAGAAAACCATACCAATGCGATGTGAGTGAAATTGGGTAGACGGAACATTTGCAGCCGTCGATAGCTGTGCTAGTGTGACGAAGTCGTAAGTCATCATGGCCGATGGCTTGAGCGTGCTGGCCTTGTTCAAATTGTTGATAACGCTAGATAACTCGCTCTTTCCCTAGAAACTGTAACTAAGGTCTTCCCAGCATAGTTGCAGTGTAAACCACGGGTATGCTCAGTAGGTGTTGAATAAACACAAATGCGCCTGAGCAAACGTCTGCAACAATAGGCGTCGTCATGTACCTCCATACCAGTCTGTATTTATGGCTGATACCAGCCAATTATATTATTGTGAGCGGGAACCCAGGTGTATGCATATTCATTATATCATTACATAGCACTTCAGTACTCTTCTTTTCTTATTTGTTTCTAACGAATTTTTCCTGTTTCTTCATACTTTGCTTAGCTTTTGGAAAACATTTTCACTATTGCAGTGTGTCTTTAGATTTCGGTTTTGCATTTTCCTTCATCTGTTAAAACACTTCCCAGTTATTTAAACTTTTCAACATGCTTGATTTTGGTGTCTCGCATCTTGGGCGAGTCCTCTTCCATACATCCTGTGTTCTTAGAATTGAATTTTAGTCTTCCTTTCTCACTTTCCTTTATTACCTTCAGTTCCTGTAGCTTTTTTTTTCTTTCTGCATATTTTATTTTGTTAAGACTGTGACCGCCAACAATGAATCTTAGCAAGACTTTCTAATTCTCTCAGGATTATCTCACTGTTCT
Organism: Acanthosepion lycidas; assembly: GCA_963932145.1. Lineage (NCBI taxonomy): Eukaryota > Metazoa > Mollusca > Cephalopoda > Sepiida > Sepiidae > Acanthosepion > Acanthosepion lycidas. The sequence continues at coordinate 146,428,369 of OZ010571.1, read as the reverse complement.
CTGGTGAGAAGACATATCCTTCTCTCACGCTATTTTCCTCGTTATATGCACACCAAAATGCTAAAATATCAAAGCTGCTACAATTTCTTTGACCTGTTTCCGCTTTTATGTTCCAGTTTCAAGCTGGCTGTTTGAAACTGACGGGTTTCAGTGCTAAAATAAATACACAGACCCTTAGTAAAGAGGATTTCCTTTATTCCAACATTGCGTCTTGCTCTGGTTGTCTCGGGAGAAAACTATGTAACTTAAGTAGTCAAGATGTTGCCCTCCCGTTTCTACTTATTTCATTGATTTTTCCCTTCCATTTTTACCACAGAAGTAGAATCCTGTATCAGTTAGACACGCAAAAAAATATTTTAGTTTAAATTAAGTATAAAGAAAATGTCTGTTTCTGTTTACGCTTGGTGCTAAACTTTGGAGAGGAAAACACGTGAGAATACATTGTGCTTTGAATCGCTAAGATTGTGTAAGATAAAAAGACAAAATTTATTAATAGCTACAAAGGACATTAAATTGTAGAGAGCCATGAAGGGATACGGTACATAAAGAATTCTTTAAATACAATTTTCCAAGTTTAGTAATTTAACAGTATTCTATAAAATACCTTCTACAATTCTCTCTAACAGTTAAAATGATATGAACATAAAACCAAAATAAGCGTAATGGTTGTAGAAGACTTGTAAAAATCAAAGAAATGAATTTTACTGGATTTAGGAAAAAAAAAACATTCTTTTTTTTTTAAATGCTTTTCTATCTTTCGATGTGCCACACCCTTCCATCATGTGACAGATCAGGTCTCTCTTCATGATTTTTTTTGTTCTAAGTAATTCTTGATTCATTACAATTTCTCTTGACCATTGTGACACTTTGTATTCTATCTATTTATTAAACTCAAGAAGGTTACTCATTTTGTTTTTGCCTGTGTCTTACTAGCCTTTGGTGTGTTAAATTTTCCAAGACTTCATCCTTCATTATGTGTCTCTAAATATAAGCTGTCTCCACGTGACTGTTCGGAGTAAATTGTTAAAACATATTAAGGAGTTATGTACCAAGAGACATTGAAATGGGAAAGGTTAATACCAAAGACACCGTGGGAAGAATTGAGGATTTAATTCACACATAAACGACTTAAATTGTATGTCGAGCAGTTTGAATAATGGAAATGTGACACAGACTTAGCAGACAATGTTGATTGAGACACAGTTGAAAATGCAAGCTGTAAAGCGAAAATTTCATATTTCGTAAACAACAAAATTGGATCCCCTGGTCAAATGTTAATTTGAAATATCAGGTGGGGTTGGATAAGCTACCCACGCTCACTGAGGAGATTTAGTGATAGGTAATAATATGAGAGAGTGGAAGAATGCAATTCTTCAGAATTATCGAATTCTCTTACTTTGCCAGTTTGGGCGAATGTCCATAAATATAAGTTCGCGATGCCAATTAGGTAGAAAAGGGCTACAGCAACTTGTCAGCAGTCAATATACCACATAATACCCTTGAGCGCTTAGCTTTGGAGCGGGTAGAATGGAAATCAACGTGTTTTAGTGGACTCAGCAATTTTCAATCTGTTTGTCTGAATCATCTTCAAGAAGGGAGAGAAAGATCTAAAAGGTCAGCCGATCTAACAGTGATCTCATCTCACAATCCTCACACTTGCTCCGTATGTGGCCTCCTTTGTAAATCACTAGTGGGTCTTAAATGCCACTTAAGATTATCGCACAAACATTCATAACTGAATCAATAAACTGTCAGATTCTCATACATCGAAACCAACGGGAGAGTCCATTATATATATATGTATATATATATACTTACATATTTCTGGCACTTAAAAGAATCCAATAAAACTCCTGCAGTAAACTGGAAATTAATAAGAAAACCTAGAATATGCAGGTCATTAAATTACCCATGTCCTTTGTGCATACATGAGAAACTATATATTACTAAGTTTATAAAAAATAAAAATTCACTGAATCAGAGAAATGAAATAGTTATTTTTTGCCGTCATTGTCAAAAATTTTCCTTAAATAATATTTAAAAATAAAATTTAAAAAATGGGAGCTGGTAATATACATACTTATATTTGATATGAAAAATAAGTTAAAATAATTTAAGTAATTCTATTGCATTTACTTCTTTTAAAAAGAAATATAGTCCATTAGTAATTAAGAGTAAAAATATTTTAAAATTGTAGTTAAATAGAATGTATTCTAAACCAAACACCAATAGAAAGAATCTTTAAGTATACAAGTACGAAAAATGCCGAAAACCTTTTTGTCTTTAGAAAAAAAACGGATGTCAGAATTCGTAGAAAAATACACCCCTACCCTCCCTAAAGTTAACCTCTTTTTCGAACGTAACTCATAAGTGATACAATAGTTAATAAAAATGAACATGCTACCACCCCTGTCTGAATGATTGGATTTCACTGTATCCTTGGAAACAAGAAATTATGAATTTATATGTGCGTTTAAAACGCAGTAGATTAAAAATAAGTTATTCCAATATTCGCTTGAAGATGAAACGGAACTAATCTTAAATCAGTTAATTTATAATATTTATGCTCTGTAAATTTACACTGAGCACTGTTTTGTAAAATATAAAAATAAAAAATATCAATAAGAAAACCGGATTATAAATCTTAATGTTTTTGTTTTTTTTTTATATATGCATATATATATATATATATATATATATATATATATATATATATATATATATATATATTGAGAGAGAGAGAGAGAGAGTATGAAACTGAATCCAATGAAATGATAGGATGAAGAACAAGTATGAAGCAGATCTCAATCTAACATGTTTCACTTTATTAACGCTTCGTCAGAGATCAAGATAGAGATGAGAAAGAATTAGAAAAAGTAAAGAGATGAAGATCAAAACATCATACTGTATCGTCCTAAATTTAGCAGACTATCGCGTCGAGAAAGTTTGTCACACATATTTAAATATTATGTTACTTCATTCCACGTGACACGTATCTAACCATTATGAAATCGCCAAATACAACATGCCATAAATCTGCGTGTCTTTGCTTTTTATCATTTCTATCTTGATCTTTGATGGTGCTTAAATAGAGCGAAACATGTTAGATCTGTTGCCTACTTGTTGTTTTGCCTGCCATATATATATATATATATATATATATATATATATATATATATATATATATATATATATATATATAAAGGTAATAAATAAGTTGGTATATAATCCTGGTGGATCATAATAATATAAAATATTAAAACTGATCCACAAAAAGAGCTCAATATAATACATACATATATATATATATATATATATATATATATATATATATAAATATATATATATATATATATATATATATATAGGATAAAGGACAAAGCTCAATGCATACACACACACACACACACACACACATATATATATATATATATATATATAGGATAAAGGACAAACAGGAAAACTTTATAAATCTAACTTGTTTCGCTTTTATTACATATTGATGAAAGAGGAAAAATGCTGGTATTTTTATTTTTCTGATGCTTGACTTTTATTTGTTAAGCAAACTTTACATGCATTTGATATGTCAAGCAGCATTCGTGAGTATGATTTATGTTTGTAAGTATATCATAATGCTAGTTTGTTTATGTTTATATATATATATATATATATATATATATATATATATATATATATATATATATATGTGTGTGTGTGTGTGTATTAACCACAAATATTATATATATATATATATATATATATATATATATATATATATATGCACTGTTTGGACAGGGTACTCATCATTTCGACCATTATCCATTTTTTTTATCTACGACACTATGAGTAGATTCTCACGTCACGCAGGATTGAATCCATTATATTTTATACACGGCACTATGAGTAGATTTTCACATAACATAGGATTGAATCCATTATTTTTTATCTACGACACTATAAGTAAATTCTTACGTGACATAGGATTGAACCCATTATTTTTTTTTTTTTTATCTACGACACTATCAGTAGATTTCGGCGTCACATAGGATTGAAGACAATAATGTTTTTTTCTATCTACAGCACTATGGGTACATTCTCACGTCACATAGTATTGAAGCCATTTTATTTTATCTACGGCACTGAGTAGATTCTCACCTCACATAGGATTGAAACCAATATATATATATATATATATATATATATATATATATATATATATATATATATATATATATATATATATATATATATATACTATACTACAAGTAGAATATCTGGTCACATAGAATTTAATCAAATATTTTTTATCTACGACACTATCTTGTTCATCGCTGGTCGAAAAGAGGAACTGCGAGAGATACAACTCGTTTTGAATGCTTTCCTAAAATACCGAAACACGGCAGCTATTTCAGTTGGATCTTTGCTACGATATATTTCTGGAGATTGAAATACGAGTAGGTAAGATATGTTCATTGAAAAAGATGATTCTTGTTCGTTGAATACTTTTCATTTTTCAGTAACTCCTGGGAATAGAAATACATTTGAGTGTAAACATACATGTGAACCGAAACAATGTGCACTCCATAAATAACAATGCAAACACGACGTACATATAAATATTACACTGCGTTTTATCATCCATCAACTATGAATCCATTATTGAAAAACACGAAGAGTTCCTGCAACTAAAAGGCTTGTTTGTCGAAAGAGAAAGTCTTGGTTGCTTTTTGTATGTATAAGTGGTTAGTGTGAGATGACCAAGACAATGTTTGTCAGAAGCCTGAGATAAATCACACTTCCCTATAGTATTACCTCTTTTACCATATCTTTGTCATCGTATTACTGACTCCTTTGGGGCCCTTTACCGACTAAACACCTATTATATATATTACTCTTGTCTGTGTTTTTTTTTCTTTTCAGATATTGGCTGCCACACAGTAAACAAATGATAGACCCCAGCGTTTTTTTCTTGAAATATAACAAGCCCACGAATTAAAAGAATTGCAACTCTTTAACATGTTAAAATTCCTCACGTGTTTTTAGAATAATGTATTGTTGGTTGTTAGTAAATTGTTCATATGTTTTTGAAACCCAATTAAAGAAGATGCTTTTTGAATTGTCTCACTTCTTCGCTTTTTTCCTCTTCATCAGAAGTTATTTATTTAGTCTGGAGAATAGTGTTAATATGATTATGAAGAAAGTTATGTTAAATGACATATAGAGTGAACCAATAATGTTATGATGTATACACACAAGTAATCAAGCAGTCAATGAACTTACGCATTATGCGCACAATTTTTTGTTTGTTTGCCTAGCGGCACATCAACTCTTTATAGGTCATTTAACGTCGGAATTTAATTTCCTTGGGAGCATTAGTAATTTCTTTTACAAAATTTACTACTGGTAATATTTTTTCAAAAATGCATTGCGGGCAATTTTATTATTTTTTTTTTACAAAAAATGTGATGGTGGTAACTTTTTTTAAACTTTTTACAAAAATGTATTGCAGGTAATTTGTTTTACTATGAAAATGTATTTCTTGTACATTTTTTAAGAATATTTGTATACTTTCATAAAGTTTTGAGACAAGTTTAGGGGTTAACTATTTGCATAAATAGTTAGCTGGGACCCTAACAAGTGCTACCACCCCGGGTCAGGGTGGACCAGGAAACACCAGAAATTAAGAGGTGGCCCTACGCTCCTCCAATCCACCGATCCTTGCTGTCGAATGCAGTTTATTGTCATACTCTTGACGAGCGGAACATGGAAAAGATTGCTAAAATGTTATATGATACCTAATCTCTAATATTACAATGAACCAGAGGCTGACTCGTAAGCAATAATGGTCATATCGTTGTCATATGATTCTGACCTGTACAAAAGTGTAGTAAGAATGACAGTTTTCTATATTCTGATGTTTTGCCAAGTTTTATATCCTTCTCATTCCAGAGGTAAAGATGGTGTTTACCAAAATCATTGGTAGCTTCTATTTACTTCACTACTTAGAACTATCACCATGAAAAGATAGAATATAAAAAAGTCCAAAGGCTAAACATAAGAAACATTGTTTCCAATGACAAAGCATAGAACACCTTATATATAAACAAGAAAATATACAAAAAAATAAATGCACTATATAAGTGAGCAAAATAATATATATATATATATATATATATATATATATATATATATATATATATATATATATAGGTGTGTGTGTGTTTGTGTGTGTGTAAAGCAAACAATGTCAAACTCCTGACTATAAACAATATATATTAGGAAATGGACGAAGTCCGAAAATTATATATTTCTGTTTATATGTTATTTTTATAGATAGATATATTTAAGTAAATGCTCTGTTTCAGAACAGTAAATGTTGTTAATATTGCATATTATAAACAGAGCATTGGCTTAAATGATTGTATTTAAGCTATAAACAGAATATATATATGTGATACTATTTGCCGTTGTCGCGGTAAAACGGAACAAAATATTGTTAAAACATATTAAAGAGTTATGTACCAAGAGACATTGAAATGGGAAAGGTTAATACCAAAGACACCGTGGGAAGAATTGAGGATTTAATTCACACATAAACGACTTAAATTGTATGTCGAGCAGTTTGAATAATGGAAATGTGACACAGACTTAGCAGACAATGTTGATTGAGACACAGTTGAAAATGCAAGCTGTAAAGCGAACATTTCATATTTCGTAAACAACAAAATTGGATCCCCCTGGTCGAAAGTTAAGTTGAAATATCAGGTGGGGTTGGATAAGCTACCCACGCTCACTGAGGAGATTTAGTGATAGGTAATAATATGAGAGAGTGGAAGAATGCAATTCTTCAGAATTATCGAATTCTCTTACTTCGCCAGTTTGGGCGAATGTCCATAAATATAAGTGCGCGATGCCAATTAGGTAGAAAAGGGCTACAGCAACTTGTCAGCAGTCAATATACCACATAATACCCTTGAGCGCTTAGCTTTGGAGCGGGTAGAATGGAAATCAACGTGTTTTAGTGGACTCAGCAATTTTCAATCTGTTTGTCTGAATCATCTTCAAGAAGGGAGAGAAAGATCTAAAAGGTCAGCCGATCTAACAGTGATCTCATCTCACAATCCTCACACTTGCTCCGTATGTGGCCTCCTTTGTAAATCACTAATGGGTCTTAAATGCCACTGAAGATTATCGCACAAACATTCATAACTGAATCAATAAGCTGTCAGATTCTCATACATCGAAACCAACGGGAGAGTCCATTATATATATATATATATATATATATATATATATATATATTTATTCATTTAGTGATAGGTAATAATATGAGAGAGTGGAAGAATGCAATTCTTCAGAATTATCGAATTCTCTTACTTCGCCAGTTTGGGCGAATGTCCATAGATATAAGTGCGCGATGCCAATTAGGTAGAAGAGAGAAAAGAGGCAGATGACATGGAAACGATACCAGAGAGAGGCCTGCGTGATTATCTGCCGACGAAAGCATCCGACTTCAGCCGAACCTTACCAAAACAGCAAAACAAGCTTTGACAAGTCAACACCGATAATATCACTTTAAATGCGGGTTGGGTTGATAATTATTAGCATGCGAACTCTGTACGAAGAACTGATATAAAACAGTATTTAATTTTCTTCATTTTATTCGAGTGTTATTTTTTCCCTGTATGTCTTCGCCCTGCTTGCACTAGACCAACACGAAGATACCTGCGACGATTTGATCTTGGCTGCCTTATGATCAAAATTAAATCAGAACGTGGGATAAGGTTAGCTCTAGATTGAAGCGGTCACTTCAATGACCAGTCGCGGTGTTGGAAACCTTGGACGACTGGCAAGGGTGTTGTACGATCACACACACACGAACACACACACACACACACACACACACACACACACACATATATATATATATATATATATATATATATATATATATATATATATATATATAAAGAAATATAGTCTTAAGGTGTGCTATATTTATGGAATAAAGTGCTCAATATCAGAGATAGAGCGTGTGTAAATATAAAAGTGAACATAGAAGTCAACACTTAGAGGCGACAGTCTGTTTCATGCTATATATATATATAAAGAAATAGTGAAACGTACTTTTGAAGATCGCTTGAGGCAAGGAATTAGCATTCATCGGTTTATTATTATTATCCTTCTCTCTTTCTCTCACCACCCATATATATATATATATATATATATATATATATATATATATATATATATATATATATATGTGTGTGTGTGTGTGTGTGTGTGTAATCATCAGTAACCTAATAAAATTTCAATTCATTTATTTTTCGACAGACTTCCTAGTTATGCAGACACACCGTTCATCAAGGTCAGAGAAACAGGTAAGTTTATTGAATTATTGCGAATTGTAATTGTACTGTTCTAGAGTCCATTAAGAACGTGATATAGAAATATTCAGAAGTATTATTGCCTATATTCAAGTTAAAATATTCCGTTTTTTATCTATAATTTCGACGTAATAAAATGTATTAGAAAATTAGAATAGAAAATAAATTGAGCAAATTCAGCCCGTTATTCAGAATATTGGACACACTTAGACTGTCGTAATATTTAAAATTACCGATTATTATTATTCTTATTATTAATAATAATAATAATAATAATAATAATAATAATAATAACAATAATAATATGTACCGCCCCAGTAAGTACCTGACTCCTCCTGCTATCATCTACCTTTATAAGAGCCAGATTAGGCGGAAAAAGGAGTACTGTTGCCATATTTCGGCGGAAGCTACCGAGACCTCACTTTCTAGTCTTGATAAAATCGTCTCTCTGTACTTGTTGGAGAAGAATTGCTTCTCCCCCAGCCCAGCCTCTCTCACACAGGTGGGATATGACGAGTTTCTCACTGCTCTATTACCATGGAAAGTGCTCGGACGAACTGCATTCCTTGGCTCGTTCAGGTCAAAAGTTCACGGCGAGGATCCGCGAGGATCATTGTAGCAAGCCAACCATATTACCTCCGAATTCCATCTGTGAGAAGTAAGTTGCATCAAACAGCATCTTCCCGCGAATCACTTCCCTATGAACGAAAACCCGATCGCTGCTAGATTAACCTGTTTATGCCTAGTTATCTTCCTTTCATATCCATATAAACAACGCTTTAACGGAATCCACTATCTCGAGTGGCCTTCAGACCTTGTACAGGGTTAACCTCACTATAAAAAAACGAAAAATGATTTTACTTTTTATTTTTTTAAATAATAACATTATTAATAAATAATAATATTATATTATTATTTATTAATAATGTTATCATTTAAATAATAATAATAATAATAATAACGCGATTTGAGAAAATAAGAAGAATAAAAATATTTCTTTAAAAGATTGTATGCAAGTATAAAAAATATTTAAAAAACAAGACTCTGTATAAATGTCTCTTGAGAAAACGGTTGTACTAGAAATCATTACAACAAAGCGAATGAAACTCTGTCAGCAAGAAATGGATGCAACCAAACGTGAGTAACATAATGGGGAGCGTTATAATCTAGAAATATTTCGTCAGTTTATTTTTGGTATGAGCATTTAATCAAGCATTCTAATATAAACTATCCTGATATTTGTTCTTTCACGCGGTTACGGACATTTGTAATTATCTTCATCTGTTTTAAGAGTTGATAGGTCGGGGCTTCTTGATTTTTTTCCGGAATATCTACGTTAAAGCGTTCGACAAAAGTGCATTTTTTTTAGCGTTTTACCCCAAGCAAGGTGGGAAGCCACTAGCGCGCAAGGGGTTACAGAAAGTTGGAGCGAGAGCAAATAGGAGTGAGAGATGAAAGGATGAAGAGAAGGATAGGGGATAGATCAAGGCATCTGGAGACGTCGAATGACATTACATTTGAATAGTTGGAGATTATAGCTATCAGGGAAAAAGGAAAAAGGGATGGAGTTTCACAAGCGAGAAGTGCGAGATATGAAGCGATTGGAGTAGAAGAAACAGCTACATTTAACAGTTTCGACAGTGAAAATGTGAGAGCGAGATGCCATCCTAGTTGACCGCTTAAATTCTTGAAGTCTGGGAACCAGCAAAAGCAGATCATCGGAGCAGTTACCATGAAAATATTTGTAAAAAAGACAGCGGGAGGCGACGGCACGTCTGTGAGAGAGCGACTGCAGACGAGATGCCAAATCAGGGCCAATTGCATTGCATATCCGTCTCTGGATTTTATTAAGAACCTTGAGACAAACAGAAGGGGCTCCAGACCATATATGGCAGCAATACTCCATGCAAGGGCGAATGGTTGATTTGTAGATTTGAAGGATCGACTCCAGCGAGAAAAATTTCCTGGCGCGGCACAGGGAACCAACTGTCCATGCGATGGATGACGCTATTAACTCAATGTATTTGTTCCATCTCAGGTGAGCAGTTCCTGAAAAATTGTTCCGCAAGTTCTCTTGAAGCATTGTTGTGTCGGGCAAGAATGGTCACATATATGATGCACTATTTTGATTATACGTCAATGATTTTATTTTAAAATGATATTATTATTAGTAGTAGTATTATTAGTAGTAGTAGTTGTGCTAATTATCGTATTAGTAGTATCGATATTGTGAAAAACTATAGTAACAAACTACTGATGACGGTTGTCGGTTTCATCTGATCCATCGTGCCTAAAACTACCTCAAAATGTTCCTGTCATTAATCAGCTGGAAATTACAGGAGACTGAGTTGTAGCTGAAAGGAAACACCGGTTATGGTAAAGCTCTATATCAGAAAACATACCATGTATATTGTAGTGAAATATATCCGTCATTACAAATATTCAAAGGAGACTACGATTAAAATGTTCCCTTTCCGTCTGACAATCTGGGATGTAGAGTTATCATTATTTTGAGTCATCATTATTTACCTGCGGACATTTCTGTTGTTGTTTTGATCACAACGTTTTGCTCTTCGGCCTTCATCAGGTATATCGACCGAAGTAACATACAGGGAATTTCGAAGAACAGCCTTTAATTAATTTAATCTTTCGAGTAAAGCCTAACACAAGGGAGAACATTAGTAAGCACTGTGTATACACCATTCTTTGCAGTTGTGGCAAAGAACATAAAGATGAAACAATCTGTAACCGAAAAGTAAAGCTAGTCAAATATAGAAAATGCGTAATGAGACAATGAAATCAGTCATCATCCCCTGAGGAATAAAGTGAAAATATTGGACAAGGAAGAACCTGGAGAGTTAAACGTCAGAAAGTATAAGCACATATGATGGCCTATGAAAAACTTAATAGGCAAGTTTTCAACAGCCGCAGCAGCTTTAACAAAAAAAGAGATAGTTACGATGAATGTCGTCAAGTATTATCAACCGCAGCAGTATATCTCATCAGTAGGTAGGTTAGGTTTACGATTCAAAGTTCTCCCTAGTGAATAGTCCCACGGAACAATAAATGCTTTATTTAGTTAGATCCAGTGATTAGACCCAAAGAGTTCTAAGTTCAATGCCAGGCCACAGCAGTGGTGAACCAAAAAACTTGGAGAGCTGATTTAAATAGAAATAACTGAGGCATCCAGAAGAGGCACGGTAGGTAGAACTAGAACAATCTACCCCGGTGGACGAAATAAAGGTTTCTTTTCGAAATTCCAGTCACCAGAAGAAGACCGGAGCGTACAGCGACCGAAACGTTGTGAATATGGCAATGAAGATGAGGATAACAGTCCAAATAATGTAAATAATACAAGTAATCTTAATACCTCATGTCAGAGATATAGACTGATCCTGAAGAATGCCAGAGCGTACAACGGTCGAAACGTTGTGAATATGGCAATGAAGATGACGATAACAGTCCGAATAATGTAAATAATGCAAGTAATCATAATACCTCATCTCAGACATATAGGCAAATTCTTTGTTTCGTAAATTTGGTAAATAGTGTAAATTATTTAAAGTTTTCAAGATGGGATCAATTTCTATTCCTTGAATAATAAATTCATAATGAATTTTCAGAAGGAAGGCATATTCATGTTTAGAATTTGTTTCTCTAGATTCCGACTAAAATCTCTTTCTCCATAGCTATTATCTACCACAGGGTACACTCTAAATTTTCTGCATGGCATTTTGTATGCTTACTCTCTCGTTTTAACTTGTAAAATATGCAAGAACTCCGTACGACAACAAAATCCATTCTGATTCTAAGACCCATTATCATCCTGTTCAAAGACCAGAGATGACTTAAATTATATCCTGTCTTTTATATCAGGTCTTGCCATGTTCAAGAAGGGAAGTTTTAATTCACAATCCGGAGCAGTACAACAGCAATTACGAACGAAATAGCCATCCACCATGTTAAGAATGGCTGCAGTACAGCGTATTCGCTTGGCGGGAAACTAATCATATGTTACGAGGGATGGGGTGATCACGTGACTACCTGTGATTGCGTACAAGAAGAGCAACCGGAATAACACAGGATAATAGTCATGCAAGTAGTCGGTGAAATCACGCTAACAGAAAACGGACAATGTCGATAGTGTGGGTCACTATGGCCGCCGCCAAAGGAAAATCTGAACAGCTATCGCCATGCAAGGCCAAACTGTGCCTGATGGCTTCTGCGCACACATGAGACCGCGCATGCGCGCATATGGAGTTAAATCGATGGCGAAAGAGAGAGAGAAGGAGTCAGGGAGTCAGTGAGCGGGAGAGCATGCATGAGTAAGTGAGAGAGAGAGTCTGGTGGCTTCTTCCCTTTCTTTCGCAATCTTTCGTTTTCATTATTACTGGAGACATTTTCAAAGGGAAATGAGTTTTCCTTTTCGCCGTAAGTCGATAACCAAGGTAACAGTAATTGCTCTTCTCATAATACGTCTGATCACGATGCATTTTAAAAAAGTAAATAATTAAATAAAATACGCATTAAAATAAAAATTATCAAACACGGGAGTAACGCCATTCAAAGTCTTTTTTTAATTCGTTTAATTTCCATTTCAATTATTTTTGTCGCACATTATCCACAGTGCTTAAGCCTCCTCAAGTTTTTTGCTGGATAAACAAAACGGAATAAAATTTGTCTTCTTGGCCTCAGTCGATGAAAATCCTTATCAGCTTAGCTATATTATTCGTTAAAAATTATTACCGCCATTATTTTTCAAAATAAATCAGTAACCTTCGTTTTCCATTTTTTTTCGAAGCTTTGGGTTTTAAAACATAAGTCGTATATGCAAGAATAAGTCTATAGTGCTTATTTCAAAAAATAAGTACAAACAAATGCAAAAAAAAATGTATATTTAAATTCAAAACAACAAAAAATGTTTAGATTAGGATTATCTAAATATTAATATTCAGAGTATCAAATAAAAAAAAATGTTATAGAAATATTTACTATACATCGAATCAATAGACTTGAAGATTAAATCCTTGGTTCGAGAATCAGTTGGAATAGTAATTGTAAATTTAATCCTTACTCCACTTTGTACACAATCTGGCAAATATGAAACGGAACTAGCAATAACTAAACAGTAGCAACAGAAAACATTTCGATGTATTTTGAGACCTGGATAACGGAACGAGAACAGTCTATCCTCGTAGATTAAATAAAGTGATGTTAGTAATCTTTATTTCTCAATGGAAATAGTAAAACTATCATTTGAATATTTTGGTTATATTAAATTTAGATTTTCTTTTTTCATTATTCTTTCAAAAATCCTACATATCCTGTGTCACAATTAGATAGATGAGCAAAGATGTGTGACAAGTCGCTTGTGTCTTACCCGTTCGTTGATATTCAAAATAATTCATTTTCTGATATTGAAGCCAGATGGTTCATAATTTGAATAATTTGTTTAAGCTGTGCTAGCGTTTCTATCCAGTTCGCTTCTGTTGGCTTGTCTAAAAACTTAAGAGACCGATTCGTTCCAGAAATGTGACACCATTTAGAAGAGAGAAAAAAGATGTTAATGAAATAAAACGCAATAAAATCAGTGGAATCGGTTCCAAAGAGTAACGGTTGGTAGGAAGAAGCTGCTCAAGCAGAACAGGCATCGCATCAGTAGACGACAGAGTGAATGAGGGTCGTTGGTTTGGTTTGGTTTGGTTTGGTTTACGGCATATCAACCTCAATGGGTTATTTAATGCCGACAAAATTTTCATTGCTGATATTTTTTTTTTTTCAAAACTGTATTGCTGGTAATAATTTTTCGATAATCCTTAAATAATTTATTTCTGGTAATATTTTTTACAAAAACGTATTGCTGGTATGAAAACCTATTTTTACCATTTTCATATTGTTTTGACCCCGGTTTGACGGGGTTAACTCTTTGCCAATAGCTGGGACCCTAACAGGTGCTACCACTCCGGGTCAGGGTGGACCTGGGAACACCAGCAATTAAGAAGTGGTTCCACACTCCTAAAAGCCTCCTGATCAGAGGCCTTGCTGTTGGATGTAGTTTATCATCATACCCAGGACGCGAATGAGGGTGGTTCGCTACAATATGCGTGGTATGGTGGGTTTTAGCCGTGGAGGTTAGAACTGGTGTAACTCGTCTGAACTCTTTCCATGGAAATAACGATAGAGTAGAGAGAAACTTGTAAGGTTTCGTCTGTAGGAAAGGGATTGTAGGGTGGAAAATAATTCATCACCCACAAGGACGCGGATACATTTTTGTAATTTATGAAGACTGGAAATGGAAACTGGGTAGCTCCTGTTCATATATGGCAGCAATATTCCACTTTCGACCTAATCTAGTCCTTGACATTCAATGAGTCAATTGCTTTATATGGTTTAATGGTAACACGTGAAATAATAGACGAAGTGGAGAGCTGGGAAATACACCCTTGTGCAAATTAATTGAAACAAAACGAATAATTCCGTTATTATTTACTTTTTCTTCGTATTTTTCCAATGAAACATGACCCAGTGCACATGTTAGTACTTCATATATCCATTCCACGGAGTCGTTCCTTGAAGATTGACCACAGATTCTTGATTGTATTTAAATCAGGAGAGTTTCCGGGCCAGTCTAGTACTTTGATTTGCTCACTGGTAAGGCTTGCCAGTATGTTCGTGCAGCGTTACAATTTTTGCACACTTTTTTGAGCAACGTCGATTGTAGACTATGGCCATTGGACAAATAATCGACAATCGAAACAATAGTGTCTGGGTGTGATAAAAATCTGATGCAATCACGGATGACACAATATTTTTCAAAGCCACACGAATTTCATCATACACCACGAAAATAAATTCATATTACTACACACCACTGCAAATGACCTAATCTGAGTGAAAAAAAGGAATCGATTACACCCTGTCACTCCAGTGGGTCTAAAACTGACCGTATGTTAAAAGAAAGGAAACTAAAATGTTTTTTTTAATTAATTTGCACAAGGGTGTACATAGGCCTATGGATCTTCTTCGGCAGTGTGTTGCTAAAGTTGTTATTGACTCATTAATGTTATGAGGGATGTGCTCTTAAAATTCCTAAAGACTATTAGAGAAACTGGAGTTTTGCGTGCCTAGTGTAAGATAAACAGATATTTCTGTATACCATTTGTGCTTTTTTGCATTCGGCTTGTACTTTAGTAACACTTGTTTGTTCCAGAATGAAAAGTCAACAGCCCATCAGGTGCCGATGACACGAATTTTATTTCAAATACACTCGAATGGTTTCCAGACACTTTGTCTCCTAAATACGACGATCGCAAAATTTAAAGCCTACTGGTCGTGTCGTATACCGACTAAGTCACAACTTAGGTACGAACATCTGGGATAATTTACCAGAGCTAAGTGTTATTAGATAGATGTTTGTACATGTTAACATCTCTTCTACCTATCTAGCCATCAATCAAATTTGAATGTACATGAGGGGATGCTGAAAAATTCTCGGTTTTAATAATTTCCCAATCCAACAATTTTTAGCATACCACACACACACACACACACACAACTCGCACACACACACACACACACACACACACACACACACACACACACACACACATATATATATATATATATATATATATATGTAAAAATAAACATTGAAGTCAACACTCAGAGGCGGCAGGCTGTTTCATGCTAGACGCAATCGTCAGGCCTGTTGACTTCAATTTTCACTTTTATATTTATATTTACATCCACTCTATCTCTGATATTGAGCACTTTATCCCATAAATCTAGCACACTTTAAAACTATATTTCTGCATATATATATATATATATATATATATATATATATATATATATATATTCTTTAAAATTAGCTATATTTATGAGTGAAGTATGATGAGTATGTTTAAATGAATGGTTGTAAGTATAGGCATGAAACCTCCAGTCATTTTGCAGTATGATTTAATGTCTACCATTTGCCTCTCTCTATTGCTCTTTGTCTGTCCCTCCCCCTCTCTTTATATATAAAATTGGACATTGACGTCAACACCCAGAGGCGACAGTCTGTTTCAGGCTTGAACGCAATATCGCTTTTTATACTTACATG
Source organism: Acanthosepion lycidas (assembly GCA_963932145.1). NCBI lineage: Eukaryota > Metazoa > Mollusca > Cephalopoda > Sepiida > Sepiidae > Acanthosepion > Acanthosepion lycidas. The sequence continues at coordinate 146,411,878 of OZ010571.1, read as the reverse complement.
TTGCGATCTGTCCTTGATAATAATATAGATACCATGAAACTAAAATTTATCATATCTATCTATCTATCTATCTATCTATCTATCTATCTATCTATCTATCTCTCTCTATATATATATATATGTGTGTGTGTGTGTGTTTATGTAAATCATTTCTTTTCGGGAGTGCGTCGTGTTGCTTTTTTTGTAGACGCAAAGGCCGTTGAATTTAATCGGTGTTTATTTGAGTAACACATTTTCATGCATGCACATTTAGCTGAAGCACAACGAAAGTTATTTCCCTCGACATACACACACACACATACAGACATATATATATCTGAGTGTGTGTGTGTGTGTGTGTGTGCGTGTGTGTGTGTGTGTGTGTGTGTGCTTATGCCTCTGTAGTGGACTAGCAAACTCTTTTTATCAATACAGGTTTGATTAAAGACAACAGATAGGGAATTTTAAAAGAAATATTCATCATTTCTTTTTCTTTTTTTACAGAACGTACGTCCGGCGTGATTGAAGTTCAGTTCTCCGATTTCGCCTTACGAGCCTATAATTATTAGGCCTTTGTGATTTCAAGACTTTAAAATCATGAAATAAAAGTAGACGAATTTGCAAACTTAGCAAGAACAAACGCATTAGTTAATATCATTAAAGATCTATTACCAGAGTGTAGCAGAGAAATCCGGACTGAGTTATGTTACAGAAATTTCGTATATCTTTTATGCATCGTCTTCTTTCAGGGCGTGGGTGAGCATGGCTCTCTACAACTTCCTATCCTTAATAGCTTTAAGCAATGATTGTTTTTTTAACTCTCACTTTTAGTAATTGTTCTTCCATCCAATTACCAATCTCATTAATCTTACCTTCAAAATATCCTGTGAATGAAAATATTTCCAAGAGCTCTTTCCTCATTTTATGTCCCAGAAATGTCAAATGTCTTTCTCTGATTTTAACCATAAGCACCTCATTTTCCTTAAAACTCCATCATTGCTTACATGTTCCATCAATGGTATTTTCTGTATTCTTCTCTTGAAATAAATCTGTGTTGTTTCAAGTCTTCTCTTCATCAATGAATAATAGAAAAGATATTTGTAAGAAAAGATCTGTCTATATTTCTGAGATGAGGTATTATGTACACTATTTACATTATTCGGACTATTGTCCTCATCTTTGTCGCCATGTTTATCACAGCGTTTCGGCCGTTGTACGCTCCGGCCTTCTTCAGGTGGTTGGAATGTCGAACTGAACCCTTTATTTTGTTCACTGGTGTAGACTGTTCTAGTTCCACGTGCCATGTCTAATAGATGTCAGTTATCTCCTGTTAATTCCCCTCTCCAAGTTCTCCACTGCCTTATCCAGGTATTGAACTTACACTCTTTGGGTCATGTCACTGGATCTAAGTAAGGCTTTTATCCACTGTGCCATATGTTCTTGAGATAAACATGGCGACAAAGATGAGGACAATAGTCCAAATAATGTAAATAGTGTAAGAAAAGATCTTCAAGAAAACCGTCCAGTCTTTACGAAATCTTGCTGCATGAAAAAGAGAGAAAGAAATCAAGGACGTGAACTATAGAAGAGATATATTCTTTTCCTAGAAGTAAGAAAATAGTGGATTTATATATGAAAGGCCATACGTATGCCAATGTTGTTCAGAAGTTTAATTCAGTTAGCAGCAATTATAACAAGAAAAAGTCAAATAGAGTGCGCTAATCGAACACTTGGTTCATCTAGAACCAAATAACTGACCAAACTTGAAGAACTTCTAAAAATAATATGCACGGCTGAAAGCTGCCAAAAAGAAACACCAAATAAATCGAAAGAGTCTGTTTCAAGCCCACATACTACAGCTTAAATATAACCTGTACAAAATATAAAAAAAGTAAACATCAGTAGACAAAAATCATAAAGATCACTAATACGTTTACTAAATCCCCAAATCTCTGGAAGGTACCCCAAAACATGATTAACCAACACTAAAACCACCTCTGACAACCTTAAAAATAAAGGGTGCAGAATTAATTTCAACTAGGAACTAATTTTAACTCGAAATTAATTTCAACTCGGAACTAATTTCACCTTAGACTTAATTTCCACTCGGAAGTAATTTCAACTCGGAATTAATTTCAACTCGGAACTAATTTCAACTCGGAATTAATTTCAACTCGGAATTAATTTCAACTCGGAACTAATTTCACCTTAGACTTAATTTTAACTCGGAACTAATTTCAACTAGGAATTAATTTCAACTCGGAATTAATTTCAACTCGGAACTAATTTCAACTCAGAAGTAATTTCATCTCGGAATTAATTTTAACTAGGAACTTATTTCAACTCGGAATTAATTTCAACTCGGAATTAATTTCAACACTTCTCTATTTACGAACGTGACATGTGAGAAATTCTCAGTACACAGATTTAAATTTCAATAAATCTGAAGTTTTCAAGCGAAATAAAAATTTAATTTATTGATTTTCTTAAATTCTGATCAATATCTGCTTCTTTTGAACGAGAGTTTGTTTTTTTTTTACAAAAACAGCTAAGTAATCTACTGTTCTTGCTAGAAAGAACATTGCATTTTTATTGAATCAGATTTAAATGAATAAAAGTAAATAAAAAGTACCACGTTATTTATTTGCAAAAAAAATGAAAGTTACAGAAAAGATGAACTCTGAATTATCATATCTACTAAGGATTTTTAATACTAAATTAAAAACTTAACACCAACTCGTTGCATTCTGTTTAGGAATTTTCAGAAATTAATAACTTTGATTTTAAATCGAGTTAAAATTCGTTCCAAGCTGAAATAAATTCTAAGTAGAAATAAATTCCCAATAGAAATTAGTTCCGAGTTGATGATGGATTTAAAGAGGTAATAAAACTGCGTAAGGCAGCTCTTCTATAATTTAACAAGCAGACAATGAAAGAAGCAAAAGGCGACTGTTGACAAAAATATAACAGCAAAGTAAATTCTTCTATAAGACGATAAACAGTTTTGTAAATGATGAAAATATAGCTGGAAAACATTAACGTATACCAGTAAAATATCTCTCGATAAATAATAGCACGACAACGGACAAAAATCATATATCAAATATATTGGCCAGAAACATTTTAAAAAATTTAAACAATTTTAAATTATAACCCAAAATGCAGAAAAATGCAAATAAAACCTCAAAACAAAGTCTGTTGAAGATTACACCAAACTATTCTCTTGGACAAAACTAGAAGACTCTAATAAAAGATCATCAATGCGTTCACCAAATCTCAAAATATACATCCATGGAAAGTCCTCTAAAAGATCATGACAAGACTACAAGAAAAAAAAAACTCTTTTTATATAAACCTAGTAATTACTAGGTATATATTACAAAGTTTATATAAAAAAAAAATAAAAGTTTACTAAATCAGTGAAATTAAGTAGCTAATTTTGCCGTCATTGTCATAAATTTTACTTAAATAATATTTAAATATAAAAAAAATTTGTAACCTAATATTTTACAAACTTATACTTGATGTGATAATAATTCTACATACTGTAAGGGATTCTAATTACATTTGATTGTTCTTAAAAGAAATATAGTATATTAAAAATTAAAAATTAAATGTGAAAATATTTCAAATCGAAGTTAAATAAAAAGTATTCTAACCTAAATACCCCCCAAAATTGCTGTTAACAATAAAATTTTAAAAAATTCCAGACGACATGCTTTTAACGGATGTTAGATTTCATTGAAAAATACATCCCTACCCCCTACCAAAATGTAGCTAATAACTGATACATTAAAATACAGACATAATGAACACGCAAACACCCCTAGTCTAGTCAAAGTGGATTTATCTGTAACCTTGGAAACATAAATTATGATTTTAGCTGTGTCTTTAAAACCCAGTAATTTTAAAAGTTACTCCAAAATTCGCTTGAGGATGAAATGGAACTAATGTCTTTAATTTAATTACAAAATTAAATTCGGTGCTTTTAGCTTCCATTTTTGAAACATGGTTAGAACTGTGTAGCGAAAAAAACATATTTTAAATCAATTAATTTATAATATTAATGCTCTGTAAATTTACATTGAGCACTATTTTGTAAAAATAAAAATATCTGTAATAACACCGGGTTATATATCTTACTGTTCTTTCTTTATATATATATATATATATATATATATATATATATATATATATATATGACATACACAAAGTGATAATAAGTTGCTTGTTAAATGTGGCAAGTGAGGTAAGGTTACAAAGATTGTCCATGCAGAAATTTAGTGAGTAAAAGTTGATAGTTTAAGTTTGTTTGTGAAATTAAAACAGTTTGATATCTGCAAGGAAAATTGTCAGTTGTGTAAGTTCAAATGATAGTGTGTATGTGTGTGACAACTGCTAGTCTTTATTTAAGTTATGAAGAGTTGTTCACCTTTAACTGATAGGCTAAAGTTGATTGAATGTACAATTACTGTTTTGTAGTGATAATGTCAATTTTAGTTAATTGTAAGTTAAGTTTCTTCACGCGACAATTGTTGTGCGAGTTGTGTTGAGTTGTTGAGAGGTTGGTAGTGGTTATTGAGTCAGTGTGTTGGCACGCGTGGGGTCTGCTAGTATCTCTCGAAACTCAGTGTCTGAATGACTTGAATTAAGTTGAGTGATTCTTTTTATAGATTTTCGAGTTTTCAAATAGGCTCTAGGGAACTGCGCGGGAAAAAGGTTTGTCTCAACTTTGCTACATTTTAGTGTCCTTTTAACCAATGGGGGATTGTGCTTGGAAAAGTAAAGTGATGATTGGTTAAAGGTTTATTTGGGGAAGAGTGCATCTTCCCGTAGGGGGTGACAGGCAAATGCGGAGGATTCGATAATAACATCTGGATATCCAAGGAGACAAACAAGAAAAGGGAAAGTTACGGAAAAGTTTATTCTAGATAGGAAGCTATATCCGCTCAATTAGGAAAGTGCGACGCATGTCGATACAGCAACTGGAAGATCAGAAAAATTCTAATAAACAATCCCAAATTATAACAAAAAAATGCAGAAAAATGCAAATAAAACTACATTGCACAGTACAGTCAGTATATGCCCTCTGAATATGTTCCACCTGAACACAAGAAAGAATATCTGATAAAGTAATTGACTAACCTCTTAATTCTTGTAGGGGATCTTAATAGATATATTACCTCTGAGGATCCAAGGATAAAAAGGAAAGTTACGGAAAAGTTAATTCTGGATAGGGAGCTATCTGCTCAATTAGGGAAGAGCGACATATGTCGATCCAGTAACTGGAAGGCTGACAGCAATTGACCTAGCAATGTATGATCTAGTAATTTACCAAGACTTTACCTGGAATATGTACGATGATACAAACGGTAGGAAACATTTCCCCATTAATAAGATGGTGTCTAAGCATGGCTGACTTGGAAAAATTCGGAAATGTATGTTAAAAGAAATTTGCTCAAAATAATATAAAACATCAGAATATTTCACGAAAACCCTAATTGCCACAGAAATTGAACGCATTCCCCCAAAAACTCAACACCAAGAAGACGAAACATACCGTGGGTCGATGATGGATGTAAAGCGATAATAAAACTGCGTAAGGCAGCGCTTCTATAATTTAATAAACCGCCAAGAATCAAAAATAGGACTGGTGACGAAAATATCACAGCAAACAAAATTCTTCAGCTAATCCAAAAACAGTTTTGTAAATGATGAGAAAAATGGCAAAACACAACCTATACCAGTAAAGTATCTCTCGATAAATAATAGCACGATAAAGGACAAAAACAGCCTATATCCAATATATTGGACAGAAACATTCTAACAAATAATCCCAAACTATAACATAAAATGCAGAAAAATGCAAATAAAACTATGTTGCACCGTACGGTCAGTATATTCCCTCTGAATATACCCCACCTGAACACAAGAGAGAATATCTGATAAAATAATTACCTAAAACCTTTATTCTTTAGGGGATTTTAATAGATATAATACCATCTGAGGGTCCAATGAGACAAACAAAAAAAGGACAAATTACGAAAAAATTAATTATAGATAATGAGTTATGTCTGCTCAACTAGAGAGAAGCGACACACATCGATTCAACAACTGAAAGACTCAGCAGTCAGTTGACTTGGTCATGTGTGATCCAGTAATTTATCTAGACTTAACCGATAGTTTTTACAATGATAAATGCTATAGCAACAATTTCATCATCATTCTGAGGGAAAGTGATAAATGAGCAATTACCAAGGGGCAGTCTAAGTAAATCCGACCGTTAAAAAATTTGTTAAAATAAATTAATTCAAAATAATATAAAATCAGCAGAAAATTTCACGGAAACCCTAATAGCGATTGCAAAACTCGACCAAGCAGAAGAAACAGACACTGGTTCGATAAAGGATGTAAAGAAGTAATTAGACTGCGTAAAGTAGCACTTCGAAATGTAAAAAAATTAACAACTGCCAAACTCATCAACTATAAACTAAATAGAGCAAAGGCCTGTAAAGCAATCACTGTTGGCAAAAATATATCAGCAAATTGAATTCGGCTACAAAACGAAAATAAGTTTAAGAAATGAAAATTAGCTGGAAAACATAAACGTAAACGAGTAAAACGTCTCTGAATAAATAATAGCACGATAAGGGACAAAAAGCCTATAAGAAACATAATGGCTGAAACATTCTCAAATGATTATTCCAAAACACTGTAAACAACAATACTAAACTATAAAACAAAAATGCAGAAAAATACAAATTAAACTTCAAAACAAAGAACGTAGTAGATTACAGCAAACCATTCTCGTAGACAAATTCTCTATTAAAAAAAGTTCATATAATTCAACCGCAGGACAGGACGATATCAACTATGAGTTCCTAAAAACAACTCCCAAAAGAGACATTAAAATTGTTATTAGAAAAATACAATGATTTCTGGACAAAGAGCAATTTCTCTAAACAATGGTGAAAAATAACTGTCCTACCAATTGCTAAACCAGTAAAAGACAATTCAGACTCAGGAAATTATTGACAAATTTCTCTCCCAACCTCTTTATATAAAACCTTGGTGAGAATGGTGAATAATCGCTTAGTTTGATATATGGAGCCCAACAAATTAATTACTGACTTATAATGTGTCATTTGCAAAAAACAAGGGGACTATCTGGTTCGATTGGAAGAATTTATAAGGAAAGCATTTATAAAGAGCACATGACTACTGTATTCTTTGACTTGGAAAGTGCCTTCGAAACTAACTGGAAATATGGAATCATGCGAGATCTACCTGAAAGGTTGGCTACTGAAAGGTAGACTACCAGAATTTACGATGAACTCTCTACCGAATAGAACTTTTCATGTCTTCATTGGATCTATTATCTCCGAAGAAACTGTGCCACAAGGTAGTATATTGTCACTAACTCTGTTTAGTATTAAATCACTGGATGTATAAATGGATTTTTGTACGTAGATGATATATACTGTAAGTTGCCGATTTAAAAATATGCATAGCACAGAAGGGATCTGCAGCATTGCATAAATAAGATCAACAGATGGGCAATAAATAACTGTATTAGATTATTTTTTGTAATAAAAAACTGCATAATGATCCAAGATTGCAACTCGAAGGGACGGAAATCTCATTTATGGACGAGTACAAGTTCTTGGGAATAATTTTCGACAAAAAACTAACCCCACACCACACCTAAATTATCTGAGAACAAAATGAAGTCAAACATTACAGCATTTGAGAGTGACGACACACAACAATTGGTGAGCTGACCGGCAAAGCTACTCCAATTATATAGAATATTAATTCGAACCAAGCTGGAATATGGAAACTCCATATACCAATCAGCAATGAAATCCTATCTCGAAATACTTAACCCAATCTATCATGAATGTTTGAGATTGGCGCTTGAAGCATTTAGAAAATCTAATATAGAATCTTTGTATGAAAAAAAAAACTCCACCAAAACTTAGACGAGAAAACTAGTGCTACAATCTTATATATAGAGTACAGTGTGATACGCCTCCGCTGCTACTGGTTCGATTTCAATGATTCATAGCTCATTCAAAAGCCCTAGAAAAGTTAGGTGCAGGAAACGTTGAGATCAGAGTCAGGCTAACCAGATTATGCGTGGTTAAACATATATATGAATACATTATATTGGCCATTATTGTTGCTTTCATGGTTCAAGGAGAGTAATTCTTATTTTCCTTTTGCATCCAAAATTGCATTGCACGTTTTATTATAAAATAGTTTAAAAGCTAACTCCTGTGGAGAACTCTTGGTTTGGCCATCATCACAATAGCTAGGGAGGAGTAGATTCGATAGGCATCAATAAACTACAGAAAAACTGAACAAAATTGATCGGTGCATTTATTCAATGAATTAATGTTTAAGCTTTACTTTTAAAAGTTCAACGATAATTCCTCTGCTGCCACTTAATTTAAAGACGATTTGATGTACGTAGGTCCTTATTTTCCGTACAAACAATTATTTTTATTTCACTGGTGACAGAACAGCGTACAATTTATTTATGAGATAAAATTAGTATAGTGAAAGCATGGGAAAATAGAAATTAGAATTAGTTATGCATTCAATATTTGAAGAGTTAAAGAAACATAATAACTAATTAAGTAAAACCTATATTACGGAATCTATATGAATAAATGCGAAATTGGAGAATAATTATCCAACAAATACTGGGATTAAAAAGTTCCAAACTATAATTTATAGCAATTTATGTGCGGTATTTATTTACTGTCACCCCACTAGGACGAGATGTGACACAAGGTCTATTTTTATGGGGGGGGGGGGGACAGCGCGTACGCCCGGGCAAGGGACAAAAATTCCCTACAGCCCCCGCAACCGTCGGTTGCGCCGGCCCCGGTGCGAGCACCGATCCCTCCCTCTGGTGCAATGAGAGGGCACGGCCTCGGCCAGCTGTTCCCCAGGGCTGGGTACTTCTCAGTATTATTTTCTCAGTTGCCACTCTGAGAGAGAAGCCCATGAGCGCACTCTGCCCAAAGACAGAGACGCAACTGAGAGTTGATAAGTAGACGTGTAACTACTCAAAAAGAGTAGATATTTACCCAACACCCCACGAGGTCAGGTTTTGAGAGAAGGTCGGTTTAATGTGGGGGGCTCGAGCGCGTACACCCGGGCAAAAAACAAAAATTCCCCGAGCCCCCGCAACCGTCGTCGGCCAGCTGTTCCCCGGGACCAGGCACCTCTCAGTATAATTTTCCTCAGTTGCGACTCTGAGAGAGAAGCCCCTGAGTGCACTCTGCCCAAAGACGCAACTGAGATGTGTACCTACTCATAAAGTGTAAGGTACACGCAATTTATATGCAGTATTAACACCTTCCCCCAATTGGACGAGATATGACACAAGATCTTTTTTAGGTGGGGATCAAGGCGCGTACGACGGGGACAAGGACAAAAATTGCCTTCAGCCCCCGCATCTGTCAGTTGCGCTGGTCTCAGTGCGTGAACCAATCACTCCCCTTGGTGCAATGGGAGGGCGCGGCCTCGAGCAACTATTCCCCAGGGCTGGACACCTCTTCAGTATAATTTTCCTCAGTTGTGACTATGTCCTTTGACGGAGTCGCCCCTGAGCGCTCTCTGTCCAAGGACAGAGACGCAATTGAGAGATAATAAGTAGATGTGTACGTACTCAAAAAGAGTAGGGTACACGTAATTTACATGCGGTGTTTACTCTTTCCCCCACGAGAATGAGATGTGACACAAGGTCGGATTAATGTGGGGACCCTTGCGCGTACACTCGGGCAGGGACAAAAATTCCCCCTCAGCCCCCGCAACCATCGGTTGCGCTGACCTGGGTGCGAGCACCGATCCCTCCCTCTTGTGCAATGGAAGGGCGTGGGCTCGGGCATCTGTTCCCCAGGGCTGGGCACCTCTTCAGTATTATTTTCCTCAGTTGCCCCTCTGTCCTTGGACAGAGAAGCCCCTGAGCGCACTATGTCCAAGGACAGAGACGCAACTGAGAGATGATAAGAAGATGTGTACGTACTCAAAAAAAAAGTAGGGTATACGCAATTTACATGCAAAAAGCTTAATATTTATATTATATATTATCTACGTCTAAGGGATATCACTCCTGAGGTTTAACTAATTTGCATACTGATTTTAAAGAAGTATATTTCATTAATTAACTGTGTTTCATTACTGTTCTTTTATTCAAGGATTGTTTTAATTTTCATGTAAAAAATATTTCTGTCTAGAAATATTCACTTATATCTCTACAGGGAGCAAACTATTCCTACGATACTATATAAAAGTTAAAAAAAGCCACCCTAATCCTGCAGACATTGTTACATTCGATCCTAAATAAAGAAAACGTTACAACAAAAGCAGAAGGCCATAGAAGGTTTTGGATCCCGGATGGAACCCATCAGCCAAGAAGTGGCAATACTTCCATCTAGAATCGATAATACAATAATACCAAATATAATATCTGGAGCCATACCGGAAATACATTTAAAAAGTACTATATTAAAATAAAAACAAGTCCCTATAATCCTGTATGCAATGTCATATTCAATCCAAAATATAGAAACATTTCCCAACAAAAAAAAAGAAACCAATAAAAACCTTAGGAATTTGGATGGAGAACATCAGTGAAGAAGCTGCAATATCTCTATTTAGAATCCATAATATAATTATATATAGATCCTTGGATCATATAAATACCGGAAATAAATCTAAAACTCTGCAAACGTTATAAAACAGGTACCCCTCTATTTATATTCCAACAGAAATTAGAAAAGAATAAAAATCAATTATCCCATACACTCATACATCTTCAAAGTGGGATGGGGGGGGGGTAAAATGCACAAATGAAGCTGGATGATCAACAGTGTATGAAAATAAAATAAAAAAGAAACACCTGCCATAATAAAATTCGCTTTTCAATGCAGAGATTTGTGCAAGAGACCCAGCACTCGACTTTATCTCGAGAAACAACAATAAAAATACTTTATATCTACTGACCTCCTGTTATAACAATAAATAAATAAAAATAAAACTGAGAACTCACCGCGGGTGAAATTGTTATGCAAGCTGGATTAATTATCCAACAGTAAAAAAAATGTTTCCATGCTGGACCCCAAGAAAAGTTTCCATGCTGGACCCCAAGCCACATAGGAATTAAAAGGAATGAACAGACAGACTCGGCTGCAAAGTCAAAAATGAAAGCCTTAATATTAGTTCAGGATCTCTTATACGGACCTGAAAAATTAAATAAATGGTTACTAGATTATGTGAGATTAAAATATATATTAATACATTATATTGGCCATTATCGTTGCTTTCATGGTTCAAGGGGAGAAACTCTTATTTTCCTTTTGTATCCAAAATTGCAGTGCACGTTTTATTATAAAATAGCTTAAATAATATGCCGCTAAACAAAATCAACCAAATCAATGATTCTCTCTCTCTCTCTCTCTCTCTCTCTCTCGCTTTCTCAGCCGACACGTTACGTAGTTTGAATGATTTTATCATTCGTCTTGATAAAGCCCCTCGAAGCGCGTCGGATAAAATAAGTTTTCTTTTTTTTCTATCGAAATATATATATATATATATATATATATATATATATATATATATATATATATATATATGCATGTGTATGTATGTATGAATGTATGTATGTATGTATATTTTGAAGTTTAGCGTTGCGACAACCACGTTCCGAGATTTTACAACCGTCAATAAATAGCACACACTTTAAAAAAAATCATCTTTCGGTCTACAAAGAATTATTTCATCTTCAAGGAAAAAATTTAAAGGAAAAAATTACAGCCTGACGATGAAGGAATGATTCTTCGAAAGTACTTGCTTAACTTAAAAAATATACACTAGAAACATCTGACAACAGTTTTATAAATGAGGATCACATCATTCAATGGATTGACAGTATTTTAATGCATACATTATGTTTCTACTAGGGAAGTGATTTCGCCATTAATCGCATTAATATTGCTGATTGATTCTATGTATGATTATTTCTTTACACACACACACACAGACACACACACACACACACACACACACATATATATATATATATATATATATATATATATATATACATATTGTGTGTGTGTACTTAGGCATCATTTTTTCATTAATGGCACTCTGAGAGAGAAGCCCCTGAGCGCACTCTGCCAGAAGACAGAGACGCAACTGTGAGTTGATAAGTAGACGTGTAACTACACAAAAAGAGTAGATATTTACTCAACACCCCACGAGGTCAGGTTGTGAGAGAAGGTCGGTTTAATGTGGGGGGCTCGAGTGCGTATACCCGGGCAAAAAACAAAAATTCCCCGAGCCCCCGCAACCGTCGGTTACCCTGGCCTCGGTGCGTGCACCGATCCTTCTCTCTAGTGCAATGAGAAGGCGCGGCCTCGGGCAGTTGTTCCCCGGGACCAGGCACCTCTCAGTATAGATAAGTTGTATTTATTTTAAGCAAATTCCTTTCATAACGTCTGATAAGCTTAATAACATTATCATTGAAAGACGAAAGAGAATCACCATATTGATACGTTTTTTAATCCTATCTAAGCTTTCGGGTTACATAAGCCATTATCAGAGATTACAAGTACATTACAATAGATTAAACAGTACACGGACATAGCAACAATGATAGTTTGTTTTTTTTTTGCATGGAAGATTTCCAAGGAACGACAAACTCGTGCATACGAGCCGCTGGAAGCGAAAATCGCACCGCGGCCCATGACATCATACATGACCACGCGAGAGTGAAGATGAGAAGTGTTAAGTATGGGATGCCGTTGACATAAAACAATTGCTTCTGTTAGCAATTATGGGCATTTAAGTATATATATATATATATATATATATATATATATATATATATATATATATTACATGTCTCAATAAATAATCTAGTCAGGTTTTGCCTACTTATTTTTAATAGGATCCTCTCGTAATTACGGACAAGTTTCTTAGTAACATTATTAAAGGAAGAAATAAAATTACCATGTTGATGTATATTCATTTTACTCTAAGTACTTTTGACATTAGCTCAATGTCGTCATCAGTGTCATCTTGTTTAGAAGGTAGAATTTTCATTTGGATGATGCCGCTAAACTCTCTCAACATTTACATCATGCCTGTCCACATTCACGATTTAGGAAAATCCTTGTTGATAATATATCTATACTTTTTCATGAAAATAATAAACATAGACTGAAAATTCTTGAAGCTGTCCATATTAAAAAAAATGAGATCAACTCTTAATAAAATAATTATGAATACTGCACAAATGTTTTAAAATTTTTTACCGTAGATAGTTTAATATTATCTAGGTTTTAACTAATACTTTAAATAGTTTTTCTTTTTTTAAAAATATTTAGAGATTACAATAACTTAGTTACCTCCCTTGACGTTTGCAAGTGAGCCCACATGAACAATTTAAAATTGTACAGTACATAACTTTAGGGTTCTTCACACGTAAAAAATAATTTTCAGATGAACACAACTTTTCGTCTTAGAAAAGACAAGCCCTTGATTATCTTGCTGAAGATAGTTTTGTCAGAGTTTATAAATGGGTGGAACCTCTCACTATACAGTGCAGTGTAGCAATCAACCTGAAAGGAGTATTTATAACCTGATATGTAACAACCACTAATCTACACAATGCCTCACTGGCAACTAGGCACATAGCCTCATGAGGTCTTCGCCACATATAAACGCTACCGACAGCCTAACTCGAAACATGGTTCATCAGACTATGTCACACACGTTACCAGTACTTGATAGTCAAATTAGCAGCGGTGCAATTATATATTTGACAGAAGATACGTTTTTTGTAATCTTGCAGAATCGATCTTTTATGGGTAATATTAGTTTAAAAGAGAAATTATTTCATATTTGATAGTTTATATATCTTCCATAGAAGTGATTCTCAAACTTTTTGCCCAATGCACCCCTTTTTACCATATGTCAGAATATTGTTCGACTCAATAGTTGCATTCCCAATAATATCCATCGACACCCTTTGTGCAATTTAATTGAAACAACCGCTTTAGTTTCCTTTCTTTCACCATATGGTCAGTTTTAGACCCACTGGAGTGACAGTGTGTAATCTATTTCTATTTTTTCCTCAGACGAGGCCATTTGCAGTGGTGTACAGTAATATGAATCTATTTTTGGGGTGTATGATGAAATTTGTTTGACCATAAAAAAATATTGCGTCATCTGTGATTGCATCAGATTTTTATCACGCCCAGACACTATTGTCTCGACTGTCGATTATGTGACACTATGAGTTGGATATAAGCGCACGCGTGTGTGTGTGCGCTCGCACATCTGTGTGTGTGTGTATATATACACCCACACATCTGTGTGTGCGTGCGCACGCACACATATGTGCGAGAAGATTAGTTAGATTTGACCTGGGTATCAAACTTCAAGACCCAATGAGTAGATTAGGAATCTAGATAAAAACATGTTTTGGACATATGGCCAAAAGGGTAGATAAGTGTTAAGTACTTGTCAAAATACGAAGATAGTTAAAAGACCGGCTCTGGTCAAAACTTAAAAGGGTCTGAATTTAATGTCCCTGGATCGGAGTCAGCTAGGCTAAGAAATATTTTTATGTCCACTTTCTTCAAAGGGAGAAATGGTCATGAAAAAGTTATGGGTTTATTCGTGGGTGTCCCTTTCCCGCAAATGATGAAAGAGGACTCTGCATATATACGGGAGCGCTTTGGGTTACGGACAGTGAGACTTAGTTTAGGTTCAAGGAAGGTTGATTTAGGCCGGAGCAAGTAACAACGAAGAGCGACACATTAGCAGCCGGACATTGTTAGTTTTAAAGTTAAGATATATTTTTTTTTGACAGCCGAGAATCAGCCCAGAGTTAATCATCCACAAAAGGCCACACGTCCTCACTCCTCTTTTCGTCCTACCCAAGTTTGTAGTTGTGTTTTTCTTTTGCCTGTGAGCCTGCCTCTCGCTCGATCCGCCGCACAGAAATTCTACGACGTGGGGTCTATATCTTTGTGCAACGAGTTGCAGAGGTGGGTAGTCTCACAATTAGTTATCCTACGGTCATTGTCTACGATGTACATTCCTCCAAGGAGCTTACGGAAATTGTAACGCTGCACGAACACATTGGCAAGCCTTGCCAGTGAGCAAATCAACGTATTATTGACTGGCTTGGAAACACGCCTCTTTTAAATCCAATTGAGAATTTGAGGTTAATCTGGAAGGAATGATTTCGTGGAATTCACATATGAAGTACTATCATGTGCACTGGGTCATGTTTCATTTGTTTCAATTAATTTGCACAAGGGTGTATTATTGAAAATTCTTCGTTCTTTTCCATATTATTAATATTCTTTTCCATATTAGCAATATTTTCTTTTACATATTAGTAAATTTACATTTACATGAATTATTTTTATAGAAGAGTTTAACAAATTTAATAGCAATAGAAAATGCTGATGGATTTTTAAATTTGAATAAATATACAATGTTCTTAAAAATTCGTAACTAATTATTAAATAGATAAACTGAAGTATTCTTCAATAAACAAAATGACCAATAGAAAGCCAGGGATTTTTATTCAAACAACCAAAAGTTCAATAAAAGTTCAAGGTATTTAAATAGATCTTATTCTGATGAAGATTAAAGTCAATGAGAATTTTGTGAAAAAGTAAGAGAGTTTTCCTTCGCCACTTGAAACCCTAACTCTACCCAACTGGAGATACTACTCTGGTTGAGAACCCCAACTCCATAACATATACATGTTGCGAAGGTGCATATTACGGATGTAAAAGAGGCGAACATTTACATCCGGGTTTTTCCCGTTAGCAGCAGAACAGCTTGGGATGTCCAGATACGGACCTCTCTGCAACTTGTCTAGATCCGGATTTATGTCAACAGTCATCTGTCAATGAAAGCGACGAAAAACTAGCAGTGGGCAAGCCTCAGTGTCTTGTGAAGCGTTTTGTTCCTCAAGTTGCGTACCGCTTGCCATGCTGTGGTTTCTGAAGCAGTGTTATTTTGTTAACTCCCATCTCTTTACATTTTGTCTGTTAACCCCGTCGTTTTTGGGAGAGCAATCAGTTAAGTGAAATACATTTCAATACACGCTTGCCGTATATTTGGAAAGCATAATTGTGTTTTATTCGTATTTTAATACTTGCGCACAATAATATAACACATTTTTAGCAAAAATATCACGTTCAGCTAACTTAAGGACACTAATTATCTGCACAATATAAACACAAATAAAAGATCAAATTTGCAGACAAACAATCCCACAACGTTTCATTTTTTCTCCCATATTTAACCATTAACTAAATATCGTGTGGCTACTACTATTCACCTCCCTGCCTCCTTACTTAGACCATCAGATTCAAAGATTTTACATTTCGACGCACCATTCATTAGCACTTTAGAGCACTGTCGTAGCCCTTAAGCGCTTTGGTAGATTCGGTGTGTGGTTATGTATTAAGAAACCATGTGGCTTTTTAATTGGCCCCTCGTTGACTGACTTCTGTCTGGTTCGGGTGATAACAAACCTATTTTCAAACAATATATTTGGCTGTCTTTCTTTCTTAGCTCAGTGATAATTCTATTTATCGAAAATAGATGAACCTTCTTAGACTGATTTGGCAGTTTGCTTTTGCTTATCCGGATTTGAACCAACGAAAATAGCGATCAGTTAGATTGTAGATCTTTATGGCATTGTAAGCAGTACTTTACGAACACTCTACTTCACCTTTTACGACCTTCACCCTTGTTTCTAGTGATAATCTACCTTTTTTTTTATTCATTACATCTATCATAATCCTAAGAGAAATTAATATAGATATTTCAGTTGATTATAGACGATATATAAAAATCAGTTTGGAGTGATGTCCTTAAACCAGTGGCTCCCAATTTTTTTCTCTGGCCTGCATTTTCGGAATGAAAATTTGCTCGCGGCTCATCAAATTTTATCTGATAAAGGGAGATAACTGCAGATTTGAAGTCAGAATATTATCATTGATAACTCTCTCCTCCAATTCGCGGACCCTAGTTACTGCATTCTTAATACTTGATATAATGCAAAAAATATCACAATGATACAATCGGTCAATAAGTTTTTATAACTATTTAATCTGGGACTCATGCATAAACTTAAAACTAATCCATATTTAAAAAAAAAAAAATTATTTTTGGCATATTAATTTTTTTAAAACTGTTTCCAAGTCTTTGTCTTTCAATGAATCTCCCTCACCTACTACCCTCTTCAACCATATGCCGTTAGGAAACCACTGCCTTAAACCATACCCGAACATTGATTTCAATTTGAATAGAGACATTCTTTTCCATATATCTAAATTACAAAGTATTATTTTGGAAAGTGAAAATTTCACCAAAATATGTTGAAAAAAATTTCCAACTTTTAATCTGATATTTAAGCAAAGACAGCCTATAAAAAAATAATCACACTATTTTTTCTCACTATTCGGACTATTGTTCTCATCTTTGTCGCCATATTTATTATAACGTTTCGGTCGTTGTACACTCCGGTTGGTTGGAATGTCGAACTGAAACCTTTATTTCGCTCATTGAGGTAGACTGTTCTAGTTCCACGAGCCATGTTTTAATGGATACCAGTTATCTCCTGTTAATTTCCTTCTTCATGTTCTCCACTGCCTTAACCGGGTATTGAACTTACACTCTTTGGGTCCTGTCACTGGATCTAACCAACGCCTTTATCCACTGTGCCACAAAGACACATGACACATTGGATAAAGGCGTTGGTTAGATCCAGTGACAGGACGCAAGAGTTGTGAGTTCAATACCCAGTTAAGGCAGTGGAGAACGTGGAGAAGGGAATTTACAGGTGATAACTGACAACTGGCATCCATTAAAACATGTCATGAGGAACTAGAACAGACTACCCCAGTGAGTGAAACATTCGACATTCCAACCATCCGAAGAAGGCCGGAGTGCACAACGGCCGAAACGTTGTAATTAATATGACGACAAAGACGACGACAATAGTCCGAATAATGTAAATAGTGTACATAATACATCATCTCAGAAATATAGACAAATAATATTTTTGCTTTTTTTTCTTAAAAAAAGAAAGATTCAGTTTAGACTGTTGCCAGGGGATATGGATCGCTCACTGACGTTATTTTGTTAAAATGTTATTGATTGAGATATACATTAAATTTTAATCCCATCAAACAGGCTTATTTGAAAAAGGTATAACTTTTTATTTTTTAATTCTATCTAAATCGTGGTAATATATATATATATATATATATATATATATATATATATATATATATATATATATATATATATATAAAATACCTGTTATTTTTAAAAACAAACTAATCATGTCTCTCAGTGAAGTAAACTAAAATTGTGCCAACTTCATTAGCGTGTAGCTTTCACAAATCAATTCCAACCCAGCTAAATTCTCAATCCATCCTACCAATTTATCAACTCCTTTTGCTCCAAAAATGATATATTCCTTGATTATAATTAATGTTATTCTTTCAAAAAGTGTTTCAAAGCCAGCAAGAAATATACAAACATATATTTTGGTTTTCCTTAGCTAAAAACTTTTTTTCCTTCACAACATAACAAATTACTACAAAACTAATGCATCAACCTAAAAACTAGAGGCATCTTCTTAACTAGTGTCGTTAGATCCAGATTTTTCTATGGTGTCATGCGTAGCACCAAATTCGCTCAGAAATATCCAAACATTTATCTGAATGCAATTGCTTTCTCTCAGATAAATAGTTAAAAATGTCTTTGGGTGTCTGGAACCTGTACATCTAAGTGACGACTATCCTTTTTTTAACCTAATAGATTGACCCTACACAATCATAAAAAGACTGTAATAAGAGAAGCGACATTACCTGAAGACAGTCAACAGCAGCAACATCTAAAGCAGATAACACATGCAACTTGAAGAGAAAATAATTATATAATCAAGATGCTGACGTCCCACACCACTTCAAACAAAAGTTTAAGAAGGAACCCCCTCCATACTAAAAAGAGTAATAAAAGTTAATGGACGCGAGAAACCTATTTTCTTGAAAAAAAATATTTTAAGAGAAGGCTTTCGTGAATGTCAACCGATAGTAACACTGGCTATTTGGTCAATGAATACTGAATGTTTCCTTATGAGGAAACAGCAACCGTTATCTTTACCTTTACCTGTGAACAACGAGCCAGCCTAAAGGGCAAGAAATTGAGGTAAGTTCACATGAATCACCTAGCTTAATTACATCCTTTGCTGTAAATAAAATGATTTCTAGTAGAGGTTTGCAGCCTTTGAACTGTGGTAAGAACACTTAGTGAAAACCTATTTCCCAGACAAATGAACTGAATAGACGCTCATTGCCAATAAACTCTATGAACATAGCATTGTTCTGACAGATAGGGTTAGCAATGTAGTAAAATGTACAAGGTAGAAATTATTTCTTACGCATTCACCAAACACAAGTTTTGGCCAAACTAAAAGACACATAAAATGCTGCAAAACTGGCTCTGTCCCAATTTGGCAGAAGCCAAGTAATAGAGAGATGCAGGCTTTCATTCCATAAGTAGAAAATGTCACTTGAGTTGTTAAAATAGGAGTCAAGAGAAAGCAGGAATTGACGATTGCAAAGACGATTGCCTAGCACTATAATTAAAATCTTTCAAGTTTTGAAAAGAAAAGATGGCAGGTATATAAATCTTTCAAGTTAAAAGAACTGAAGCAGTCAAAGACTTATTGTTGACTTTGGTTCAATGATCAAAGCTTAGCTTCTTTTGTAGGTTAGATGATTCTACCTTTCTTGTCAATGCTAGTTAATTAAACAGGCATGTAAATTGAGAAAGAATACCTTAAAAGTCTAAAAGAAAAAAAATAGATAGATATTTATTAGATATTTATGCTTAATTTGGGATATCTGCTGAGATATCTGACTCAGTTTTTTTTTTAATTTCATTTTAGTTTTATATTTATTATGGTTAAATTTTTCAATTAGTCATATTAAAAGTCATTGCTATACCATTAGTGAACGTGATATAATAAACTGCAAAACAGTGAACTGAAATATGTATACTAACACCATCATAATGTAGAAACTACACTGAGGAAGACCAAAATACCATTTTCAACAATATATATTTCTAGAAAATCAATGTAAAATGAAAACTGATACAAATTTTATTATATTCATATTTTTCTAGTATAAATGAATAATACTATAAATATTCTAATGATATTTTCTCTAAGAGGTATTATGTTTGGGTATCAACCAATGTGGTCAGCGTCCAGGGTAAAACGTTAAACTATATCCGCGTCTTGTGTAAGACGTTAAACTACGTCCAGCAGCAAGGCCTCTGATCAGGAGGTTTTGAGGAGTGTGGAACCACCTCTTAATTGCTGGTATTCCCAGGCCCACCCTGACTCGGGTCCCAGCTATAGGCAAATAGTTAACTATTACCAGCAGTACTTTTTTGAAAAAAATTATTACCAGCAATACAATTTTGAAGGAAATATATTACCAGAAACAGATTTTTGACAAAACAAAATATTACCAACAATAAAGAATTTTGTCAGCATTAAATAACCTATTGAGGTTGATATGTCGTTAAACAAAATAAACCAAACCAATCTAAACTAAAGAATATATACTCTATCCATAGGAATCTATCCTAAAAATGTTGTCGGCATTAAATAACCCATTGAGGTTGATATGCCGTAAATCTAAATAAACCAAACCAAAGTAAACCAATGTTGTCAGTGGAAACAAAAACAAAATGCGTGTGCCAACACTAATTTCAAGTGCAAATCTGTTGTAAACAGTCCAACAGGCAAGATAGTAATGAAAACTGGGTTATAAATCCAAACTTTTCCCCCTCGCAACAGTAGAAACGCACTTTCAATCACCAGGCCCATCATCGTTCTAATCACAGTAAACAAATTTGAAACTGCCTTTATTCACCAAATTAGTTTTCCTGATTGTCCACACCACAGGGAGAAAAGAACATTAGCATAGTTTCTCTGAGACTTAAAGTAGCAAGTATTCGCTATTTTTCTTTAATTTTCCTTCGGCAGACCATGTACAAAACGCAATCTCTTTTTTCGAGCAAGGTGATTTTCTCTTTCGTTACTTATTATATAATTATACAGCACAAATATGGTACTGGCTCCTGACATACTGGGAAGACTTGTTACATTAATGATGATTGTCCTCAGAATGAATAAAGACATCATGACCTCGTATTTAGTACAGATAGTTTCAAAATGACCCTGAAATAGGACAGATAAAAAAAACAAAACAAAAACAGAAAGCTTTGTTTAGCAGAGTCTTTTGCATATTGAAAAATAAAACTGCTGGTACACCACATCAAATAGTTTTTTTAGAACAGCTGGTATATACGAGGTTTGTAGTTAACTAGTGCCAATAGTCATTCAAAGCAAGAAAACTCCTTGAAAGCACAACCATATACCATTATAGAAAATCCAGGGATTGCTTGTTGACTATGAAACATTGATTTTAGAGATACTGATCCTGATATTGTAACCTGAGCTGTTACAGTAAGGTCAGATGAGAGACCAGCTGCCAGGCTATGGTCACCTAAATTTTTGGAGGAGACCCCATATGCTGCTGTATCATATGCATAGATATTCACTAATTATCTGGGTATGTTCTTAGTTGAAGACATTGATGTCTTTCATTTTATAGCTTATCAACACTTTACAAGTTATTTAAAGCTGAAACATAATTTGGATTGTAAGAATAAATTTTTTTGCAAGTGAATATTGCATTAAAATATTTTTGAGAATAAAACATTTTACTCTTGAAATAGCGAGATGTAATCGTAAGTTTCTTTTCCCACGTCTTGTTTCCCTGCTACCAACAATCTTCAAAAATGTTAATGCAATGTCTTCATGTTCTTTTATTGGGATTCATATTTTCCCTTTCAAAATAATGTAAATAAGGAAAACTGCTCATCCCAGAAAATCAGAGTGTTGGCAGTGTTGCGAATAAAGGAGTAAGCTGTTTGGTGATATATATATATATATATATATATATATATGTATATATATATATATAAAAGGAAGAGGTTATAGTAGTTCTGAGAGAAAAGTGGTTATATTAAAAAGAAGAGAGATTCCGCAAACGTTTTTGGTTGTAATGTGGATTTTTTTTTTTTTTTTTTTTTAAATATTATGCATGATTTCCATAATTTTACTACACGAGTTTCTGGTCTCATGACCGTCATCAGGTAAAAGGTGGAGATTTCCACATATTATTAAAAATAATTAATTTTTTTCTCTTTTATGTTTTTCGATGTTAAATATTCTCGATGAGACATTCTCTTTTTTTCATGTGTTAGTAATCCGAATGTCTTTAATATTTAAAAAAAAAATTTCACATTACAACCAAAAACGTTTGTGGTATCACTCTTCTTTTTAATATATATATATATATATATATATATATATATATATATATATATATATATGCATTCACACCTGATACACGTGGTCATTTCAAAAAACTAGGTAAATACCAGGTTTTTGAAAAAGAAATTACAAACAATGCCTTCTTATGATTGACAGTTAGTCCTTTATTCTTGCTTTCCTTTACTGTTTTGTCTAAAAGTACCTCCAGGTTTCTTTCTGTTCACCATCAATATAATGTCCTCTACATATCTTATGTTGTATAAGTTGGATGCCCCTCCCCACAACACACACCCAGTAATAAATCCTGGCAAGATTTCTAGTTCCCTTAGTTGCATAGTTTAAATAAATCTGGTCAAAAGACATGTCTTTGTTTTATACTCTTTGCTATTTCTGTTCATTTGCTCAATTCATTTTCTATTCATATTAGGGCGGCCTGTACCCAGTAAATTTTCTAGATTATTCTAATATCTTTCCCAAATCCAAAACAGACATGTACACAAAATAAACCACACTTGATAAAAAAGCATAAATGCAAGTGACATGCATTATAAGTACATTTGTTTTGCAGAATGCTTATACATAAACTGCAGTTCTTTTGGCATGACGCATGTGATATATTGACAACAGGGATATATTCTTCTAACACTATATAATTTATATGATAGTGTTAGGGATGCTAGCCTGATAACCATTACAACGAAGTAGTGTGCTTGATTTTCACATGGTACACTGATATAAAAAGCATCTCTAAATAAACCCCAAAAGGGTTTATCATAAAACCAACTTAATCTCAATATCCTAATTTTCAAACATATTTTAGTCAAAGTTTTAATCTCTGTAAATAAATTTGCTACAAATCTGATTTCAATAATCTGACAGGATTTTTTTTTTAATTCAATTATTTTCAAGTTTCAGAAGAGGGCATGTGTTTATTGTTAATGTATATTTTTGCTTAACATCAAAAAGAAAGTTGAAATTTCTAGGGCACATAATGAGAAAAGACGGCTTGGAAAATTTGACAATCACAAGACATATTGAAAGACCACGGGACAGAGTAAAGTAGCATATAATCTGAGTAACAAGCTTGTGTAAATGGATGGCAAAACAGATTAGGAGAGGTAGATAAAAGACAAACATTACTAAGAGGTACAAAGGTAGGAAACTGTGGAGAGCCATGATTTCAATGCCTTGAAGGGACATGGCATATACAAGAAGAAGAATTGTTCTTGCATTATTTACATTATTCAGACTTTTATCTTTGTCTTCATTGCCATATTCACAATGTTTTAGCTATTGTATGCTCTGGCCTCTGGAATTTTGAACCAAACCCTATATTTCATCCACCAAGGTAGATTGTTCTAGTTCCACATGCAGAGACTGAGACATCCTCTTCTGGATGTTATTTCCCTTTAACTCAACTCTCCAAGAATTGTCATGAAGTCAAATAATCCCCCCTCCTCATAAGAAGAGTTCTATTTATTAGTTTGTATGCAATTATTCTATTTCCATTACACAACAATTAATGATCTTGATAATTTATATATAAGAAAAAGCAACAGAAAGGCATCATGCCACTGAATATAATTCAGAAGATCCATTAAGAAAAATGATAAAATATGATAAAAATCAATTATAATTATCTCACGATAAACCAAAATACAAAAACTTGGTAGATTTTATTTCAGAAGCAATTTATGAATGTATTACATGAAACAGTGAAATTTAAATGCGGACTATTGTCCACATGTTTGTTGTTGTTATTACAACATCTCTAGCATTGTGTTCTCTGTGCTTGATCAGGTGTACATTGATTTTGGCAACCTACAAAGAATTTTGAATTGGACCCTTTATTTCATATATGGGGATAAGTTAGTCAGTTATGTGCCATGGGTGATACACACTTAAGAAATCATGTATCTTTTGATACATGTCTGATGAGGCAGATTTTTTCCCACAGTAGGTCGCCATTTCTTTGTCGTAGACCAGTTGCCATCCAAGGCTATAGAACCTGGTCTGTCCTGCTATTTACCCATAGCTGGAGAGAGAAGAAGAGGATTCATAGTTTTCCCAAGGTATTAGCATATAAGTAAATGTAATCAATTCGACTGGAATGGGGATAAACTGTTCGTATTTGGTACTTCTCAGTTATTATTGGGAAAATAGCCTAGGGGATTAAAGCAGTGGTTTGTGAATTTGGTGATATAGTAATTGTGAGTATGTGAGTTCAATCCCCAGACCAGACAGAATGTACTTGAATACAGTGACAGCAAGTGAGCAATAACTGAGCAGGACTAAATAAGAATTAGAAAAGATATTGCCAGACATGGGCAGGGAGACAAGAACAATCTACTTCCCATAGATTAAATAAATTACCTTTAGGTTATTTGGATTGACATACACCTAATGGAGACCAAAAGTCACAATGGCCGAAACATTGTGATAACATCAAAGATGAGGACAGTAGTCTGTCTGCATGTAAATAATAAAATCCTCATCCCAGAATTCCTGACAAAAAAAAAAAAAAAAAAAAGGTAAATATATTTTCCATGTATTTTATGAAATTTTGCATTTTGTATTTCCTTTGTTTCAAATAATTTTCAAACTAGTATCTGCATCTTTGTTGCCTCAACATCTCAGTCGATACATTGTTCAGTTATTGTTGTTGTGGGAAATACAGGCAGAAAAATAAATCAGCTAAAATAAATGAAATAATGATTGATTTTTATCAATAGCACACAATCAATAGGCATCAGCAACAGACTGACGAATTTTCATTATATCAGCTGAGAACTTAAGAAATCAGCTTTGCTTTGGTGCCAGACATTTATGATGGAATCTTGGAAAGGTTCATAAGTAGACAGACATTAATTATTGAAAAACCTTACATGGAAACAAAAGATGTGCAGGTATTTATGTTTCTAGGGAAGGAGAATGAAATTTATGGCCGAGAATTGCTGACAGAATAACCAAAACAATGAACCATTATGAGCTGTTCATGAAATTCAAAGACGATTTCAGGAATGCCAATAGCTCTATGGAAAATGTGCAAATACTGTGCAGATGACATTGAAAAATCCTGTTTCTAAAATGGAATCCAAATGAGGAATGATCCTTATCTTGGGTCACTCATTTTTATTCTCCTTTCATAAGTATTTTACCAAATCTTGGAAGATGTCCCATGCTTTTAAAGTTGGTTATTCAGAACACAGCAATATACTGGAATAATTTCCTTGTAGTTACAAGAAATGAATGATATGTTTTTGGTGAAAGATGTCAGTAAAATGCTCTTGATAAGATATGCTATATTTTATCACTGGCCATATAGTCTAAGGATCATATTGGTCCTCTATGAAAAATGAAAATCAAGATATAATTTCCACTGATAAAAGGGTAGATGCAAATGGCACATTTCTTTTCCCCAAATAAACACTATATATATATATATATATATATATATATATATGAGAGTACTCAAAGTTTCAGAAAAATCCCACTACTCACAATCTGACAAAATGCCGAAACATCAAAATATTTTAGGTTTTTTGTAATCAGACCAATCATTTTTGGCTTTTTGTGCATGTATGTATATGTTTCAGAAAATCAAACTTTTGAAATCAAACTTAATGAAAAAGTGCTCAACAGTTTTCAAAAATGAAAATCTAGAGCAATTATATATATATATATATATATATATATATATATATATATATATATATATATATATATACACACATTAATACATTTTTAAATAAACACATACATTTAAAAAACGCACTATGGCAAATTAGAAAAATTTTTGTGACAAATTTCATCCATTAGAATTTCATCTAACTGGGCTATGTAGATGCTGTCATGTTTACACATGCACATAAAATGATAAAATCCTAACAGATAAACATGTCAGGAAAACTTTTTACAATTTTTCTAAATAAGGTTTGTTGACATGTAAAATTATACAAGATTATATATTGTTATACTTCATGCTAAGCACAATTATCAGGACATGTGTATTGTATTTTTGCTAGCTTTTGCCTGAATATTCGAGAAATCTTGCCAGAAAAATGTGTCATTTGGCCGGAATTGAACCCGTGTACCCTATGGGGAAAACAACATTGGACCTAATGTGCCTAACCGCTCGACCATGTAGGACTTCCAGTCAAACAAAGTCCTAATTGTACCTTTTGGACACACACTTTCATCCGTTTCACGAAAAATCCTTATATCTGCCCTGTATCGTATCCTAATGTAAACAAAGGCTATTTATTTTTAGGAAATGGATTAAATCAAGCATATTGTTATTTTTTATTTACTTGGTTTAAACGTTATTTTTTATGGATACTCATATTCGAGTAGAAACTGTGTTTTTAATTTAACAGTTGTTTTTATCCAACTACATTTAATGGCCTGAATATTCAAGAAATCTTGTCAAAAAAAGATGCTGAGGTGTATATTATATATTATGTATTATTTTAATAGTTATACTTGGGTAGTGTGAAAAATACCTGGATAATACAATTTGTAATAAAAATAGATTTGAACAAACCGATATCATGGAAAAAAATTCAGTGCAAAAAGAAAAAAACTAAAGACATATGTGACAGTCAAAAATAATCAATCAGCAACGCAATGTGCAGTCAAAAGAAAAATACTGTAAATTAAGTAAAAACATAAAAGCCTTCAATACACTAAGTAGAGCAAAATCTAAAAAACCTAGTGAGCCAGAACCTACCTACCAAGGTTTCACCTGACAGATTTTCAGGGTATAACAGGCTGACGATCTGTTAGGTGAAACAATGGTAGGTAGGTTCTGGCTCACTAGGTTTTTACAAATGGTTTATCCCTTGTAGGACTTTATCAGGTTTTTATTTGCATTGACACGCACATATATATAAATATATAGATGTGTGTGTGTGTTTGTGCATATATATATATATATATATATATATATATATATATATATATGCACACACAAACCCACACACCGGATGCAACAGCAAAGTTGTCCAAATCACATAGTTATCCATCCCACAAAATATTATCTAAGAAAAAAAACACTAAACTAATTGAGTTTCTTTTTTCCAAGTTTCTAGATGAAATATTTAGCAACCTTGATCATTTGTCATAAAAATCACTGCAAAACCCTTTGAGTTATTCAGCTAGAAAGAAAACAGGTTAAAATCATTTTGTGTCAGCCCCCCTGTCTTCCCAAATGAGCAATAATCAAATCATATGTGCAAATATTCTGGCCATCTGTTTCTAAGAGTGGCTGAACCCTCATACGTTGAAAAAGATGGAGGAGTTCAGTATATATCGGATGTAATAGTAAAACTATCCAAATCATATGACAGCAAAGGATAATTGTCCATCCTACAAAATGTTTTATATCTATCATAAGAAACATTGAAAAGTCCTTTGAGTTATTCAGCTAAAAAAGAACAGATTAAAATTGTTTTTGTGTCAGCCCCACAATGTCTGAGCAATGATAAGAGAAAAGGATCATTCAGACCTTCAGTAATGGTACCAATATTCATACTCGTCTACAAAGTCCATTCAAGAACCATCGAGAGAATAGTGAATAAGTTTAAAAAAGAGGGAACAGTAGAGAGGAAAACTGGATCAGTATGTCACAATCGGAAGAGGGATCATAATTTCAACTTTGAGCTAAAGAGATCAATTAGAAAAGATCCAACTCAATCCATAAGACGTTTGGCATGTGAGAGAGGAATTTCAGCTGACAGTCCAATGAGCAGTGAAAAAAAGACTTGAAAATTAAATTAGGTGGATTTTAGAGAGTGCTTATCATTATTATCTTGTTGGAAAATCCAATCAGGAAGTTCAATATTTTCAATTTAAAACATTAAATTTGCTTCCAAAATATTTTGATATGCTGCAGCAGTCATTCTGCCATCTGTTGCTGATATATTTCTAGTATCTTTTGCAGAAAAGCATCCCCAAACCATGATGCTGCTGTCACCACCAAATTTCACTGTTAGACCTGTGTTCTTTTGTTTAAAGGCATTGCCATCTTTCCTCCGTACATGATTAATAGAATTACATCCACACAATTGAATTTTGTTTTCGTCTGTCCATAAAACCCTTTCTTAATACAAGTTTTCCTTATCCTTATGTTCACAAATGAATTTCAACCTGTCATCTCTGTCTCTTTTCAATAGCAGTGGAGTTTTCCGAGGGGGAAGTGTGATTTTAGATTGTTCCTATGAATTTCATTGCTTATTGTCTATTTAGTGACAGATTCCTGATGAAAGGAAATCATCCTGCAACACTTGATTAGTAACCATTGGATTTTGTTTAATTTGTGGCATTAATTTCCTCAAAGATCTTGCAGAAATCTTCCATGGAGCACCAGTTCTTCTTTGGTTTTCCACAGTTTTCATTTTTTTATATCTCGCAATGAATCAACTAATAGGAGTAAATGTGATATTCAGGTTGTCTGAGATTTTCCACAGCTTAACAATCAGTTGTTTTTGCAAATTTGTCAATTCTTTACCTCTTGCCATGATGAAAACCTTCTTGCATGAATATCAATTACAGAATGTTCTGTTTGTATCATGTAGGCTAAAAATAACTGCTGATAACAGTTATTGAAACATTCTAGAATATTTCACTTCAGTAATCTAGAGTATTAAAGCAATTTAAAAGTTTTAAAATCTGAAACTTGCATTGTACGAATACTTTTTTCACCCATTAAAATGGATAAATGGGATTTATTTATATTAAAGCAAATTTTTTTTTTCTGTTTTCTATGCATTTGTAGTTATTATGCATTTGTGTACAGTTAATTATATGAAAAGTATGTTTATTCATTAGTTTGAAATACAATTAAAAATTTGTATGTGTACGAATATTTGTTTCCACCCATTGTAATATCAATCCTGAAAACATGGGACAAACATAGAGACAAAAATAAGTTTGTCAGCAGTTTAATAGAGCTTTCTTTTTCAAAAAACCCCTCCGATTTTCAAAGTCTTTCCAGAGCCCATGAACAGGCACTGGCAGCAGATGTGTCAACATAATGCTGAGATGGTTATCCTAATAAAAGGGACACCTGCCACAGACACACACATTATGTAAACAATATATTTTTTAATCAACATTATTTTTTGTTACTACAAACATTATACATATTGTGTATTTGCATTTGCATAGACATCTTTATTTTTTAGGTTTTAAAAGGCACAATTAGCATCCACAAATATGCCTTTAAACAGGAATCAAACCTGTATTGCCTTTAACCTTGGCAACAGCATTTAACCAGGAGTGGTTTACTATTTGGCTATGAGAAGTCATTACAGCAAAGTAAAGCTCACTTGAATGGCTCCTTATAGTTAAGTGATGAATCACACCAGGCTTTGTTTCCAGGGTTAAAGGGAAATAGCAGTTTTATTCCTGTCAAGAGGCATATTATCTTTAAAAAGAATTTTAATCTTTAAAGGCTTTCAATTAATTTCACAGTTTAACAAAGCAAAAAAGGGATGTTTTTTCAAACACATATACACATTAAGTATAAGAATTAGTTATATATATATATATATATATATATATATATATATATATACACAGGGTGTTCCAAAATTGTTGACATCTCACAGGCCAATAATTTTGGCAATTCTTGTTGAAATAATCTCAAATTTTCCCAGAATATATGAAAACAAATCAAGATTTTATATTTAATGTTTTATTTTTGTTATTACAATGAGAATATGCCATAGAGATGGATTGGGTGTGGTGGAGATGAAGAGAGTTTTTTGATGAAATAGCCACCGTGTTTACCAGACATGTCTCTGTGTGATTTATCTTTATGGGGATATGTGAAGGGACTCGTCGATATTCCCCACCCCACTCTTCCTGCTAGCATTGATGAACTCAAGCAGAGAATCACTTCTGCACTGGATGTTACCAGAGACATGCTACAACGTGTTTGGCAAGAGCTTAACTACCGACCTGATGTGTGTCGTGTCACAGGCAGTGCACATATTGAACACTTATGAAATCGGTCCCATAATAAACTTATGATGTTCAACATCTAAACTGTTCAATTTCATTGAGCTAAACATAGTAGTTTTCAAGATGATTACTTTTAAAATGATGTCAAATTTTTTGGGAACCCTGCATATATATATATATATATATATATATATATATATATATATATATATATATATATATATATATATATACTTCTAAACAATTTATTTCATGCATGACACACTGCATTCTATTGGTTGAGAGAGCATGATGTGACTTCTTTAAGTTACATCTTCTCATAGCTCATCACATGGCTGCATGTGGTACATGTCTTGGAGTATGTTTCTTCTTCTTCATCATATGTTTCTTCACCATAAGTATGTTCATGCATTGTTGTCTGTTTGCGCCACAAACTACCTCGTACAGTCATCCGGAGTTCTGTGAAAACACAACAGTGGATTTATAAAAACAAGTGATTCAGGCAGTAAGATCAATTTGGAAAGAAAGATATTTTTGCATTTGAACTTATTAAATAATTGTAGTACATTACTGAGTCTTTGATCAAGACATTCTGCTTTATATTTGGAATCCTGTCAAAAAGTGAAACATCAGAATTTGAATTGACTTAAAGGAATTTGATTGGGTATGAGATAAGTTCAACACAAAAAAATTTAACAAAACTCTTTACCCCATTTTATTGATCTTTTTAAATGTCATATTCTTTCATATGCCTTTTTTTTATTATCTGTGAAATGCCATACTTTCATGTGAAAGATTGGAGAGTGATTTCCCATTACCTCCGCCACAATTTGGAATTCAGAGCTTTCTTATTTTTAGATTGGTTGACACACAAAGAAACTTTGCTATTTAACCTACAGATTCATGCTTTTTCCAGGGTATTAGTGCAAAACTGAATGCAATAGATTGGGTTGAAAGAAATGAATGCAACAGCTTAGGTTGCAATGTAAACCCGGCTTGCCAATTTAACAGAAATAAGTGTTACACTTCCCATCAAGCTCAAGACAGTTAAAAATTGAACAACACAAATATGACTTGTGTCAGACTGAAAAATACAACAACTGACTCAAAAGGCAAGAAATATTTCAGTGATGCCAACAAATGAAATACAATTTGTAAATGATGTCTAAATGGACTCAGACTCTTATAATAATTAAGAGCAGCAAAAAAGGATTTGCTTGATTTTTTTTCTAAAACAGACTTTGACTTAATTGGTTTTGTTTGTTTTATGGCATACTAACCTCAATGGGTTCTTTAATGCCGTCAACATTTTTATTGCTAGTAATACTTTTTTTTTTCAAAAAATGTATTGTTGGTAATATTTTTCCAAAAAAGTATTGCAGCTAAATTTTTTTCTTAAAAAATTCATTGCTGGTATTAAAACCTATTCTTACACTTTCATAGTGTTTTGACCCCAGTTTGGGGGTTAACTATTTGCCCATAGCTGGGACCCTAACAGGTGCTATCACCTTGAGTCAGCAGTAATTAAGAGGTGGTTCCACACTCCTCAAAACATCCTGATCACACGCCTTGCTGTTGAATGTAGTTGATTCTCTTACCCAGGATACGGATGTGGTTTATTGTCATACCAAAGACACCTTTGACTTAATGACATCCCAACACATTATTACATAATATTTGAATCCCACGGAATTTGATCTGCTAAGTATTCTACTTTCTTCAGGAGCTGTGTTATTTCATTAAGGATCTATTTGGTATGTTAAAAAAGTCATAGATAGCTATTTATTCAATAGAGAAGTTAGATTATGAAACAATCATGTTGAAACTCTTTGAAAGTAGAGTTTATAAAATACAAAAGTACCAAGTCACTAAAAGTGACTGCCAGATGCAAAATACACCTGAGAAAAAAAACCAACGAATATATTGACTGCAATGTTCAAAACCGAAATGGAGACAAAAGACTGAAAACAAAGAAAACAAATATTGAACTTCTGATGAAAAATATTTGTTAAATTACATAATTACATATTAAAATATATATTATACTATTTATTATATATACTATTATATCCTTAAAAGGGGTTACAAACAGACAAAGGTAGTATTGAGTGAAAGGAACAGCAACATAGACATAGATGAAAGAAAGAAAGGTTTATTGTAAAAGAGAATGCACTACTGAAAGACAGGGAATCAGTTAGCAGGCTAGCAAGTTCTGAAGCAAGTCACCAGGTATATACTGAGCTCACTCTATATATATCTACTGATATAGTCAGTCCACAATAGGTGATAGGGTGTGTGGGACATTCCATTACAACAGTGCATATATAAATTTGTTAAATGACATAATTACATATTAACACTTAAAAAGTTTAAGAGGCTTCAAATTTACTATGAAAATATCAGAATGGAAATAAACTTATTCATATTTCAAAAAACTTTTTGTGGGGTTGGGTAGAGATGATCTTATTCGAATTCAAAAGAAAAAAATATAATTGTCTTTCATTCTGTGGAATTGTTACAGGATCATGTCAGACATGAAACAATTGATTGAGTAGCCAATATATTTGCAGACCTGTAAATTAGTTGAAAACATTTACAACTTGAAAACAGTGACATACTAATTAAAGCAGTCTGGCCACAGAAGAATTCATTTGCACTTTGATGAGTTAAAAAAAAAAGAAATCAATGCCAAATCTTTGCTGATCGTTCTTTGACCTTTTGTAATGAATCTTAATTCCTAATTGGAACATAATGAAATGTTTTGGCAAATGCAGATTAGCAAAAAAATTAGTTAAACAAATCTTAAGTTGAAACATTAAAAAGCAACTTCCAATAATAATAGTTGGTCAAAACAAAAATAGAATAAATAAAAAGGCAAAGAAAGTATATATATATATATATATATATATATATATATGAAATAAACAACAAAAATGGTATGTTGCCACGGAGAATAATTGAATAGTGAATCCAAATTTCACTTGCTGCAATATTCTTATAGGTTTTTTTCAGGATTAGTATCAGTATCTTAACACTTTAGCATTCAACCTGCTCAAATTGACACTGTAGATATCATCTCTCAATGTTCAAGCTGTTGTAACCCTCCCCATATATATGCTTTCACAATATGACATCATCACAAATAATGCAGGAAGTTGTGCAAACAGTGAGATGTTGAGAGATAATATTTACGTGGCAGGTTTTGAGCATGTTGAATGCTAAAGGGTTAATGACTAGACTTTTCCCTCCATATTTGATCAGCCATACCCAGTGTCATTATCTCACCTTTAACTACAGCTTTTCAATGTTCCTACTTTTTGGAAGCAGCTTGTTTCACTATTCTTTGCTACAACTACAAGAAATGGAATACACTCAGTTCTCGGTCATGTTCTTCCCCATGTTAGGCAGAGATTTCTCAGTAGAGCGGAGTTGCTAATTGTCCTGATGTTTTATAGACTGCAGATCTTCTGAATCTTTTCCGATAAGCTATTGACATAAGCAGACAGACCGTGGGAATTTTATGGTTTTCCTCCTTGACCCTTCTGCTTTCACCTGTTGATGCTGATGCTATGATTGCAGGGTAGTTGTTAATCTGAAGGGTACGCTTGATGTTGATCATTTCTTTTTGGTTTATGTCTGGGTCAACACATGATTTTGGCTGGTGTTGTAGGCATCAGATGATCAATTGCTTCACACTTTATGGATAGTGGGAATTGAAACTGCGGTATTGTTTGGCAAACCTTCATCAGAAAAGATTCAGATCTGCAGCCCATACAACATCAGGACAATATTCAGAAGAAACTCCACTCTGCGGAGAAATCCTTCTTCATTAGAAGCTCACACATCATATTTGTTTCTATGCTATTCTTACTAAAGAGGTCCTCATAACATGTGCTGAGTCTTTCATGTGTGTCTCTCTCCAGTGTTCTTCCTTGTCCATTATTTTTACTTCATTCTACAGGGGTGATGACTACCCTTTTCTCTTAATACATGATCAGCCATAGCTGATTTCATTGTCTCTCCACTCGTAATGGCTTTTCAATGCTTTGCCACAACTGCAAGGAATTAAGTACACATAGTTCTTGGTGATATTCTCCCGTGTTAGGTTTTATGAACCAGCTTTTCCAATAATGCCTTGATATTAGACAGACAGACCGTGGAAATTTTCTGGTGCTCCTCCATGATCTTTCTGTTTTCACCTGCACATGCCGATGTTATGTCTGCAGGGTACTTGTTTTTCTGAAGGGTATGCTTAATGCTGATCATTTCTTTTTGGCATGTGTCTGGATTGTCACATGATTTTTGCCTGGTGTTGTTTTGATACACTGTATGAATAGTGGGAATTGAAGTTTAGCTATTGCTCAATGAGGGTTGACTTGTGATATACAGATATCATGAACCTATTCTCTGTGTGAGTTATTAGTACATTCAGGAATGCTACTTGATTATTATTTTCTTCTTTCATCGTGAACTGGATCAAAACTCTTATTGAGTTCACATGGTTCAGCAGTATTTGTACAGCTTCCTGGGGTGGCCAGAATATGAAGGTGTCATCTATGTATCTCAGCCATACTATTGGACTTATTGGTGCTGTTCCTATAGCCATTTCCTTGAAGTATTTCATGTGTATATTTGCCATTACTGGTGACAGTGGTGAACCCATAGCCAAGGCTTCCTCATGTTGATATATGCCAGATTCTAGTGGGAAGAATATTGTCTGTAAACAAGATGCCAACATTTCCATCAGATTTTCTATTGGAATGTTAGTACATTTTCTCAGGGAGTGGTCTGCTTCCACTCATTTTGAACCATTGTCAAAGTTTTCTCTGGAGGAACTTTAGTGAGCACGCTCACCACATATGGATGAAAACACTTCAGATTTCACATGTTCTGTGTTTATAACATAGGACATGTGAATTTACTATATCTACTAGGAATCTGCTCAGTGACATGCTGAACCCCTACATCTGACTATAGGTCTCAATAGAATATCAACTTTGTGAATCTTGGGTAGACCATACACATGTGCAGTAGCTTGGTGTAATGTTGAGTCAGCTGCCTATACTTATTTAGTATGAAGTAGTCCTTGTTCTTATTTAGGATCTGTAACAAATTCTGCTCAATTTTTAGAGTTGGATCCTATGTATCATCAACAATTTGCAGTAACACAACTAAATGATTGAAAATGGATAACACTAAGACAATTTTGCACACAATTCTTAAAAAATGTCACCTTTGTTTAATGTTGAATCAGTTATCAATACATATTCACTGTGAAGTAGTCACTGTTCTGGACCTGTGACATTTTCCTCTCAGTTTTTAGGTTTGGATCCATTTTCATTTTGCTATATCTACCATTCCCAGCTAAGCTTGCTAATTATTGGGGAGCATTTCAACTTGTCCATCACCACTGAAGTGTTGCTATGGTAGTATAATTATACTAGTCTCACTCTGTAAGGTTTTCTCTGCCAACTTTTTTTCCCCTGTGATGTTTGATTCAGGCAACTAGGCATTTTCTAGTGCTTCACTCACTTTCCATCTTAGCTTATCTTCCTTGGATTTTGGGATCATCAAAGCAACCTCTTCCATGGGAACTCTCATGTGCAAGTATGGTAACCACTTAATAATATCAGGTGGTTTCCTAAATTACAGGTAATTTGCTTTTATGTTTGCTCACCATAAAAAAGGGTGAAACTGCAGTAGTAAATAAACAAACACCATTTTAGTAATTATACTCACACACACATATATATATATATATATATATATATATATATATATATATATATATATATATGAGGTTTCAGTTCTATCAGATATATAAATGTGAAGCAACAAAAAAAAACCTTGAAAAAAGGCAAAAAAAAAATACAAAGATCAACCTTTCATTTTCTTTTCAAATTTCTTCTTTTTCATTTTGTTTTGCTTTTCACACTTTTGGTCCTTGGCCTGCTCAATGTTTTCCTCAGATTCCCACACTTCCAGTGCACGTTCAGACACCTAAAATGAAACAAAAACAAGTACACTAACTGAAATTACTTGTAATTGATACAAGTTTCCTCAGATCTCAATTAAACAGAAGCCTTCTCATCTCTTTCTTCAGTTCATGGCAGAGGTAAAATGCTAAAGTTAATTAGTAAGTCAAATTAAAAGCTTTTTAAAAATTAAACAAGAAAGAATTGACTGTTTTTTTTTTCTCTTGTCTTATCTACCCTTTACAGATTATTTAATCTCAAAACATATTGTGGATTGTAAAAATAATTATTTTTTTCTTTTTTCTGCACTAAAAGTTTTTTTTCTTTTTTCTGCATTAAAAGTTTTCCTAATATTTAACTCATAGTTGGAGTGAATGAGTTCGATTAAAACCTAGGTATTTGCATATAAGTGAATGCAACACACCAGAATGGAAAATTTGAACCCAGCTCTCAGATATCTCATTCTGACCTGCAATCCATTACACCATCTGCACACCCACAAGAAAAAAAAATGAGAAAAAGTTACTTCTGTCCCATAACATTTGCTACATTTAGTATTTGAAATGCATATGAAAATGTAGCAACTATTATTGGACAAAGGTGTTCAAATTCAAACAAAACTAAAAAAAAAAAAAAACAGAAGAAAAATTTAAATTAAAATATGAGTGTAGACTTGCTTGGAGGGTGGAGAGAGAAAAATAACGTCACTTTAGACAGGAATAAGAATTAAAAATCACATTTATAAAAAAATAAAAAATATGTTAATAGCATAAGACATTTGAAAAATATGTAACATTGCAGTTAAGCCAAAAATATCCCAAACACCTTTTGCATGACGCCTTTCAATCCATTTTCTCCACTTCTTAAATTAAATTTTAATAAAATCTTTTCATTCATCACTAACCTTCACAGACTCCTGTGACCCCCACATTCCATTCAAGATTTGAAAAAAAAATAAAAAGGTCAAATATCATTGCAAATGCACTAACAGGCTTACTGCAGGCTATAAATAAGAGATATAATTGAATAGCTTGTGTGGACGGATAACTTAATCTTTTTTAGTGAATAAACTGGATTTTTCTCAGATTTTCATTTGCTATTTTTAGCTTTCATTTGCACGAAAGAAGAAAAAGATTGGTGCAAACACTGAAATCAATTATTGGCTGTCAACAGCAGAAATTATACAAAGTTTAAAGAATAAAATCCGTGACTATCAACTGCAACATGATTGGCTACTTCTAGTGCTACTACAATTGCTACTATTAGACATGCTGAAACTAGCTCATAAACCAGTCCCCAATGGATTCTGTTTTGTTACAACCATTTACAAATTCAATATGTGATGAATAGATTTTGATTAAGGAATTGAATAGTTATCAAAAGCAGTGTAGGAGAAAATAAGTTTTCGTTTTCGCTTGTGAGGAAGACTTGGTTAAAATATTTAAACTTTTACAAGAATCTTGCATAAAATCCAGTAATTCTATAGTGAAGAGTGGTCATTAGTAAACAGTTCCTGGAAGGAATTCTCAACAAATTGAATACTTACTGAGAATCCAGGTATTATAATCTTCAGTCAGTCCAGGCAAAATATGATATTTACAAGAGTCAAGTGATACTAACTCTGTGCCATAATAAAGTGATAATATTTCTGACCCATAAAAAAGCGATACTATAACTGTCCCATAATAAGATGAGACTGCCTTTGTTCCATAATAAAGTGATACTATAACTGTCCCATAATAATATAAGACTGCCTTTATCCCATAATAAAGTGATATTATAACTGTCCGATAATAATGTGATACTATAACTGCCCCACAAGATGAGACATGCTTTTGTCCTATAATAAAGTATAATATAACTGTCTCATAATAAGGTGATACTACCTTTGTCCCATAAGATGACACTGCCTTTATTCCATAATAAAGTGATACTATAACTGTCCCATAATAAGATAAGACTGCCTTTGTCCTATAATAAAGTGATATTATAACTGTCTCATAATAAGATGATACTACCTTTGTCCTATAATAAAGTGATACTATAATGTGTCCCAATAGATGAGACTGCCTTTGTCCCATAATAAAGAGATACTATAACTGTCCTATAAGGTGATACAAACTCTGTTTTATAATAAGGTCATACTACCTCTGTTTGGTAGTAAAGTGATACTATAATTGTCCCATAATAAACCAATACTCCAGTTGTACCATAAAAGATTCAATACTTAATCTGTCCTATCATAAATCGATATTGCAACTGTCCCATAAAGCAATATTATAATTGTCTCATAATAAAGCAATATTACAACTGTCCCATAAGTGATACTACCTTTGTTCCATAATAAAGTGATATTAACCTTATGTTGATATCCAAAATAGTAAAAATGATACTACCTCTGTCCCATAATAGTTTGTATATTTGAATATACACTTCATAGGCTACATGTAAGGGTTATTATAAGACAGAAGTAATCTTTTGAGTTGTTATTCAAGATGAAAAGGTAGCATTAAAGTTCAGTCTGTTCAGTGCCATACGTGATACATGATTGGGCGATCATGTCTCTTTTGATTTATGATTGACTAGGCAGAAGACTTTCCAACAGTAGGCTGCAGATTCTTTCTGCGGTAGACTGGTTGGCAACCAAGTCTATAGAATACAGTCTGTCCTACTCTTATACACATAGCTGGCAGGAGAAGAGATGGACTCACACTATTCTTAACAGTAGTTGTCTAAAAGTGAATATAACAAACCAGACTGGAATTCAAACTCATTCTGAGCCAATATCCATTATATCAACCCTCACATCCAGCATTTCAGTTATTGATCCATGGGAAAAAACATGAATCTATCTCTTCCTACACCCAAATGTGAGTTTACAAGCAGAGTAGGCGTTACTCTGTAGCCTTGGGTGGCAGCCAGTTTAGGAGAAGGAAAACTCTGAATTAAAAATAGTGAAAAAAGCATGAGGAAACAAGTTCAGTATCTTTCTCAAGAACTCATGGAAATCTGCAGATAATAAAGAAAAGGAATCTGTGAAGAGCCATAATTCTTTACATGAAATTTACTTAAATCACTGGGTCAAATAGAAGATGGAAATGGGCTCCCTCGGGTTTTCATCTCTGGCTTTTCGTAGTCTATTAGCAAATGTTCACACGCCAATATTGCATCACCGACTGAATGAATGATGGAAAATTTTCTTAATCCAGAGTAGACATAGCATTGTTTCCAGGAGGAATGGAGAGAGAGATATACAAGGCAGATGTCAACAGATTGGTTAACTACCCATCGCCCGTAGTGGCCTGTTTCAGTAGGGAGCAACAAGACATCTTCACTCTTCCATTCTTACAAATTAAACAACAATACAACACTGTCAGAGATCCATGCCCACAGGGTTCAAACAACCCTCACTCAGTTCAGATTATCAGAGCTCTGACCAGTACAGTAGGGTTTATAATTTTAGACCAACCTATGCATTACCTCCCTTTTTTCTTTTTCAAAATACATAATATGTATTTTAAATTATTATCATGTCTGACTTGCGATGGCAATTTTAAGTTATTGTTGTAACCTAGAAAGGGTTACTGAATGAGGAACATCCAAAATGGAGGTTGAAAATGAAATGTTAATCTTTATAACATCAACAAAATACAATACTCGCCAGTGGTGTGAAGTAGGTAAACTGTTGCTAATGGTGGACTACTTAGACAGCCCATACTTACAATAGTGTCCAATGTATTTATGAGGATTGGGACATACCCATTAGTGTTCATAACAGTTATACTGATCTTCCTCTTGCTATGCTTCCAGAATCAGATATATACATAGGTCAAATAAAATATATTTTGGAAATGGCACAAAGGCAAATAAAC
Organism: Acanthosepion lycidas; assembly: GCA_963932145.1. Lineage (NCBI taxonomy): Eukaryota > Metazoa > Mollusca > Cephalopoda > Sepiida > Sepiidae > Acanthosepion > Acanthosepion lycidas. Next base: position 146,371,607 of record OZ010571.1, on the reverse strand, counting down.
TTTTGCAAAATAATGAAACCATGACAATTATCACTCCACTAACACTCACATAAATGCATAATTTGTAAACACCACCTCTGGCTCATCCAGGATGTTGATATCATACAAAGTCGATATAACAAGTAGGTGTTATGTCTATAGACATAAGTCATTCTTTGTGTCATCTGTTGCAAGATCCCAAAATACAATGTTCCCATCTAAGCATCCTGCACTTCCTTTGCATTTCCCTAAATGCCTTTCTATTTGCTCTTTGATTTGGTTTATAGCATATCAACTAAAATGGGTTATTTAAAGTCGACAAGATTTTTATTGTTGGTAATATTTTTTTAACAAAGTATTTATGGTAATAAAACCTATTTTTACACTTTCATAGTGCTTTGACTCCAGTTTGGGTGGTTAACTATTTGCCCATAGCTAGGACTCTAACACGTGCTACCATGCCGGGTCAAGGTGGCCCTGGGAACACCAGCAATTAAGAGATGGTTCCACGCTTCTCAAAACCTGCTGATCACAGGCCTTGATATTGGACATAGTTTATCGTCTTACCCAGGATGCGGATGTAGTTTATCATCATACCCAGGACATGGATGTTGGATGTAATTTATCTTCTTACCGAGGATGGTTTGCTCTTTGACAAATCAACACAAATTTTCATTAATTTTATTATTTTTTGTTACAAATCTTTGTAAAAATTTAGTTTATCAGTGTGTATGCATGTGTTTGGGCTTTGGTTAGAAATACCTGCATTTAATTTTTTTGTGGGAAATTGTATTTCAATTGGTCTACTCTTATATTTTAAATATTAATTTAAATATTATGCTTAATTAATGATGGTGTATTTCATTTAAAATATATCTGTGAGTGCACAAAGTTTTTTGTATATTTCTTTTTTCAACTTTTCTTTTTAAATTGCTACCCCAATTTGCTTTGTCCTTACTTGTCATACTAGATTTATGTCCTTTCTCTCTCCTTTTTTATCTTAAAATGCAGCAGAAGTGAAAGGTCAGCTGAATCAAGCTCAGTGCTATTATCTTTCATCTGTATGATATCCCCCACCTCCGCAGTATCATAGAACTTCTGTTGTGTTCCATGTTGTCGATGATTTCTCATAGTCTAGTGGCAATTCTTCAGGCCCCAATACTGCATCACAAACTGTATAAGCAATAGAAAATGTCTTAGTTTTTCTTCCCCCACACTTTATTTTAGTGGAGAGACACAGTAATCATATTACCATTTCTTGGGGGAAGAGAGTGCAGGGAGATAGAGTGGACAGATATGAAGACGTTGGCCAACTACCATTATCATCATGTGATGGCCTGTCTCACTAAGGAATCTGAAAGCAATGAAGCATTTTCATTCTTTCATTCTCATAATGTAATTTTTGGTCTTATGACAAATTATCACCGTCAATAACTCATGTCCACGAGGTTCAAACCATCCCCGCTTGGTTTGTCAGTATGGAAAGGTTTTCTATTTGGAGCCAGCCTATGGCTTACGTAACATTGGCCTTGGTTGCAAGCCAGTATAAGAGAAGGACCACTCAAAAATCAAAACCATGGAAAAGGCAATGGAAAACTATCCCATTTGTCTACATCTTGAAGTCATTGTCCATCCATCTGATTCTTCCTTGGTGATCAGTTCAAAGGACCATGTACCATACTAAGTTTTATAATATTTGTTCATGTACCAAATATAGAGTGACAAGGTAATCCCCAAAACTAGTAACTGTGAGATCTCTCATAGACAAGCACTCAACTTTGATGACATGAGGATTTCACAGGTGAAATCTCCACAGAATCTCAATGACCAGTGGACAAAATTCCTGTAGAATCTGGTTACCCCATAGCTGGTGAATGTCGACATGTGATTGGCAAGAAGATCAAAAACACCATGAAGTGACAATGCCAAGAATAGTAATTTTTGTATCACTGGGACAGGGAACAGCAGATTGGTAAAACAATGGCAAAACAAGCAACAGCAACAGTGTAGGCAGCTCACTTATAATTAAATATCATCAAATACAAGGCCTGAAAACCACTCATGGTAGAGTATTGCTGTCAAAATGGTAATGATGAATGAGGTGTGTAATATGAGTGAAAGAGAAAGTGGTTGGAAGTGAGGATAAGGAGGATAGATAAGAACTGACTATTGATACGGATAGATCAAGATTAAAGTGAACAGCGATAGGCTTGCAACATTTGTGGAAAAGAGGTTGCAGTGTGGAAAAGGAGTCATAAGACTGTGTAAATGATTTTGAAATCTATCAATCTTGGAAAGTGAAGATTGTGCAGCTCCATCCAAATACAACAGTGATACTCTGTTTCTGACCACATCTGACATTTATAAAGTTACAACATGGCAGAATGCACCAGGTACTTCCTGCAGTGACATAGAGAATTTCCCAGCTCCTTAAGCAAAGGATTGTATTTGACATCTGGAGTGAGTTTGAGATGCAATAGATGTTCAAAGCATGAAGCCTAATTAAGAATGCAACTCTGTTCATTGTAACCAGAGAAAACTCAGGGTCTGAATGATGAAGAAATAATACTCATTTTATTTTTGAAGTATTGAGAGGTACACACCAGTTGTTCTCCAATGAAGTGTTAGAGGTTGCTCAGAGGAGAGATCAACAATAAGACTTTGATCATTTTGATTTTTGGAGGTGAAATATAAATTGAGGTATCATCTGCATAGATGTTTACTGAAGATCTGAACATATTTAATAAAAAACAGAAAGTACGTAGGACAATGGTGGGAGCCTTAAGGAACACCTGCATTGATAGCACAAACTTTAAAAGACACTATTTGCAAGGGTGTATAATTTGTAGTAATTGTTAAGTAAAGTAAAGGAAGTAAGTCATAAGTAAACTGTTTTTTTAATATTTGACAAAATTTATCGTGAAAAATGACTCCTGTTCAGAAAAGATAAAAAATGGCAGAAGTAATCAGCTACTTTCTAGAATGATAGAAGAAACGATTTTTTTAGTATCTTTTAGCCATAAATTGTATACAGCCTCATTAAGTTTGCAGCTGTTCATCTTGACCGAACAGTGATGACAAAATGATACTAGTTTGTTTTTTGAGGTATTGAAAGTAACAAGGCAGTTATTTCTCCATTCTGGTGCTAGAAAAGGAATAATTTTATTTGAGCAAAAATATGTTTTTATCACAGCACACAAGATGGATAAGGCATTTTCATATGTATAGATATAAATATTTTCCAATAGATCTAAAAAGAAATATTTTTATCTTAAGATTTCAATATTATCAAAATAGTTGTTCTCATACCTAAAGAAAGCAAAACTACTTAAGGATGCAAGTCGAAAGCAGTTTTTCAGCAAATTCCATACTATTAAAGATCCTTAGATTATTTGAGTCTCTTCAATGATTTGAAATATTGCAGTATAAATAAACTGCATTAGAGGTTCATTTTATTTGAAATATCTTATTCTGTAACATTTGACAGCATAATAGACGTTATGAATAAGTAGAAGAGAAATATAAAAGACTCATGCTGCTAAAAAACTAACGCTGTCAAAAAAAGCAATCATTTAAGCATTTTGCATTTTGCAACATTTTCCTATTTTAAATGACACAAAAAATAATTGTTTGACAAAAGAGATTCAAATTTGAACAATTATAAGAATAAATATTTGCCTTTAATGAATGAAACAATGTTGGATAATGAAAACAAAAAACAAATTATTAGGTTGGTGCAAAAATAATGTCGTTTTCTCACATATGTTACTATGTGAGAAAACGACATTATTTTTGCACCAACCTAATATATGCATATTTACGTTGCTCTTAACGCATTGATCATCATCATTATCAGTCCCATGACTACGTGGGGTCTTGGGGCTGCTGAGCACCTGACCAGTTCATTCTGTATATCTGTCTTGATAACTGCAGAGGTATTCATTCACATGTAGCATGTCTTGGGCAAGTAGACCAGATGGAATTCATCCTTCTCCTGGTTAAAGCTCAATATGTATCCACCAATTTGAAGGCTCACTTTGTGGCCATTGATTATATCAGAGGATCCCTCTGTTGAAATCTGTTGACTTCAGTCTAAGAAACCCTCTGCTCAACAATTCTGCAACATCATTGTTTTACTTGATAATACATAGCTACGTAAAGATGTCTATCACATTGTGTTAGATGGGTGTTGAGCCTATAAATGTCATTAAGGTGCACTGTAAAATGCAATATTAATTCTAAAAATTAAAATCCAATACTATTTATAGGTTTCTAAAAAAATATCCAGAATCAATTCTAGTTTTTATAAAAGGTTGGTTTTGATTACATGTTTCTACCTATAATATATGCACACCCACCATCCCATTTTGTGCATTATTGTGTTAAAGAAGTCTTGGTAATTTAGCTAAAACTGGCATCAACATTATTCTTGAAGTTTGAAAGATTTATTAGATACTGAGAAATTGGTTTATTTATAAACAATATGGTACCAAGTTCATGTCATACATGAAACCATAAAAATATTTAGTGTTCTCATCAACATGAGGTGAGTTTCGATTTTGACATATACTTGTCAATTCAGTCAAATCTTTCTTTTTGAGTTCCAGCCTCAATAAATCTCTTACCAAGGCACCAGTCACCTTTTAGTTGGGTTAACTGATATTTTTAAGCATTTTTTTCAAGAAATAATAACACTGTCTGTTGGATAAATATTTCAATATCTAAATATTGTTGAATGTTTACAAAAATGTCATTCCATTATTTTTCACTGCTTTGCTTTTAAAAAATAGAAACTCCTTTCTGGTTCATACATGTAAATATTTAAGCTGAGATACAATGGACATTTTGAGGAATACGAAATCTATATTTGGAGACAATGCTGGTAACGCTTTAAACTGGGAGACAACGATAACTTTAAGGAATATGAAATACATATTTGGAGACAATGCTTGTAAAGGTTTAAGCATGGATTCAATGAAAACATCAAAGAATATGAAATCCATATTTGGAGACAATGCTTGTAAAAGGTTCAAGCTAAGACACAATGACAACTTTCAGGAATATGGAATCCATATTTGGAGACAATGATTGTAAAATTTTTAAGCATTGGCACAAGGGAACTGAAATTTTGAAGAACAACTTTTATGGGCCATGTCTGTTTGGGATGTTGGTAATCATGGCTTTCAACATCCCACTCTCTCTTGTAGGTCTAAACAATGTTTGTCTTTTTACTATCCATCAGAGTCCCTGTTCTGCAATCCATTTACACAAACTCATTAGGTATGTTACCTGCTATTTCTCTGTCCACTTGCCTTTCAATAATTCTTGTGCATATCATTCTCCAAACCTTCTTTCCTCATAATGTGTCCTAAAAATTTAAACTATCTCTTACTGATTCTAAGCATAAGTGTCTTGTTTGCTTTCATTTTCCTTACAATTTCTTTGTTGCTCAAAGCAAAGGATTTTGTCCACCTTATCATCTCTCTCAATTGGAACCCATTGGCCATATCACATTAAAACACCAGTTCTTGTTGCATCACCAAAATTAAGCAATGTTGAGCCTGATCAGTACCTACATTGGTGACGGCATGGGTGTACCAGGTGGTATAAACTTGAATGTGGTGTAACTGCTCAGTATTAGAAATTGGAGAGCCGAGTTTGAATTCCGGTCAGGTTCAATACATTCACATATGCAAATACATTTGAGCATTTATGAATTGAAAAGATGCGTGTCATATTCACCCTTATCAACATGCATTGAGCCAGTGTTAAGAAAATGGTCCCATGAATCTAGAGAAAGTCTATGTCCAGTAAAGAATAAGACAAATAATGTATTTAACCTTCCCTATTAACTAGACCTAATAAGAATTTGATCAAACATCAAGACCATTTCCTTAGAGATAGGAGCTGTGTGGATCAGGATAAAATTGAAGAAGCCTTCAATATGCCAATTTGTGTGAAGAATTCTTCAGATAGAAATCTGAGAACTTCTTGTCAAGGTGAAATAATAAGGAGTTTTAGGAATAAAAATTGATTGGAAAAAATATTTCAAAGGGAATTTTTTCAAGTTGGCTTGTTTAAATAAATCAGGACTTTTCTGCTGAAAAAGAACCAAAATAAAAATAGCAGGAAATGTCCTTGGATTATGTTTTCATCTGTATTAAAAACTTATTAGGCTTTTAACATCACTGATCAAAAGAGTAGACAAAAGAGCCAAAATCAAAATGGGCAATAAAAGCAAACACAAATTGACCTAAAAAGCTAGCAGGCAAGCATCATTTAATACTTGCAAACAACATAGATTGTAGGTTTTATATTGTTTATACATCAAGCAATGAATTCTCTTTCCAATGGATTTTATAAGATATGGAGAATACTGGGTAACATTAGTTTTCAAAGATATTTTTAGTGGCACTCATGATAAAATATCAGAAAAAATAGCATATTCAGTTTTAGAGAAAAAGAAGAAACTGTTCTTTTATTTATAATTTAAAAAATATAATTTCCCAGATTATATATATATATATGATGGTTCAAATAATCATTCTACAATTCATAGTGCTATGAAGAAAATAGCAAAACTTCCTTTGAAAAACTCAGACATCAAAGTGAATTATTAGCCAATATTAAACCCTTTCATCATAGAGGCTAAATCAAAGATATAGCATATATATATATATATTCCATACACATGTATGTATGCATGTATATACATAAGAAGATATGTATACAGACACATGCACACATCTCCACACAATATACATATGTATGTGAGTAGGATATAGATGTGTGCATATATATATATATATATATATATATATATATGCACACATCTATATCGTATTTATCTATATATATATATATATATATATATATAAAATCAATGAGTGTGCATGGGTAAACAGGTATACATGCAGACACACACCATATATTTATATATACACACACACACAAATCAAAAATGTAGGTGTGACCAACAGATTACCTGTTAAAAGACCTAAAATATAACAGATATACTTTATGTGAGTGTGTGTGTATGCTATATATACACATGTAAATATATGTGTTTGCATGTGTGCACACACACACACCTATACATGTATGTATGTAAATATGCATATACAACAGATAGACATTATCTTTGCTTATATGTAAATGAAAATAAATATTTATAGATGAAAATATAATTCCACATAGTTTCCTCATTCTGCCATTTAAATAGGAACCACATCAACATAAGCATTGTATATTTCTTTTGTTCTTGATAAAAACATTTAAATAGGAACCACATCAATATAAGCATTGTATATTTCTTTTGTTCTTGATAAAAAAAACATTTAAATAGGAACCACATCAATATAAGCATTGTATATTTCTTTTGTTCTTGATAAAAAACATTTAAATAGGAACCACATCAACATAAGCATTGTATAGTTCTTTTGTTCTTGATAAAAAAAACATTTAAATAGGAACCACATCAATATAAGCATTGTATATTTCTTTTGTTCTTGATAAAAAACATTTAAATAGGAACCACATCAACATAAGCATTGTATAGTTCTTTTGTTCTTGATAAAAAAAACATTTAAATAGGAACCACATCAATATAAGCATTGTATATTTCTTTTGTTCTTGATAAAAAACATTTAAATAGGAACCACATCAACATAAGCGCTGTATAGTTCTTTTGTTCTTGATAAAAACATTTAAATAGGAACCACATCAATATAAGCATTGTATAGTTCTTTTGTTCTTGATAAAAAACATTTAAATAGGAACCACATCAACATAAGCGTTGTATAGTTCTTTTGTTCTTGATAAAAACATTTAATATTTCAAACAATAACTGATTCCATATGATTTATATTTTTCTAATTTTCTAATATTACGCTTTGTTCCTTGCAAATCAGAAACAGCTTTTTCAAGCAACATAAATTAAACCAAATAAATATGTTTCTATTTTCATACTATATTGGCGGCTTAAACAACATTTGAGAGGTGAAATTAAGATCAGATAAGATAAACTTATGTTATAAAGTAAATATTATTTTACCTCAGCAACTTTGGATAATCACTGAAAAATTATTTTGTATTATTCAAAGTGTTTTTCACTCAAATATCCAAATTTTACATTTTTTCTTCAGAATAGTTTTGTATATTAAAAGGCTAGGTTTTATGCTTTTTCACATGAATCTGCTGGTAGCACAGTTGATTATTCAGAATTCAAAACCTGGTGTGAAAACTTTCATGTGTAGGTGATGTAATTATAGATAACTGCAATTGCAGCAACAAGATGAGGGCAATTTTTAGAGATGATGCCAAATTTGTTAAATTGGGACTGTGTGTTTTACAAGACAAGATGGAATCAATTGAGTTGAACTTTCCAAAATGTTTACTTTGTTAAAATAAAGTCTTTTGGATTGGCTATTAGGTTTGTCAGTTCCCTATGACCATGATTGTTAACTCCAAACTCATAAAGATAATGTTACCTTGCGCAACAATTTTGGGTTGGTTTGTTTGGTTTTGTTTCATAGCATATCAATCTCAATGGGTTATTTAATGCTGACAAGATATTTTTGCTGGTAATAATTTTTTACAAAAATGTATTGCTGGTATTAAAACCTATTTTTACACTTTTGTAGTGTCTTGACCCCAGTTTGTGGGTTAACTATTTGCCCATAGTTGGTACCCTAACAGATGCTACCACCCCAAGTCAAGGTGGACCTGGGAACACCAGCAATTAAGAGGTAGTTCAATGCTCCTCAAAACTTCCTGATCAGAGGCCTTGCTGTTGGATGTAGTTTATCGTCTTACCCAGGACACACAGCAATTTTATCTATGGCATTGCTAGTACTGCAAAAGTGGGCAAAGAAATTGTTTTTTTTTTTTGTTTCAGCCTATGCTTGAATGCTAGACACTTGTGTCAAGGACTCTTATTTTTTCTAGTTGCTGTCCTAGTAAATTCATGTGCTCATTAGACATCAAAAATTTATTTATTTGTGTAGAATTACATTAAACCATTGATATTTACACTGATGCCTTATACTGTAGTCATCTTTTTCTTTCTGAAGTTATCTTCATTGAGTTGATGAAGGCTCACCACCATGTCTGTGGATTTAGCTTCAGTAAGATCATGTATGAGCAAATACCCAGGATAGCTATGGGTAGTTCTTTGGGGCTGTGGCAAATGCATATTGGTACATATGCAAATGAGGCCCTGGATAGCATGTTGACATGTTTGTCAACACCAGTTACATCCAGGTTTTCACCGCTAAAACTGGGACAGTTTAGCATGTCAAGATACAGGACTCTATACAGCTATTGAAGATATTTGTCTTTGTAAGCTGCCTCATGCTAATAAAACAACAAAAAACCAGCAGCCAACAATTGGCAAGACACAATCTCTTTTTACATTACAGCAGGGGGCCAACAATGGCAGATATATTTTTTGAATTTTTATGAGCCAGATGCACTTGCCTGTATTAAAGAACCCAATTATTCAGTATCTGTCTATATTTCTGAGATGAGGTATTATGTACACTATTTACATTATTTAGCCTATTGTCCAAAAGATCTAACAACTTTATCCACTGTGTGTTAGTTAGATCCAGTGATAAGACCCAAAAAGTGTGAGTTCTATACCTGGTTAAGGGGGGGTACTTTATTTGAAGATGTTGGAATCTATATTAAGTCCTACTGCCATTTCTCTGTAATCAATATTTGTTGTGCTTAAATGCAATTTACCTTTTTTGTTATATATTATATAATATCTGGTCTTTGGCATTTATTTTAGTCACATTTCAGGTCCTTGAGTGACTTCTGATAACGGAAGATTGATAAACTAAATTGAGTTGTTGATTCTCTTTTGTCTTTTGCCATATTACACAAATGTAACTTATTTTATTACTCACTTTTGTTAGTTTTTCTTAGAGTTTTATCATGTCTATTTTTTATTGCTATTAATAAATTGTATAGCCTTGCTAAAATATTTAATTATTATCATACAGAAAAAATATTTCCTTTGGAAATGTTTTAATGCATTCATTTTGTTCTCCATTTAGCATCCTTATAAACCTTCATCCAGCTTTATTCGTTCTATCATTCTAATCACTTCCTTCTTTCATTGCATCTTACCTATTTTCATGATTTTTCAAAACCTTTTCCTTGTTCATAAATCCTCATTCCTCCATTTCTATTCTTTCTCTTGTTCCAGTCATTCATCAAACAGTTCATTGAATATCTTTTTCTTCTTGTTTTATCCATCTTGAACGTTAAAGAAGCCTGTCCCAAAAGAGTCAAGAGAAGCAGCCCAAAAAGATTCTGCAACTAAAAGATTTCAAACAAGTATTTACCTTGCTTAGTTTGGTTTAGTATAAAAGTGAGACAACCTATTAAGATTGACCACACTAAACAAGCAATGACATACAAACAAAGTTGACTAACAATCACTTTTTGGTGATCACTTGTAAAGATATCAAATAGACAGAAAATATAAAAGAAGTTCAAATTCACTTAAGGATAACATTGACTGAGCATGTGAGCAATGATGAGGTTTTGGAGAGGATGCAAACAAGGAGGAAGCTTATACTTAACATCAAGGAGAGGCAGATGAAAATTTTGGGACATGTAATGAGAAAGGAGCTTGTGGAGAATCTGATATTCACAGGTCAAATAGAGGGAAAGAGAGACAAGGGAAAGCAATGCATGACATACCTAAGCAAGTGAATGACAGAACATATTCTGGGAGAGGTGGCAGAGGGATGAAACTTATTGAGAACTACAAGGGATAGGAGGAAGTGGAGAGCCATGATTGTCTACGGCCTGAAGGAACATGGTACATAAAGAAGACCTGTTATCATTAAACAATAAAATATAGAGTAAATATTAGCATTATTAAACCAAAGCTGTTTGTACGTACTAATTTTATGAATTAACAGTGGGAACCAGTGAGAGACTTATATTAAAAAAATAAACAAGATTTAAAATCTTAATGTTTTCAAAGATCTATGATTCAGTACTTAGTTTGGCACACTCAAACAAAAACATTTCCATAGCTGAGCTATTATATTGTTGCCTGCATACTTAGAAAAATAGCATCTTTGTTTATCAAATCTGTACATAGATCAAACTCCTTTTAGTCTGACTACTAGATTATATCAGTTAGCATAAAATCTTTGGCACATAAATTTAGAACCATTAACAAAAAAAAATAAAAATAAAAATACCTCAGTATCACTGAATAGAAAGTAAGATCTCACTATCTACAAAATGACCAACTTCTCATGTTCAACACTTTTATTAAATTAAAACATTGAAAACTCTATTTCAAAGTAAAAATATAAAGAAAATATTAGAAGTCTTTTAGAATAATAGTATTTTGAAAATATAAAGGATATTAATCAGTAACAATGCTCTCAAAACCATCAGATTCTATGTCAATATTATTAATCATGGCTCATCCTGTCCCTAACTCAAATTTGTGGGTGGGTGATATAAACAGAAAACATGTTCAAATCAATGGCAAAGGGTTGCATCAGAAAGCAAAAAATTAATTATGTTCTTAAAATAAGGCATCCATTTTCAGAAATCAATGAACATATCTGTTATATATGGTGAACTACTATCTATGAATTTCCACATACCTATCTTCCATAGATAATGAAGTCTGGTTGTTTAGAGCAAAATGCTGAAATAAAACCAACATGGATAAATCTCTAATCTGAATTACATATGGAATAATGATGATGACTTGTGCTAGTATTTGAGGCAATCAAGTTCTTCTGTAATATATTGGATAGGTAGAAAGGATGAAGAAAGAAACAGACAAATAAGAAAGTATTGGGTGAATGAAAAAGTGAAAGAAAGGAAGAACTTTGGTATGGGCAAATTAGAAAATGATTTTAACATCTTGGAAAGAATGTACGAACAAAGTATAATGAAATATGATAGCATCATTGGGACGAATAGATGAGTGATATAAAATTCTACTTTGTATTATGGCTTTGTTAATGAAAGAATCATTTGCATTGCTGAATGGCATAGCAAGCAGCTTTGGTGAAGAATATGAATTTGTAACTCATTAAAAATTACATCATTATTCCTACTAACTTCCAATTTAATTTGAAGGCCGAAGAATAATTTGATTTTAAATATCACAATAAAAAGTTGTAATTAATATTCAAAAACATATTTGGTATTATGAAGATAACTCAAAAGCTGAGCTAGCTAACTTCTTCTAAATGTCATCCTTTCAGGTCATGGGCGATAATAACTCTCCACAACTTCCTATCCTTTTTTTTCCTTATCTCTGCACGACCATGTTCTGCCATAATCTTTCCTCATTCTATGTTTTAGAAATTTCAACTGACCCATTTTAAGTATAAACATTCTTTTTGCCTCCATTTTTCTTCAAACATCCTTATTAATCACTTGTACAGTCTATGGAATTCTTAGCCTTTTGGCTCTCTTTTTATGAAAAGAGAGTGTTGGAAATTTAGCAGTCTGAATAAACATATTTTTTTTTAAAATGATCTTTAAGTAAAAACAGGAATTTTTATCATCCATTCATCAAATAGCTTATTTGTGAAGTTTATTGAATGGTAAGAATCTAATATAAGATTCTCTTGTAAACTGCCAAGAGAAGTACTAAACACTTTTCAACTTATGCAGTTTCCTAGTAATCAGATAGTGGGCACTTATGAAAACCATTACAACTGCAAGGAGTTTGATTCTCACTGGGCGCCTCACACTTGCGGCAGGTGCCAAATTAAACTAAAATGAGTAATGGAAGAACAATATATCTACATATGTTCTGCCTTTTCTCAACTGAACTAGCAGCAAGCTGTTTATCAATAAAGTCTCGGCTATTTTACAGGGTGAGAACTTACAATACAAAAGAAAAGAATGACAGGTTCTGAAAATTTATCAATGAAACAGTCTAACTCCTTTTGATCTGGTTTTCTTTTATTTGCTTCTAGAATGCGTCACTTCTTCAAGCAGAAAGGATCAAAAGGGGGTTAACCAGACCAAATTGAGGTCAAATGTGAGAAATACTTCATTTTAGTCATGTGCAGTTGAAAGCGAGCCAATTTGGAGCTGTTCCAGTTAATGGGGAAAATGATTTGGCTGAATTTGCTACCTGACTGAATAAAAGTCAATTTCTACCTTCAAACAAATGGCTTTGTTAAAAAGGGCAGACACTACTTGTTACTTTGTTGTTTTGGTTTCAATCTTTCAAATGATAAACAAGTTCAAGAAAATACTAAAATTTAAAAGAGACAAAAAGGTTTTTGTTTATATTGCTTCCCAGATTATTTTAAGGTGCGAGAAACTTTCTCATGAAGGAAGAATGAAAAAGATACTTCAAATAGAGAAAAATCTTATGTTTTCATTTATAAGTTTCCAACATTTAGTTAGAATATAATTTAAGTGTGAGTTCAGCTTGTAAAAAAAAATAAACATTACCTGTAAGTTAACATAGAACATTCTAATAACTCATGTTTTCAAGAATACATTACAGAAATATGTATCCACTTCAGGTTTGAAAAAAAAAAAAAAAGTTGGAAAATTTCCAGAGAATCGGATTACAATATTTATAAAACATATAGTATATTTTATGACAGTTTTCCAAGTACACAAACACACTAAATATATGAGGAGATGCTTAAAAATCCTTGGCCCAACCCACTTACCAAACAGCAGAATGTGAGAAGTGGGTCTTTTTTTTTGTCAGGCTTTTTCACATTGTTTTCAGTCTGAAATTTTTACTGTATAATACTCAATCAACATGATTAATATTCACTTGGTAAATATGCAGAAAAATAACTATGTGGGTTGGTTGAAACCTTTATAATATGACAAAGATACTCTTATAGAATGTGACCAAATGAGGTTTAGTTTTCAACATCGACACCCCCAGCCCCCACCCGTGTGGCTCACACACTTCTTCCATCAAATGTTGCAGTGCTAGGATCTAACTAGTGAAGAAGCTTTCATCCCTGTTGGTCAAAAACAGTCATCATCACAGTGATACTGGTTGCCAGCCAAGTCTTTTTTTTTTTTCAAACTGAGAAACAGATGGTAGTCAGATGAGTCCAAATCAGGAGAGAATGGGTGGGAGGGGTCAACCAGTTCAGTGTCACAGCATTGCAGCCATAGTAACCAAAGACTAGTGTGCTGGAACATTGTCCTCATGAAATAAGTACGCTTTTATCAGTTTTCTTGGGTGTTTGATCTCGATAGCCTTTCATAACTTCCTCAACATGTTGGCATATTACTCTCCATGGATAGTGTGCCCCTTTTGAAGATAGTCAATAAACACAATGACTTTTGCATTCATAAAATGAGGCCATTACATTCACTGCAGATGAAACAATGTGGCATTCATTGGAGCAGGTGAGGAGATTTGTTTCTGCTATATGGACTGTCACTGGCTCAAAGTGATGAATACAAAACTCATCCTGAGTTAGGAAATGTTCAAAGAAATCAGTTGGATCTCCCTCAAACAGTGTCTGAATTTCCCATGATGTGATCAGCCTGGAGCACTTTTGATTGGATATCAGAAGACATGGCACCCACCATGTAGAAATCTTCATCATGCCAAGTTCACTTACAAAGTTTTGGCTGTTGTACACTCCGGCCTTCTTCAGGTGGTTGGAATGTCAAACTGAACCCTTTATTTCACTCACTGGGGTAGACTGTTCTAGTTCCATGTGCCATGTTTAATGGCTGTCAGTTATCAGTTATCTCCTGTTAATTCCCCTCTCCAAGTTCTCCACTGCCTTAACCGGGTATTGAACTCACACTCTTTGGGTCCTGTCACTGGATCTAACCAATGCCTTTATTCACTGTGCCATGTGTCCTTGAGGACAAAAGAGTGTGAATTCAATACCTGGTTTAGTGGAGAACTTGTAGAGGGGAATTAACAGGAGATAACTGATAACTAACATCCATTAAACATGGCACATGGAGCTAGAACAGTCTACCTCAGTGAGCGAAATAAAGGGTTCAGTTCGACATTCCAACCACCTGAAGAAGGCTGGAGTGTACAATGGCCAAAACGTTGTGATAAATATGGCAACAAAGATGAGGACAATAGTCCAAATAATGTAAATAGTATACATAATACCTCATCTCAGAAATATAGACAGATATTAAACATGTTTTTTAAAGAAATTCCTTTAACATTCCATAGCAGATGTTAGAGCTTTTCAAAGTAGCCTACACTTTTGGAGATATGATAAATGATCTCATTGTCAAGAGTGGCTGAATAGTTGAATTTGCTTCCAAAGTACTTAAATGATTTTGAATATTTGAGTTATTTATCATCAACAGTAATTGTTCCAGAGGGCAGAGTGTTAGCTAAAACGGGGTTGCTGAACACCATGTACAGATTTTGGCACTGCCTTTGGTTGGTGTACCACTTCAGTCTTCTTAATACTAATTGCTAAACCAAATACCTCATATGCAATTGAAAATCTCATCATAAGCTCTTGAATCTCACAAAGAGATTTTGCAAGTAGAATAGCAGCAGAAAATAGGAAATCATGAGTAACATTGTTGCCTGTTAAGGTCTTAACTTTGAATTGTTGATCATTAAATTGCCCACCTAAAGTATGAAATTGGAACTTTATGCCAGTAATAGAATTTCCAAATGCAAAGTCAAAAAGTCTGAGGGTGTATACCTGCCAATGCCATTGGCTCCATGATAAAAGAAAAACTGAGGCAGATTCATTTTGTCATTTATAACAGAAAATAGTTGATGGAATAGCCCAAATGTGCTGCTTACAGGGTTGATGGAATAACCTTGATTCACTTCCCACAGATTAGTGTACCTGCCTTCGAATACATATAAAGTCAGTGGCAAGTGAATGAGTAATGAGGCAGAGAATGCTAATTGTGGGAAGAGTGGATTTGTGACTATTTGGACATGCGACTCTGTGAATTTGTGACAGTCGACTTTATTTCTGCTACAAGTTATTTCAACCAACCATCCCCTTTCTTCACAAATTGCTTTGTTTAGGATATGAAAACGAGCATTTCATGAGTCAGAGAAAAATCTGTGTTCAAAGCACCTTTCAACATTGTTTTGTCATCGATACACTCTGTAGCCAAGAGGTCAAAGAATGTCAGATCTAATGATGATTTCCCCTCGGGAAACACAGGTTCAAATCCTGCTGGAGAGTGCATATTTTTCTCTAATAAGATTTCAAAATATTCAGGCCAGTAGACAAAAATAAATATACCATTTAATAAATAAATGGAGCATTTACTCAAATACAAGTATCCACTAAAAGTAAGGTTTAAATAATAGAAATGAGTTAAATTGAATAATTCTTTCATTGTCAGGCCCTGACAAGTTTTGTGGGCCTGAATGGAATATTGGTTTAAAAAAAATGTCTTATCCATTATGCCACTTGTATATGATACACATATATTTAAATTTGAAATTTCTAAAACCTTTTGGCACTGATAACATTAACGTTTCTGATAATGGCTACAGATGGGTGAAAGTACTCAAACAAAAACATTACAATCTTTGGATAGTTTCTTTTCAATTTTGATCCAATGTGTGACAACTCATAACTAGGAAAAGATAAAATAAAATTAAAAGGACAATGTCAACTAATTTTAATCAGACTTGTTCAGTAAATGGGGGAGCATCCCTAATAGGGAATCACCTATGTTACATGAGAAGTAAGAATGTTATGGTTGATGAAATGCTGGGAATGAGCCAAGTTGGTTTGTCAATAACCCACCATTTCTTTTCTCTTTGCAAAAAACAAAAACGTCTTTACTTAAATTGTACAACTGAAAACATTATAGTAACAAAAAAAGCAATACAGAAAATAAATTTTATTGTCCAAATGAATTGTTGGAATGATTTCACACTTTTTAGTGAAAATCATTGGTTCTTCTAAGTCACATTTTATGCAAGCTATAATATCCAGATTAGTTGAAAACAGTAATTTAGAGACTAGCAAGTACTATAAAGACACGGTGGAGTAATGGATGGCAGTTCAGATTGAGGAATTGGAATACCAAGTTCAAATTCCAGTTGAGACCTTTATATTCACTTACATGCTAATACCCTTGGGAAAGGTATGAAGCTATGGGTAAATAGCAGAACAGACGAGTTCTATAGCCTTGAGTGGCAACAGGTTTAGGAGAAAACTCTGAATACAAAACAGTCCAGAAAGGGTTAGACTCCATTAGGTTATTTTTCCCAAGACATGCAGCTGCAATACATGTGGTGATCCTATGTCTCTCATGAGTTGTGGTACTCATGATCATAAAGTACTATAAAAAGATTTATTAGTAGTTTAAGTGGATTACCTTTTCAAATTAATTCTAAAATGGACACTATTTTCTTTCCATCAATTTGACTTACAGTTCCCTTTCATTCACAGCTGGAAGCTTGTCCGTTCTTTGTCTTCATATTTGGTATTTCTTCGATCCTTCTTTTCATCTATTAGAATTTTATATGCCAGGGCAATATTGCCTTTTATTAGAACAAACAAATGCAAACACCTCCGGTGATTGTGAAAATAAATTTGTCTCCTTTTTCCATCAAATAAAGGTTGATTTAGTTTTCCTTTACTGATGGTGCCAACAACAGCTGAGTTTTCCATTTCCTTTCCTTTTCACCCTAGTCTATTCATTAAATATTCTTCGCGGCTTCCTTAAACAAATGCTTAAGATGCAAGTACTGATAGTACAAGATTAATATAAATGTAGTTCTACCTGTGTGTGTGTGTGTATATATATATATATATGTGTGTGTGTGTGTGTTTAGGCAGAAAATTCTCTTTTAGGCATGACTGATTGAATAATTTACAAACATTATGTCTGCTTATTTTTATCATAATCCTTTTATATTTACGTGAATTTTTCCATATATTACAATCAAATTAGGCAATAAATGCACTATAACAGTGAAAATCACAACTGGTAAAAACTATGTGTTGCTATCCATTACTGAATTTAAGCTAAACTAAGGCTGACAGTTATGCTTTAGCGTTCATTAGAACATGAAAAGTTACCAATTATGGAATTCTTTTCTCTTTTACGTTGGAACGTCATGCTCAACATTTACACCAACATTCCTGTTCACATTCACAGAATAGAAAAATACTGATTGATAACACAACTATCCTACATCAAGAAAATAACAAATTAAAACTGCAAATTCTTAAAGTAATCTTCATTAGAAAATTAAAACTGACACTGAATAGAATTAGTAACGAATACTGTAATAATGTTCTAAAATGTCTACGAAAAGAACAGTTTTCATGCTTTAATGCACACTTGACCATGAAATTTGAGCATAAAAGAAAAAATACCATAATGGATAACTTTTCATATTCTAATGAATGCTAAAGCATAATTGTCAACTGTAGCATTTAAAAGAAAAAATTCAGTAATGGACAGCAACACAGTTTTTGCCTTACCAATTGAACCTCTGGTGATGATCTCTGAAAGAGATGGAAAGTACTTGGGAAATAAAAGCGATTCTCACTATTACATTGCATTTCTTGCCTTATTTAATTGAAATATACAGAAAAACATTCGTGAACATGAAAGGATTATGATAAAAATAAGCAGACATAATGTTTGTAAATTATTCAAGGAGACACACACACTATATATATGAAGAAAAATATACGGAAAAAACAAACAAAGATCCTTATATGCAATAATGCTGTTTTAATGTTAATATGTCAACATCGGACGTTTCGGTTTAATAAACCATCTTCAGGACATATTCATAAAATATAATTAACATCAATTGAACATGAAAAAGACGATGGACACAAGGACAAGACTTATCCAAACAGATAACTGAAAGTTTTATATGATCAGCGTTCCGTTTTAAAACATGGTCACGTTGTCGTCAAGTGGGCGACGCTGTGAAAACGTATTCCTAAATTTGAGTATTTTGAAAGAAAAATGAAAAATGAAAGAATTCTATTTTGATCTAAAATTTATATGTATGCTTGACGAGCATTAATCTCGCTAGAAAAGGGGAAATACTAAAGAAGCCAGGTCTAGTATTCACCGTGCGTGAGATGGATATTATGCCTGCTTCATAAATCCTCCTAAGATTTTTATTAGGAAAATATTTTAAAATCTTCACGGAATCAAAATCGAAATTATGATCTGTTTTAGTTGTGTGTACAACTAAAGCATTGTTTAAATTTCCAAGGCGAATATCTCGTTTATGTTCGAAAACACGAGATTTTACGGACCTACATGTTTCACCCACATATTTTAAGTCACAGTTTTTGCATGAGATTTGGTAGATGCAAGCATCGGATGTAATATGTTGTTTGCTGGTGCTATTTAATAAACTACAGATAGTTCTAGTAGGTAATATTGTAGTTTTAATTTTTAACGCATTTAAATTATTGGAGATACATTCGGTCAAATGGTTATTTGGTAGAAAGATGCGACCAAAAGAATTATTATCAGGGGCAGCTGAAAGTTTACCTTTCACTGATGTAGTTGTAGTGGCCTTCGAGGTGTCATTTTGCGCTGATGAGTGAATTTTCAACGCTTTATTTTTAGCTCTCAGTAATAAATGTCTCGGATACGAAAGATTTGAAAAGGTATCCTCAATATATGTGAATTCATCATCTAAATATTTTGCTGAACAGATGCGAAGAGCCCTTAAGTAGAATCCAATAATAATACCTCTCTTAATGTTAGTATCATGGTGAGAGTAAATAGTCATTTTTACATGTGGGTTTACGATATACTTTGAATTCTAATTTATTTTTATTTTTAATGAGTAGTATATCTAAAAAAGGTAAAGAATTATTAGACTCAAGTTCATAGGTAAATTCTATAGTAGGTTCTATTTTATTTAATCTATCAGTAATCTCATTTAAATCATGTTTATGTGGGTAGATAAATAAATTTATGTGATCGCAGCTGTTGGAAGAAAATGGGTAGAACGGATCTAGTCACCAATATCTCCAAAACCACACTTAGCACTATAGAGACTGAAGCCCTTAGCTTTGGTCTAAAGTTTGCAACTGGTTCAAAAGACCACAATATTAGCAAACTGATAAATCTAAACTACAAACACAGTGATTCTGACTTCCATAAAGGTTTTACCCAAGGCATTTTAGCTGCCTCTTTTGACTGCCAAAATATGGAATTTACTTTACCTAAGAGGTATATGAATGCCTTAAAATCCCTGTCTATGAATAATAATATTATTATATCTCCTTCGGATAAAGGAGGCGGTGTTGTTGTCATGGACACCATTGCTTACAACCAGAAAATGTTGGACTGGCTAAATGATAGAGACACTTATGAACAGATCTCCCCTATACAAGTTTCTAAGAATCTAAAAGAATTCAATAGGTCCTATAAGAAACTCATATGTAATGAAGATAAGATTTGGCATTCCCTCATTAACTACCACCCCACCGTCCCTAAAATTTATGGCCTCCCCAAAACCCATAAGCCTAACATTCCATTAAGGCCCATCATCTCGGGTATAGGCTCAGCTCCTCATAATATCGCTAGATTTTTAACTAAATTTCTAACTCCAATTCTGGGCACCATAAGTAACGCACATGTAAAGAATTCAGGCTCTCTTCTAAATAAGTTAATTTTCTTAAGGTGGTTCTCTAATCGTTTAATACATTTATCAACAGGTATATTAGTAAATAAAGATTTATTGTCTAAGCTAGCTAGGGATTTGTTACCTATATCAATATTACTTAACTCAAATTTAGGAATACGTTTTCACAACGTCGCTCACATGACGACAACGTGACCATGTTTTAAAACGGAACGCTGATCATATAAAACTTTCAGTTATCTGTTTGGATAAGTCTTGTCCTTGTGTCCATCGTCTTTGTAATGTTCAGTTGATGTTAATTATAATTTATGAATATGTCCTGAAGATGGTTTATTAAACCGAAACGTCCGATGTTGACATATTAACATTAAAACAGCATTATTGCATATCAGGATCTTTGTTTGTTTTTTCCATATATTTTTCTTCATACTGTCGGATCTATATCCATATATTTGCTTACATACATACATACATACATATATATATATATATATATATATATATTAATGGCAAAATCTCTTTGCTAGCAATTAATAAGAATTAATGAGGCATTAACTTACTATTAATTTGTGGATTTATCACCTTACTGAATTCAAATAAAATTCTTACTTGCATCATTTAAACAAGGATTCTAGTGTTGCAGCATTGCACATTCCAAAATGATACAAGTGTCAATAATTAGCATATTTTTAAAAACATCTTTCGGTCTACACTATGTTTATTACATCTTGGAGTTTACCTGTAAATGGAAATATTACACCCTGAAGATGACAATTTAAAAGTGGCAGGGTCATTAATTCCATCTATTTAACAATTCAAATATAAGGATTGTGTTATTCAAGGAATTAATAGTAAGTTAATGTCTCATTAAGTATTCTTAATTTTTAGTGAGGAAATTTGCTATTAATCACATTAACATTGCTAATTAATTCTTTGTATAATTACTTCTCTATAATATGATATATATACTAAAGAAATTATATATATATACACACACAGATACACACATATATTGATATATTGAAATGGCTTTGAGCAAGTAAAGCCTCTGAGTCTTAGATAGGACTATTCTTCTTTGAAGCTTGTAAACTGACACTACAGAAATAAACAAATAAAAAAATGTATCAAATAACAGAAACCATATCACGAGGCCTTTCAGCAGCAGTAACGTCTAAAAATAATAGCACATGTGACTTGACGAATAATGACATAATCAAGGTGTTGATACTAATTCAAAGAAAAGAGTAAGAAGAAAGCCACAGTCAATACTAGAAAGGGCAATAACAATTATTGTACTTAAGAAATCTGTCATCCTGAAAAAAATACTTAAATATAAACATTTTATAAATTTCAAATGAAAGTAGCACTGGCGGCTCAATCAAGGAATGCACAATGTTTTTTTTTTATAATGAAACAACTAATATTGCAATTGCCATTAATCAGCTCAGTCTAAAAAAAAAAAAAAAAAAAAAAAAAAACCTGCATTGGAAGAGCAAAGATCACATTGTGCCAGAGTACTATGTTAGGAAGAAGTACTTAGCAAATAAATCACATCAATCCTGGTCAGTACCTAGATGGTTGACCACTTAGGAATACCAGGTGCTGTCAGCATGGATGAACAGATGGTGTAATGAATAAAAGCTGAGAATTGGAAATTGAAGTTCCAATTCCAGTCAGGTTTGTTATATTCAGTTACGCACAAAGACACTAGGGAAAGTCATGATTCCATTCCCCACTGAGCCATGGGTTAATTAGTAAAACATGTAGCAGTAAACTGTTATTATCTCCACAAAAAATCTCACAACCAAAAAATACTTTCTGGCTTTAAATAACCTACAAAACTTTGATAAGCTGTAAAAAAACAAATCAATCAAATGCTCAAATGTGTATTCAAAATCCTTGCTTTGTGTTTTGTCTCAAATAAACCAAACGATCAAAACTGTATGAAGTATACAAATTTACTATAAAGAAATTTCCTGAGCTTAGAATAAATATTGTAACACTGTAAGGATTAAACTGAAGAGACAAGTAACAAGAAATGTTTGGTGAGGAGATGTTTGTGTGTATATATGTTAGGAGAGTGTTACCTGTGATTCTAGATAAAGTTTCATGTCTCCCCATCTTGGATTATGCGGATTCTTTCGAACTATGAATTTTAAGGCAGGTTCTCGTTTGTCGAAATCTGCATCTTTCAACAAATATTTGTTCTTGGCATCTGTCTTTGTGATGAGATTGTATTTGTCTTCATGATTTTCCCTAAAACAGAAGAAAACGATATGTAAATCACAGAATTCTTCAAAAAACAACAACTAGGAGAAAAACAGTAGAGACAAAAAAAAAAAAAAAAAGCCTTCACAAGTAAATTTATTTAATATAGAAATTGTAATGATCAATAGCACTATAGTACATCCACATTTACTGAAAATGAATGTATTTGATAGCTTTTGTTATATATTATTAAAATGTAGTAGAAATCTGTTGGTAGTGTAAGAATACAGAAGATGCTTATCTCCCTTTGGTGGAGATAAGTCACGTGTGTCAAATGACAACTGCTTAGTGACATCACTACACACAGTAATGAAAGTGGTAATTTTGTTTTCAGTAGGTAAACAGATTGTTACTTTTAGTCTGGGTCTCCTGTGGCCAGGGTAGAGGCTAAATCTACCTCAGCTGCAGCTGACAAGTCCATGGTGACATTTCACTTTGGGACTATATCTTTCCCAGACATAGAATGAAACTTCAGCTCGCAGTCCTCAATTTGGGAAAACTCACGACTCACAATTTCCCATTAGTGAAATATGTCCTAGTCTGGGACATAGATGAATCCAGTCTATTTGAATCTGGAATGCTCAACATAGCTTCTCCAGACACAGGACTATCTACATATTATATGTAAGACCCTTGCTTTTTGTTACACTGTTTTTCTATGTAGATATGTGTGATATATTATTCTCTGTATGGGACATGTGTATATATGTATATATGACATGTTCGTCAGAGGAGGAGTGTATTAAACAAAAAATTGAAAATTGCTTTTTTTACTGCAAATTATTAACTATATCATAACCAAGTATTTTACAAGAAATTAGAACTGATTACACAATATTTCAAGCTCAATTTAGGTTTATAGTTTGTAACCATGCAATGAGATGAGTTAGCATAAACCGTATATTTGTCTGTGGAATATCATTACATTATTGTTACATAATTACAGTGAAATCATTAAGGTTTTTTTGTCAAAAGCATTTTATTTTTGGGTGTATAGCAATTTAAAATATTCTTTTTTACAGGCTTTATTTTGGAATAAGATCATTCTAAATTTCAGAATTTCACTATTGTCTATTAAAATGAGATGGAAGAAAGCAATCTAAAACAGCATTGGAAAAGAGAGGTAACAAAATTTAATCAAAATAGCTTCAGTTTGTTTAACTTAGGAAACTTACCATTGCAGTCAATGTATTCTAAAATGCTGACAATAACAAAGGAGAAAATGAGAAATACTTAACAACAAATTGAATATAGCAACAAAACTTATATTATTATTATTTATTTGTTATATGCCTAAATACATAATTGTCAACAATATTCCCTATTTTTGATATTCTATGGTGGAGACTGAAATAAAGCAGGTACATAAATTTAACTATCTGATGATGGAACATGTGACACAAAAATCCTAAGGTATAGAGGAATAGCAAAAGATGACTTCCAGAAACTAAGTGAAATATAATGTCATTAGAAACAAAGAGGGCAGTAAACACAAGATGCATATATCTTCTTCTCAGAATCAATCATGCACATTTATACATCTACCATTGTACTGGCGGCTCTGTAATAGTGTGTTAAATTAGAACAGCTTTCTATCCCTTCTTTCTTCACTCAGTTTAAACTATTAACATCTTCTGCTGATGAAGCAGAATGTTTGTCGTCTAAATTCTTTTCTAATTAATACTCTTCATTCATCTAGATTATTCCACTATTTAACTCATAGCTGATAGGAGATGAGATTGATTTATACGATTCCCAAGGGTTTTGGAATATAGGTGAATGTAATGAACTTGACTAGAATTCAAACTTGATTCTTTGATTTCTCATTTGGAGCCACTATCCCATGCATCCACAGGAAAAGCAAAGTAGTTTGGTTTGGTTTGATTTGTTTTATGGCAAGGGGTTATTTAATTCTGACAAGATTTTTATTGCTGGCAATATCTCTTTTCCAAAAATGTATTGCTGGTAATATTTTTTTTTCAAAAATGTATTGCTGGTAATATATATATATTTTTTAAAGATGTATTGATGGTAAAATAAAATTCCAAAAAGTATTGCTGGTATTAAAACCTATTTTTTTACTTACATAGTGTTTTTACCCACTTTTTTTTTTGTGGGGGAACTATTTGCCCATAGACGAGACCCTGACAGGTGCTACAACCCCTGTTCAAGGTGGGCCTGGAAATACCAGCAATCAAGAGGTGGTTCCATTCTCCTCAAAACTTTCTTATCAAGGCCTTGCTGTCAGATATAGTTTATTGTCTTAACTGGGACACCCATTGGGTGGGGGTCTTATCCTTCTGCAGAGGTGCAGTCACTGTATTCTACAGCCCCAGTCAACAGGGTGCCCTCACTCAGTTTGAACTGTTAACATCTGCAGATAAAGCAGAATATTTGGCTTGTAAATTCTTTTCTAATTCTACTCTTGATTCAACTAGTTTATCTTTGCCTGACTTCTCTCTTAGGACAGTGTCCCTGTTGAGTGATATGCATATAACTCCCTCTGTGTCTTCTGCTATCATCTCTACACTGGATTCCCACAAAGCATGTGGACATGATGGCATTCCTGCAGGAACTAGTCTACGAGTACATTTCTTATTCCATAAGAAATGTACTCATAGACTAGCTCCTGTTCTCTCTAATCTCTACAATAAATGCCTTGCTGTTTTTGCTTTCCAACAAGTTGGAAATTCTTTTCTGTACTTCTGGTCTTTTGAGAAACTCAGGTGAACTATCTGATCCTTTTACTTATTGGACTATTAGCCTTCTACCTCTTTTTGGCACAGTACTTGGGGCCCTAAACAACTCTGAATTGGTCATTCATCTCACATTGCAGAGTCTTCTTTCAGATAAACAATATGTTTTTCACTTCTCTGGGTTGGCTGCAATTATTGCTAAAAGAGTTCATTAAGTCTTAGACAAGAATGCTGAGGCTCAAAGGCATTTGATAGGGTTTGGCATGAGTCTTCATCACATGATGAAAGGTATTTCTGGATGAATTTTTATTCTGATTCAATCTTCCTTATTAAAATGTAAAATGAAAGTTGTCCTAAATGGCCACTCTTCTATATCTTTCTGAAGTAATGCAGGTGTTTTCCATGGTTCTCTCCTTCGCCTTAAGCTGTTTCTAATTTTTATCAATGACCTTCCTGATGACATCAGTTCTCAACTCAGTATATATACTGATGATACAACTATTTACACCCATATTAATAGTAACTTAATATTAAGTATGATCAGTCTGATATGAAAAAATGACCTACAATCTGCTGTTAACTGGGGTAAGGACTGCCCTGTTAATTTTAACACTTCAAAAATGAAACTAATCTCCATCAACCATTTGAGAGACTCCCTTTCTGCCTTCTGTCAGGATGGCAGATGCTATCCTCCAGTAGAGTGACTCATTGCATCTTTTTGGAGCTAATATTTTCCACTGATATGAAATAGAAAGATTATACTGAATCAATTGCTAAGGTCTGCTTGCAAAGGAAATTGGTTCACTATGTTGTGCTAGACCATTTTCCCCCCAGAATTACAAATGCCTAAGTCTACAATTTATCCATGCATTCAATATTGATGCCTCATGTGGTTTGGTGCTCCTGCAATACATTTTGAGATTATTGATAAAATTCAAAGAAGAATCTGCAATGTTACTGATCCTCACCTGGCATCCCACCTACAATCACTTTCCCAGCACGATAATATAGATTCCCTGTGTCTTTTCTATAAATACTTTCAAGGTAATTGTTCTGATAAACTTTACTCTATGACACCTAAACGCTATGAATTTGAGTACAGTACATAATTGGCAGCAAGGTCTCATAATTTTACCGTTGAAATGGCTAGATGTAACCATAAGTTCTATGCTAACAGTTTCTTCTCTTGCACTTCTCACTTGTAGAAATCTCTTCAGGTTCCCAGTCAATTTTGATCTTCAAAAATTTAAATATAATGTCTATCGTTATGTTATGTCGTCTTAATTCTTGTTCTTTTTCATTAAAAGTATTTTTCTTTTTTCACATACTAACACTTGCATCTTAATGGCTTTATTGCCTTCATTGGAGTGAAATGATTTTTAAAAAAATTGTGGTCTGCTTTGCTAGGATAGCCTCCATTTGCTTCATGGTAAAACAAGTTTGGTTTGAAAGTGGTTTCACAGATTAAAAAGAGAATGCAGGTACAATTGCTTTCAAGAGATACATCTTCTTTTGTAAGACTTTTGATGTTTAGAAATCAATTTAAACAGAGATGCCTACTCAAAGACATGTACACAATAAATATAATGTTTATAGTAATAGCAGTTATCCTAAAATGGCTAGTTTCTTCAAGTTCAAAACTGGCAATATTTCAAATATTTTTAAAGTCATTTTGTTAAAATTAACAGGTAAAGAAAATTTAATATTTCTTCTTTATAAAGATGGATATCTTTCTCTTGTGTGATAATTAGTTTTTATTTCAGGTTTCCTTAAATGATATCACATTTTAGTGATGGGCACTTCTTTTTCCATATTTTAAATTCAGGGAATGTTATGCTTTGAAATTTGTTGTGTTTGGGGTTGTGTGCTCCTATGCATATCAAAATAGTCCTTTCTTGAAGAAAAGAGATCACTCATTATTTTTGGTGTGCTTAAAATAAAATTTGATGTTATTTTTTACAAAAAAATTTCCAAGTTGAAAACTTCAATGAATGAAATGCCATTAAAATTCACTTTTAAAAAAATAAAAAATAAAAATTACACCTTCTTCTGGAGCAACATTTCATTTTTAATAATCAGCTGGTGTCATATCACTACATCCAACCAACCTGAAGCATGAGCAAATATAAAAGGAGGTGTTTTTAAATTTGAATTTACTTGCTGCATTGAGTGACATGCCCAGAGCTTTTGATTTAAATCTGACTTGTTTCATCGATGGACATTTCACAGTTTCTTGATGAGTTTTAAATCTTTTTCTCATATTTCTAAAGTTGTATAAAGTAAATTATTTATTGTGTAAGTCATTAAAAATAAACTAGAAATACAAATTAAATTTTATACATTTGTATATGTCCATGGATACAAAATGAAAATTTGTGTATGTAAAAAATGAAAGTACATATGGTAATATTAAAATATGTGTGACGTATATATTTATAATTTATTTTTTATAAATCTTGCATTTGTGTACTAAAACATTACAATTTCAAAAAATATCTATTTATTTTATTTACTAATTATTAGGTTGGTGCAAAAATAATGACATAATAATGTCGTTGTTTGACGTATTTGTTAACGTCAAAAAACGACATTATTACGTCATTATTTTTGCCCCAACCTAATATTAACTAATTTTGGGGATTAGCTCCTAATTTTACAGATTAAACTGATACTAGAACATTTATTTTTTAGATTATTTGTAATTAGACTCAAAACATTTTATATAAAATAAAATATTTTTCAGCTGAACTACTATTTATAGGTCCACAAAAATTACATAAACAATAAACTATATTATTTTTTTTATTTTTTTTAAATGAATATCTTTATTTCTTGAAAGAAATTTTTTACTTGGAAAATATTTTTTTTTACTTTTCTCCCCAATTTATTTCATACAAAATAATAAATAAAGGGGTTTCTCAGATGGTTGACAGATTAATTTCATTTTTGAAGTGTTAAAATTAACAGACCAGTTAACAGCGCATTGTAGGTCATTTTTTCATATCAGCTGCCAATTTGAACATATCAGACTGATCATAGTTACTATTAAGTTACTATTAGGATGGGTTTAAATATTTGTATCATCAGTATATAGACTGAGTTGAGAACTGATGTCATCAGGAAGGTCATTGATGAAAATTAGAAACAGCATAAGGCGAAGGAGAGAACCATGGAAAACACCTGCATTACTTCAGAAAGATATAGAAGAGTGGCCATTCAGGACAACTTTCATTTTACATTTTAATAAGCAAGATTGAATCAGAATAAAAATTCATCCAGAAATATCATAACCTTTCATCATGTGATGAAGACTCTTAGTAAATATTAATTTTCTAAGTAGGATTTTGTTTTATGGTAATTTTTACTTTTAAGCATATTTTTAAATACATTTTAACACCTAAATTCAACAATAACAATTCAATTGTAAATGTTGCCATTCAAAAAAAGAATGTAAATTAAAAATTTTCAGTTCATTTACTTTTATGTAAATTTTTGATTGTTATATTTTTCTTTATAAAGTGAAAGCCTAAATGTACAAATTTTCAGATAAAACGTTTTTGCAAAAAAAAAAAAAAAAAAAATTATTTTTTCTTTTCCCAATATTGTGGGTGTCTGTTTTTTTTAGTACTTTCCATGCCTGGGGACTACTTAAGGTTTTACAATTTACATGTACTTATGATGAATATTTAAGAATCTTCTGTTCAGTGGATGATCAGCTAAACATCCTAAGAGATTGTTTTCTTTTAAACAGAAGACACAAGTCAAAGAAGACCCCAAATTCCTTGCAATGTACAAAAAGAATGTTGATGCAGTTAAAAACACTGTGCAAGAAAAAGAATGTGGAAACCAATGTTTGCTCAATGTGCTGACAGTAACCCCAGTAATCTGAATGCAGTTCTGGTGTAGTCTTATCTATTTTAGTTAGTCCATCTTCTGTAACTTTTATGGCTTTAGGGAACATGAAGTAAATGAGGAAAACATTTTTTCAATAGGCAAAGAGCTCACAGGTTTACCAAAAAAAAAAAAAAAAAACTGTTTTTCATAAAAATCTTTGTTAAGTTGCACTCATCTTTTTGCCTATTTCTTTTGTGATACATGAATTGTATGTTTTTACTTGCAGGCTTTTGCACGGTTCTTAATACAAAGGCAGAACATTCAAAATTAACGAAGCAAGTTCAACAAACATTTAACTGTAAGCGATCTGGGATTGCAAAGGAAATAGTTGTCACAGATTACTTACACAACGCAGAGAATAAATCACTAAGTTCAGACTCGAACATTGGGGGCAGAATGAAATGACGAAAACTCGATTCACAGGTACTATCTCACAATGCATGCAACCATTCAGAACAAAAAACTCACTCTCCAACAAATGTGGTAGCCAAAATACCCGTTATTTTTTCTCCCCGATTTGAGAACACCAACTGCTTTTATTGGCTGAGCATTCTTTCCATTT
Organism: Acanthosepion lycidas; assembly: GCA_963932145.1. Taxonomy (NCBI): domain Eukaryota; kingdom Metazoa; phylum Mollusca; class Cephalopoda; order Sepiida; family Sepiidae; genus Acanthosepion; species Acanthosepion lycidas. Next base: position 146,341,615 of record OZ010571.1, on the reverse strand, counting down.
GTCGACAGCTGAGAGAGGATGCTCAATTTTTGCATATCAAAATACTTTTATAGCAACTCCTGCGAAGGACTTATTTTTTTTAATTTAAATATTCCGTCTTCAGCATGTTATGCAGAATATGTGCCCTTTTTTTGGGTAAGTAATTTTCTTTTTCGCCACATTTTCCATCGTAGGATACATGGGATGCACTGTCACTTGGTTTGATGTGGTAGCCGCTGTTTTCTTTGCTATAAAGTTATTCATTTCATTAGTATTATCTTTCTTTTATTATTTAATGACATTGCATTTATAATGATTTTTTACTTTTTTAAGCTTGCATCTTCACATATACATTGTTAAAATGGGCTTCTGGATCAATCACATTCAAGACAGAAAACCCAACAAACTTTGAATGGTCATAACTCAGTTGCTAATTGAGCTAGCAAGATGCTTTTGGTACCATTTTTTATGTTTTGTACAGCTCTATATGCCAACAAGAAAAGAGTTTACCTATACTGAAAATAAAAAAAATAGTTTGAGATACCTAGTCATGGATGATTTAGTGAAAAATGAGCCAGTATCATATAATAATGATATATCTATAAAAGTAGTGAGGGTATTAGGAAGCTCCTAGTGGAGCATTGGTTAGCAAGCTGATTTAGTAGACAATTACTGCAGCAGTTTGTTCAATCCTCATGGGGTATAGCACATTTATAGTCACCTAGTTTTCAATGACAGTTTTCCAAGTTCAGTAACTTAATAGTACAATACCTTATACAAGTCACTTTAAGAGTTAAAAATTATACAAACATAAAACCATAATAAATGTAATGGTTGTGGAAAACTAGTAAAATGAAAGAAATGACTTTTACTCATTTACTTCTTTTTTAAATGCTTCCCTATCTCTCGATGTGCCATGCCCTTTCACATGTGGAGGATTGGCAATGTCTTCATGAATTTTTATGCTTAAAGTAATTGTTTACAACTTTTCTTGGTTTTTGTGGCATTTTGTATTCTATCCATTTACTTAAACTCAAGTAGGTTACTCACTTTTTTTTCTCTTGCTTCACTTGCCTTTAGCATGTCTGGTGAGTGTTAAATTTTCCAAGCCTTCTTTCTTGATTATGTGTCTCTAAATTTAAGTTGTCACCTTATTGACTCTTAGTAGCAGTTTTTTGTAGTTTGTATTCTTAAAAAATTACTTGTTTCACACATTCTCATGGAATTTTCAGTATTTGTCAGCCAAATCACCTGTAACTTTAAGTCTTTTCTTCATGAGAGGAAATTGTCCATTGTTCAATGCCATATAGGAGATTAATTATGAAGTTTTAATAAGAAATGTTTCATCATTTTCTGTAATAAAAGAATACATACAACTTCTTTATGTGACAGAAAATTTCCAGTGTCTCCAAGTGTTTATTTATAAATGTTTCTACAAAGTTCTACACATCCGGTCATTCTTTGCATGAAAATTTTACAAATGAACTTTGTCTTCAAGCCGACTTCACTGAAAACTTATGCAACCTGTCATAAGAAAAACAATTGACAATTCCCCATAAATGAAGATGAGACTTGAAGTGGCAGAAATATTGTTTTAAGAAAAGCCCGTTAAAAACAATATTGACAGAACAAGAAATTTTTAAGGAAAATGGGAATGAATAGACTACTTTTACTTACAATCAGAAAAAGGCAGTTGAAATTTCTTAGGTATATAATGAGATAGAATAGCTTGGAGAATTAAACATTCACAGGACATAGTGAAGTTGTGGTGACAGAGAAATAAATAAATAATAACAAGAAGACCAAACTAGACAACTAATAAAAATCGGCAGGCAAACAAAGTCATAGTTCAATCAACCAATCAGAAAACTGTCACAACCAGGATATAAGGCTGCATGCCAGTGAAAACCGAGTGGCCATTTCAAAACAAATCCAATGATGTATATATAAACAGGTGGAAAATCAATGAAAATCAGATCTGATAAATTAATTTTGTCCATTCTCTGATGCTGTAGTCAACATAACATACCCAGAGATATGAAATATGATATTTGCATTAGTAGCTTGCAACATTAAATGGCAAAAACCATTACTTGCTTCAGTGAAAAAAAACATGCCTTCCTTCACCATGTGGGCAAGTGACAGCTACTATATTTAGATACATACATACAAATGCATACATTGTATGTGTATATATATATATATATATATATCTCCAAGTATATGATTGGTGTATACGGAATAAATTCTGATAACCAACAATTACTATTCTTAAAAGAGTGCTCAATACAGAGTAGAGTGAATATAATTATTTATTTAAAAGTTATAACATAAATATGTTATAAAATCACTACAAAAATAGCCATTTTGTTTCAACATCTCTGGTGTCTTATCAAGTGATGATGTTGAATGTAGATTCTACAATCTACATTCAACATCATCACTTTTATAAGACACCAGAGGTGTAGAAACAAAATGGCTATTTTTGTAGTGATTTTATAACATTTATGTTACAACTTTTAAATAAATAATTATATATATATATATATATATATATATTTATTCTTCCCAGACTCTTCCGCTTTCTCTCTCATATGTGCCAGAACTTTTATACATAATTCCGTTATTATTTACTTTTTTTACATTTTACCAATGAAATATGACCCATTGCTCATGTTAATACTTTGTATGGTACTGTATCCATCTGTATTATTATATTGTGTATATAAAGATTTTGTATTTATTGACACTGTGCATTTGTTTTTAATCATTAAACAAGGCCAATTTGCAACCAAATCAATTATACCAATATATGGTGAGAATGGACATTGTCATAAGAGAAACAATTTATCCACAACTGATAGCTTCTTATCCTCTACAAACAGTGAAGCAGAAGGAAATAGCAAATAACCTAATGAGTTCATATAAATGAAAGGCAAATCAGGAACTGGGAGAGTTGGTAAGGGGACAATTGCTGCCTCATGTTACAAAAGACAGGAAGTTGCAGTGAGCCATGATCGCACATGGAAAGGAGTCAGTATGTAATAGAGGCATGAGAACAACTTGCTGATTATTTACTTATCATTGCAATATTATCATCTATTGTTACTGTACATCATTCAGTTTGGTATGTCTTGACTTAGATACACATGTCACACTGGGGTCATCAACCTCTGTTATAGTAAATGTCTTTTAGAAAAAAAAAAGAAAAAAGATATAGCTCTCCACACAAAGTAAAATTTCTAAAGTAGCTGTCTTCCT
>OZ010571.1:146253375-146333375 GCA_963932145.1 Acanthosepion lycidas | reverse complement strand
GTATGATGAGAAGGTGGGAGTGAGGAAAGGTTCCCAAAATGGAAAAAGGTGGAAATTCCTAACCAGAGAGGTGGATATGTATTTAGAATTATCGAGAAACCCCCCGGCGCCGACAGACTCACCCCGGTTTTGGTCGGCGCCCATATAAACAAAGCCACAACGAGCAGAGTTGAGTTGAGTTCCAGCAGTTCCCAGAGTCAGTCTTCAGTTGAAGCAAGCCTCGCAGATAGCTGACCAAGATTCACGCACATTCTGGACCCCGCTTCAACCCAAGAACAATTATTTTGAAGAGCGACTTAGATCCAGATCACCAAAATAAGTTTTTTCTTTTGACTTTCGTCCAAAGACCCACCGAAACACCAATTTCTTAGAGAGCAGACAACTTGAAGTGTTAAAACTTGCCTAGCGGAAAACGACGTGTCACAATCCATAGAACAGGTCGGGAGATAGATGCAGTCCTATGTATCGAACAACTAGACATAAAGTTTGTTACCTTTTTCTTTGATACTTTGAACTTTTGAGTTTTCATTTTATTGTCTTTTATGCATATTTGTGTGGTATCACCCCCGTTGAACTCGGTTTGCAGTACGGCCCCAACCACTGTTTGATCTCGTCTACCTAAGATCAATTCACAACGTGGGTAGGCGGACTGGGGGATCAGTGCAGTTAACTTGGTAACCAGGCGTTGGAAGCGAGTTGGGAATGACGAGGCTGATATCAAATCTAACCAGATTCCCACCCGAATCACCAAAAGGTTAGAACGTCACATTTGGAGCAGCGACACCCGAACAGAGCAGCGAGGAGCGAATGGCTGGCGCCGCGGCGAGGACGTCACAATTGGTGCTGTTTAGGGACGTCACAATTGGTGCCATGGTAGACTAGGATAGAACGTCACAGTTGGCGCTGCGACCAGGGGACGACGTCACACTTTGCCATGGCCCAGTGTTAATAGCTGCTGTCATTTCTAGCAGATGATGCTCTTTCATTTTTAATCATATAGTATTCATATCTGTGCTAAGCCCTACTGAAGAGGCCGTCATAGCCTAGTGTTATTTGTAGATTCAGGTGGGAGAACACGACAGGTGAAAAAGGATAGCATCAGCAAAGAGGAGGACATTAGCCAAATCTCTATCTATAAAAGGCAGGATGTGTGTGTGTGTGTGTAACGAATGCATGGCCGCAATTTTCGACAGATTTGCACCAAAATTTACATGCACATGCTCCAAGTTAGCGAGAAGGCCAACACCGACATTGGATTTCCCAACTCCCATCGATAGTGGAAATAATCGATTTTTTCATGCTTCTACAGCAGTTTTCATGTAGTTTCTACAGCAGTTTTCATGTAGTTTTGCTGGCCAGAGTGAGAGCCTATAGCTGGCTGCCACGAATAGCCAGGAAGATTCTATTGGCCAGTGTGTGAGCCAACAGCTGACTGACATGAATGTTAACTAGCATGCTAGCATGCAAAAAAATATCAATAGCTGCATTCGTCACAAGTGGGAAAAATTTAAATCTGCATGGCACTTTACTCCAATTGGCTCATTCGCTTGCTTAAACTCAATGTTGATTCTGATTCCGCAGAACTGGGTTGGGTGTGAAAAAGTATTTGTTGTTAACATTCTTTTTTCATTCGGTTTTTCCAGTTACTAGTCCTTTTTTAAAGCTGATCGTTTTGTGTTCATTTTGTTTAGTTCTTTTTTCGTAACAGATTTAATGTTTAGTATAGAGCTTAGAAAAAATTTGCAGTGTGAGATAGGCAAGAAGTAAGGTATGTAGCAACATCAGCACGGCAAAGGGCACTCCTTTAAATGTAAGGAAGGACAAAAATATTTTAAGTCAAGTGATAGCGATTGCTGTATGAGTTGTACTATTTTTGAATCAACCACGGGCAACGCCGGGCCATGCTGCTAGTTGTAAATAATACTATGGAGAAATAGGTCACAAGAGTTATGAGAGTAGCACAAATTAAATTAAAAAGTATACTTTGGAAGGATGTTTTGTTAAATAAAGTACAAAATAAGAAAAATAAATAAAAAAAAGTGACTTACCGGCATTTATTACAAACTCTTTTCTTAAAATGTTCATGAAGATAGGATTCTACGAACATTTGGCCACAATCTTCACAAAGCAAATCTTTGCTATAAGTCATGGCAGGGCCTGTAGATAAAAGATAAGTAAAAAAACAATCAGACAAATAATAAAAACTATGTGGTCAGAGACGATGGTATCTTTGAACTAACATGACTAATTTTGCCATTTCTCATTTTAGTAAGCTTTAAAGAATTAACTCTTCATACTTTAAGCATTGATATTTTTCAAAGATAATCTCAGAGGAGGAGAATATTTCCAAAATCAGAACAAGTGAAGCAAAATACAGAAAATTAAATCTGTCATGATGGAGACATAAGCCAAAATGGTGAAACAAACACAAGGATGCAAATAAATTTCTATTTAAATTTAAAACAAAAATATATAATATTTTCAAATAATGTCCTAAAAAGAAGAAAAAAGAAGTAACAAAGCAAGGAAGTGAATTATTAATTATTTTATTTCAATTAATTTACCCCAAGCAAGATGACGAAGACATAAGAGAATGAAGTAATATTTGTTTCAAATCAGATTAATTATACTTTAAATTACTCAAATAAAGGTTCAGGAAAATATTTTTTTTGAAAGATATTTTAGTAAGGAGAATTACATTGTAATCAAAGATGACTAAAAACAGACACTAATCAGCTTTTTCAGGAAGAAAATATTCTTCCAGTCAATTTAAATGAGTTTTTGAAATACAGCAAAGTATTTTGCTTATTAGAAATATTAAATTGAATATATTAACTTGAAATTAAAACTAAAATAAAAGCTTCAAGAAAGATTTTTAAAAAATGATTTTAAACCTTAATATCACATTGTTTGTAGAGGTTCCAACTTAAGTGGTATATTTTTTGCAATCAATTCACCCCAGGTAAGGCAAGAATGCTACTAAGATACAAGGGAGTGAAAGAGAATGAGAAGGCTTTAGAATGAACCAGAAAACCCAATCCTAAACAGAAAGCAAGGGATAAATCTCTACTCCTGTTCAAAAGACTGGAGAGGGTAATAAACTGGATGATAGACAAAATTATCTAGACCTATTGAAATTAGTTTTATTTTGTTTTATCTTATTGTTTTAAGATGGAAGAGGCCAAGAATAATAGCTGCTGCTGCAGATTGTCTAAGTTAAAAAAAAAATAAAAAATAAAAACATGGCTGGAAGGTGGCACAAACTACAGCATAATGTTGCCTTTGGGTTGCCCCACCAAAAGTGCTTGCTGGGAAACATATTCACATGGCACTTCAGAAATCCTGATATTCCGTGACTCGTGATCAAAGCTGCCTAACTATGTGTTATCAGGGAGTTTGGGCTCCTTACTACCAGTTGGGATGCATATAAAAAAAAATAAAGATAAAAGAAATTAAAATGCTTTCCATCTGTGAAGAGAATTGAAACACTTGATTTAGAGAGAAATTCTAAGTGTGAGCACATATTTACAGACAAACTAATGTTTTCATTTTATTATGATGTCTCGGCTGTTGTGTCCTCTGGCCTTCTTCAGGTGGGTAACCTACAATGAATTTCAAACTGAAATATTTATTTAACTGACAGGAGTAGATTGTTCTTGTTCCACTGTCTAGGGCTAACTTGTTTTGTTGTATTTCATTACTGCTCAGTTAAGGCTATTCCTGTCCCCAGTCAAGGTTTGTACTATCAGGTTCAGGGACTGAACTCACAACCCCCAAATTTAGGAACCATTGCTTTAATCTTGCATGCTAGTATCCTGTAGAAATGAAACTAATTATACATTCAATATAAAATATAAAAACGGTTAATAATAATAATGTGCTTACAATTAAGCTAACAAATTTGACAATTTCTGTAGAATAAAATAAAAATATAATTTAAATTTATTTCAGTAATTGACCTTACCAATGACATCAGCTCTCAGTTTGGTATCTACACTGATTACCCAACCATTTACTCCTGCCTCAGTAGTAAGGATGATCAGTCCGACAAGGTCAGAATGGCAGCTGATGCCCAAAAAAACCTCAAGTTTGTCGTTAACTGGGGCAAAAATGGTTTGATAATTTTAACACATCCAAAACTAAACTTCTCTTCATTAATCATCTGAGAGACCCCCACTCTGCCTTTCATCAGCATGGCTGATGCTAACCTCCAGGCAAATGGCTTGTTGCACCTTCTCAGGCTAACATTCTCAGTCGACATGAGGTGCAAAGACTACATTGAATCCATCACTAGATCAGCTGCTAAGAAAGTCAGTTTATTGTGTTGGGCAAGACGCTTTGTCTCTCCAGAATCTATCTTATACATTTATAAGTCTACCATTTGTTCATGCTTAGAGTATTGCTGCCACATATGGTCCAGTGGCCCTGCTATTTACCTTGAAATCCTTAGTAAAATCCAAAGAAGAATCAGTAATGACCTGGCAGTTCGGCTTTAGTCACTTTCCCATCACCGTAAAGTTGCCTTCCTGTGCCTTTTTCTATAAATACTTTCATGGTAATTGTCTGGATGAGTTCTTCACTATGGTACCTACACTTTTTGAATTTAACCCTAGAACACTAACCATCAATTAAAGTTACACCACTACTAACCATGGGTATACCATATACCCAATTTTGAAAATATCAAAAAAAAAAAAAATATAAATCTTTATTTGAAATATTTTACATGCAAGCTCTTCAAACTTTGTACTCTGAGTTAACATTAATAGGAACTGAAAAACATACTTAGGTAAGAAAATCAGGTACTGAAAATTGTAATTAAAAATAGGAAAATTTGTGCTGGGTACTATATACCCATGGTTAGTGTTCTCGGGTTAAGCGCAGTACTAGACTGGCATTGAGATCTCATCAATTTACAGTTGAGCTGGCTAGATGTAACTGTAAATTCTATGCTAACAGTTTCTTTTCTCACACTTCTCACTTGTGGAACTGCATTGTGGCTCCATAATTTCTAGCCAACTTTAATCTGCAAAAATTTAAATATAATGTCAATCGTTATCTACTGTCGTCCTGATTACTCTTTTCTCTTCCTGCTCATTAGTAATGTTTCTGTTACTAATTCTTCCACACCCAGTAACCCCTTGTCTTTTCGAGGCTTTACTGCCTTGCATCGGATGATACCAATTCTAAAAAAACTGAAAAAAACTGAAACAATTATGTGTTAAACATTAAAAGATTTAAGGGATGTTTAAGTTTAATAGTTTGTGAGTAGTGAATCCAACCCAAAGTAGGTGCTCAATATTGTTGACCTTGTGCAAAACTAAGAGAAGATCAGTAAATTATAGGAGTAAATTGGCTTGTCTATTGTCTGTTTTCCCCTACCCACCAGTCTTTTGAACAGACATAGAGGTTTATCACTTGTTTCCTGTTTAGGATTGGGTTTCTGATTCTTTCTAAACTTTACTTCTAATGTCTTCACCTAAACTCTGAAACATTACTTGTTTTTTTCTTGTTTTCCTCAATAGGGGGAGACAGGTGAACCTATCATCTGGTTCAGCCTTCTTCTCCGTCTTTTGCGCAGAGATTTATCCCTTGTTTTCTATTTAGGATTGGGTTTCCCGGTTCATTCTAAAGCCTTCTCATTCTCTTTCACTCCCTTATGTTTTAGTGGCATTCTCACTTTGCTTGGGGTAAATTGATTAGAAAAAAAAAAAAAAAAAAAAAAAAAAAAAAATTAACACTTAAGTAGGAACATCTACAAATAATGTGATACCTAAGGTTTAAAATGAATTTTTTAAAATGAAAAATCTTTCTTGAAGCTTTTATTTTAGATTTAATTTCAAGTTAATTATATTAAGTTTAATATTTCAAATAAGCAAAATACTTTGCTGTATTTCAAAAACTAATTTAAATTGACTGGAAGAATTTTTTCTTCCTAAAATAGCTGATTAGTGCCCATTTTGATTACAATATAATTCTCCTTATTAAAAAATCTTCCAAAAATAAAATATATTTTCCTGAAACTTTATTTTAGTAATCACTAATTTAAAGTAGGATTAATCCAATTTGAAACAAATATTATTTACTTTAAGTTTAAAATATTGCAGAAATTCATTTTTTTAACCTGACAGTAGATTTTTTTTGACATCTAATATTGTCCTAGAGATTTTATCTGTAAGACATAATGGAAAATAATAACTTGAGTGACTTTTTCATATCATTTTTAAGTACTTAGTAATCTTAGAAACTTAGGAAAATATTCTTTGTAATCTAATGTTTTATTAAATTTTAAAAATTCTTACTTTAAATTTACTATACTTATTGCTTCTATTTTCTGATAATGTCATGTATGGTTGCCTGTACTTACAAAAATCAGCATATATATACACATACCAGAACATTCAAAATTCTTTTAAAATATTGTTGTTTGATGATTTGTATTAAGATTTTCCACTTATGATTAGTAAATATGTTTTACTTAATAATAATGTAATCTAAAAGGCTGAAATTAATACAGAATTCAAAAAATTTTTAAATTTAATAAATTTATTAAATAAATAAGTTCAGAATTTTAAAAAATTTAAAACTTAAGGTTTCATAATAAATTTAAAAAAAAATTTTAATTAGAAAAATTTATTAAGTTTAATTTGTATTCCAAGATTTTCTAAAAAAAAAAAAAAAAAAAAAAAAGATTTCTCAAATAATTTAATTTGTGAATAAGTCCTCAAAATTTCATTAAAATCCGACAATTATTTGATTTTTGCAAGAATTTCCAAAACAATGTGTTTTTAACACCAAAGAAGAAGCTAAAAATCATTATACTAATCATTAGCCAACCAAAGTTGCAAAAAAAAAAAATGATTTTTAATCAAAATTTGGAATGTGCTAGAAAGGTTTAAATAATTTAATAAAATAATAAAATATTTTGGTCTTTCCTCTTAATAATAAACGTTTTGATGATAAAACTTTTTATCAAATTTCGAATCTTTTTTCATCATGGTATGCTCTTTTTTCGAAAATTTTTTTGAGATATATACTTTCAGGTAATAAAAAACAAAATAAAATATCCAAGGGAAGAAACCTAAACATTTTATTGAAAAGTTGTTCCCCCTGATAAACTAAATTGTTTCATGTTATGAGAATTACAAAAAGAAAAAAAAGATCTTTATAAGGAGAAAACTTCGCATCTCTCTATGATTGGCTAAACATTGTCATCAGAATTCTGGTAAAAACAAGGATTTTAAATACATGGAAAATATTTTTAGGGTTTTTTTAGGCTTCTTTCATTTTGTATGAATTCTAAATTAATTCTTTACTTTTGGATTTGGTACATCAAAGGAAAAGAACAGTTACTTGGTAGTGTAAATGTCTTCTTCAAATATCCTATAAATCTTATCCATCTAACTATATATATATATATATATATATATATATATTAATAATTGCACATATACCTACGTCTACAGTATGACTCATAACTTTTGTACCTGATGAATGGCTAAACGATGATACTCTGAGTCATACAGTAAACGTGGGTATATCTTTAATTATTAATACATACTATATAGCTCTGTTTAACTATACTGAACACTGTCTTGTCTACACTATTGATTAAATAAATAGTTATTTACTCCATTGTACATGTACGTAATCGTTCACATATATGGTTGATATCTCTTTATTTAGTTCATCTTTACATTTAAATAAATAAATATATTTTTAAAATTTTTGAGAGAATATTTTTTTCAATCTAGTCAAATTCATCTGCATTCTTTTTCTTTTTCTCTCCATCACCTTTGTTGTCTTTTTCATCTCTAGCATGTTTTATTGATATATAAAATTGTATGTAGTTATATCATACCACTGACATGGAAAAACTCTCTCTCTCTCTCTCTCTATATATATATATATATATATATATATATATATATACATAGATTATAAAATACATAAAAGGTTAATGGTGAGAGTTGAATCAGTCCAGGAAACAATATTATTAAAAGGTGATCAATACATGTGTCAAAAAGAAAAGTAAAAATAACATGTAGAGCTTTTAACTTTAAAAATCAGGTCAGTTGAACTAACCTTATTTTTTAAATATATATATATATATATATATAAATGCAAAGTAAGTATTTGTTCATATATTGGCAATTACACATTATTTCATTTTTCCTGTGTAGGAATTTGTTTTGGCTTCTAAAATTATTTGTAATTTTTGCTCTAAGCATAGTTTGCTGTTTCTACTGTTAATGCTGCCTGGGGCTGTCATTTTTACAATTGACCATATGATTTTGGTGGGGATATTGTTTTTTTTTGGGGGGGGGGGTATATATGTATTTTGATTGGATTTGTGTTGTATTTTTCTTTCAAAGGACATTTTGTGGTTATAACATCTTTCTTTTAGTCTTTTTTGTGACACCTATATAAACTTTTTCCTCTGTGTTAGTATTATTAGTTATATTATTACTATTACTAAAACCTCATGATGAGTGTACAGAATGATTACAAAAAGGTTTGTCTATAAAACTCTAGAGTCAAGGTACTGAATATAGCATCAATCAACTAAGTAATAAATTTCATTTGCATAATTATATATATATATAATACATGGTATTTACCTTTAACATATTCCACATGTTGACTTTTTAGCTCCAATTCATCTTCTTCATCCAGAAAAAATCCTGCTCCAGTGTCAATCTCTTTGGCAGGAACCTTCATCAAATGTTTTTTTTCTCTAAAGTGAAAAAAAAATAACATGAAAAAGTCGTTTAGACTATGACATGGGAAATCATAAGTTTATAAAGGTAATAATTCTTATTAATTCAAACCAAATTTAAAAAAGGAAGAAACGAAAATTCGACAAAAAGATTCATGCATCAAGTAAACTAATCTTATGCTTGTAAAATACAATGAAAATCATTAACACAGTTCTCTGCTTGTGGTCATAACTTTATTTACATTTTCATACACTTGTATATCATCTACAATAAACTAATAAGTGCCATCATAAACTTTCACTTCTTGGCTAAACTTCAGCATACATGGAATAAAACAACTGCATAATCCCCAAATTTGTACGTCTTCTTATTTTGTTGATTGATGTGTGTGCAGTGGGGCAGTTATCAATGCAGAAAGTCAGATTGGCATGTTGAATTCAATTTCCATCTCAGGAAAGTTACGTTTTCCAAACCTTTTTTTTTTCCCATCTTTTTCCAATCTGAACTCAATAATGCTTTTCATTCTTCTTTACCTTTGGATCAAGACCAACATTATATTTTGAAACAGGTAGACTGCAGAATGTTGCATTTGCAAGTCATTTTACGCATTTTCTACAAGAAATCAATGAACTGGACCAATAATTAAATGAAAAGGTCCCTTTTCTTGTATTTATGCATGCTGTTAATCTGCTATTGTAAAAAGAAAATTTAAAAAAAAGTCCTCCCTACAAGACGAGACTGGTCTGTAAACATGCAAATTTATTTTACTGCTGGCCAAACATAAGCAGCACTAGTCAAATAAACTGCTTTAATAACTTAAAAAAAACAAAAAAAAAACATTTTTAATTTTGTCACCATCAGGGTGATTTTCCTTTTCATGACTTAAAGTTAGGTGAGCAAACCTTACAACTTTTTGTAACTTTCTATTCTTCTACTGGATATCTTTTTCCCCAATATCGAATCTCTGATGTCCTCAGACAGCAGCAAAGTATTTTACAAGCTGATCAAATTCAGTGATGTAAATTTTACCACATAAAAATTATTTTGCTTGACAATATATCAACTCCTTATGGGTCATTTAATGCCAAAATTAAATTTTCTTGGGAGCTTTTTTACAAAAATCTATTGCAAGTAATTTTTTTTTTCTTTTACAAAAATCTGTTACTGGTAATTTATTTATTTAAAAAAAAATTCTATTGCTGGTATAATTCTATTATTATTATTATTATGCTGATATTTTTTACTATGAAATTGTATTTTTATACTTTGACCCCAGTTTGGAGTTCATTATTTGGCCATAGCTAGCATCTCTAACAGATGCTACCACCTCAGGTTAGGGTGGACCTAGGAACAACAGTAATTAAGAGGTGGTTCCATACTGTCTCAAAACCTCCCGATCAGAGGCCTTACTACTGCAGGTAGTTTATTGTCATACCCAGGATGGATAAAAATTATTTTTCAAATGAGTTGGTTGTTTAGGATCAATAAGAAAAAACAACATCTAAGTTAAAGCAAAATAAGTTTATATGGTACCACAACTAATTTCTGATAGTTTGGAACTAACATAAATTTGTTAGATTTTAATCTTCACATATCATGTGACAAGTAAATCGGAAAGTAGTAATGACTTTACTCACTCTTTTGTTTGGAATGATTTAGCACTCAACCGGGATTGTCGTAATAGCAATGCTTTTTGCCGATTTCTCTCAATTTGGGCTTTCTGGGCAGCAGACAAATTACAACCAACCTGGACACCATCATCACCAAAGGAAGTTTTCTTTTCAGGAGGGATGCTTTCTTCTGTATCATCAGGTAAAATATCTTCTTCATCTGGAAAGTCTTCATTTTGAGAAGTTGTCTCTATAAAAATAACAGATAACTATTTTGAAATACAAACTAGAATTTGGTATTTCTAGACATTGAAATGTATTATCATATTTGTGCATGCTTACATAACATTTAATATTTTTTACTTTCAACCCATTCTAAGAAAATGGCATCATGGTTTCAGACTATCACACAAGGAAGAATTTGTTGAATAATTACTCAAGGTAGATGGTGTTGTGTGAGCATAAGAAAGGGTAACAAGTGAAGTTCATGGGGCTATGCAAGAAAAATAACGGTTAACTTTATATTTGAAGCGATCAACACTGTTGTGATTGGGAAAACTTAAGAGAATGAACAGATTTTAAAAGGAACCAGAAACCCAATCCTAAACATGAAACAAGGGATGAACCTCTACTCATGTTCAAAAAACCAGGGAAGACTGTAAGCTGGACAGTAGACAAACATATCTACCCCTATTAGGAAAGGAGAAAAAAAATAATTAGTGAATATACTTTCAAAGTTCAGGCAGAGACTTTAGAAGTACAGAGTCAAAGTAGACTTTGTGAGGAATCAGAACAGGACCCACCTATAATTACTCGGCCATTTCTCTTAAAAAAATAAAATAAACATCTTCCTGACATGATGTGCATTCAGGAAGATGTTACATTTTTCATATAGTGTAAAACATATTCCAACTGACTGTAGTGACTTGACCTCTATACGTCAACAATTTTATGAAATGCATACCACTTCAATAAAAGAATAAAATAAAATGCTAGCCCACTTGAAGAACGTTGACCTATAACACAAATTAGAGCATTAAGTACTCTAAAGGTATAAGTGGAAAGTGATTTGACCCACAATCAAAAGGATTGTTCAAAAGCTATATATTAAAAAAAATTTTTTTTGCATTAAATAACCAACAGTTAACAGACTGCAAAACTGTCATGTTACCACGAAGTAGAGGAAGACCTTCCTAACACAAAGGTAAAAATAGTACTTCAAAAAAGAATATGTAAGTTTAATATAAATTGCACGGAGAAAATATTTTGGTAACAGCAAAACTGATTTCTAAATCTGGAAAATCAAGCCCAGGAAAGATAAGTGATTGATTTTGACAAATATGTTGAGGATATTGACTTAAATCCAGAATCATCTCAGTCAGATGATACCTTTTTTTTTTAATCATTTGACCCCAAGCAAAGCAATAATGCCACAATGATTCAAGGGGTTACTGTGAATGTAAAGAATTTAGTGAAAAGAAAGGACAATAAATGAACACGGTTCAGGGAGACACAAGATTACTAATGACATTGCATTAAAGTTTTAAAGATTGTAGGTGACATATAAGCAAGCAATTGGAAGAGAATTCCACAGATGAGAAAAGAAAGTATTAGAATAGAACATATGGTTGCATCTAGTTCAAAAGTAAAATGGTAAGACCTTGTTAATCTTCAATTCATGTCATTGAGGCTATAATGAGGAAAGCTCATCAAAACAGTTACCATGAAAATATTTGTAGAAAAGACAGAGTGGAGCCACATCAAAATGGTGAGAAAGTGACTGAAGTTGAGATGTCAGGTCATGATCGATTATATTTCAGACCTATCTTTGAATTTTGTTAAGAATTTCAAGATAAATAGAAGGGGCACCAGACCAGATATGGCAGAAATGTTCAATGCACAGACAAATGAGAGGGGTTTATAAATGTGCAAGATGGATTCTGACAAGAAAAATTCTTTGACATCACTTGGTGAACTAATTTTTCTAGCATTAAAACTCACAATTCACTCCACTTCATATCAATTGAAAATGTGAGCCCAAGAAGACGCAGAGTTACTATCCTGGAGGTTAGCATCAGCCATACTGATGGCAAACGAAAAAGGTTCCTTATAGTGATTAAATGAAAGCAGTTTTGTTTACAAGGTGTTTAGATTTAGAAGTCATCTCTTGCCCCAGTTAACCAGTTATTTGAAGATTTTACTATCTTGAACTTAAATATTGAAGTAAATATTTTTGTCATCAGCATAAACTCAAATAATGGAAGTATTCCAAACTGAAGCATTAGACAAGTGATGTTTATGCTGATGCTGAGGATAATGGACAATATTGCATATTTATAAGATGGGTTATAACACCAAAACCTATTGATGAAAAGTTGCAAACAAAGGCTAGGCTATGGGCTCAGGAATTCAAAGAACACAGTTTATATAGGACAGATAATCCCACATGTATGTGGGAAAGTGTATGAATTACTTTATGGCTTATTGTCTCAAATCCATGGGTCTTTCATTCTATTGATTATAAAATAGCTTTCCTACAAGAAAGACTGATCTCTATCCACATTATGATTGTAAAACTAATAAAATTTGGTAACTTAAAAAGCCTAAGGATTAATAAACACACCTTGAGACTGGTTTCTATGACTCAAAGAAGAGATTATCAAACTTGGTGCAAGGTTAAGTATATAAGATTAAGATGTTTTCTTCTGGCATTCTACCGATGGTCTTGAGTATGGTATGTTTTGTTCATGATCAACTGTCGGTAGAGACATCGAACTTAATCAGAGACCAGATTTCTCCATCTGTAACAATCAGGAAAATTACATTAAAAAAATTAGCACAGATATCGGCTACTTCAAAAAGACAATGCAGTTACCACTGAAGACAATGCTAAACTGAGGTCAACTGAATTGGACTGCTAGCATGACATACCCTGACATAGGTTTTGTTGTTTGTCAGCTGAGCTCAGCACTCCCAAATGCAAAAGTTAACCATCTAAATAGGACAAATAAGATCTTAAGGTATGTGAAAAACACACCAACTGCCGTCCAATTTGTGAGATTTAAAAATCTTGAAGATTTAAAGATTGTAGCATAGCGGGTGCAAGTTTTGGGAAGGTAGTCAAGGACAAATTGTTTTTCTTCTTCAGGGGCGCTGTGTCCCTTCAAGACTTAAACAATGATGGCTCTACACAATTTCCTATTTTATTTCATATAGCTCCTAGTAAATTTTGTCTTTTTGTTATTTCTCCCAAACTCATCCATCCACTTAGTCAAGCTCACTAAGTATGTTATGTGTTGTTTTCTTTTGTCCTTCAATCTGTCCCGCCAATATCAAATTTTCAAAGCCCTCTTTCCTCATTATGTGCACTAGAAATTTCAGCTGTCTCTTCCATGATATCTTCATCTTCCTTTCTGTTATATTTTAGAGTTATTTTCAGTAAACAAAATAAATTGTAATTCTCACAAATATTATGACTAAAAGCAATAATTTTTTGCAGTTACCTCAGAGAGGTATTCAGAAAACTATATTGACTAATGACTTGCCAAATGCTAGAAATATTAAAAAAAAACATTTTGTTTTTTTTTGTCAATTGTTCAAACAATACAGGTATGAATAGAAGGTTTAAAACAACGAATACAATGACAATTGCCTCTGACTTTTACCTCCTGATAAAAACGATTTTTTAAAAATTATTTCTTCAGGAAAAAGTTGGAAATTTGGGGAATTTGAATTTTAAAGAATTTTTGCATACGAAATTGTGAATTATCGCTCTTACATTTAGTAACTTTATATCTTTAAATGACAAATAAATTCATCTAAAAATTAAATACTTAAATAACTTAATCATTGATATTTTACACTGAAGTTTAGACATGCATTTTCCAAATTTTATAATATGAGGCTTGGTTAAAAAAAATAATATAAAAAAGTAAATAAATAGATTAAAATTCCTTGTATATTTTCAGGGCGGAAAATCAACAATACACGAAATGTTTGCGGAGTCACGTATGAAACAATTTTTAAAATTCAAATCATCTTCGCGTAATTATTATATTAACGATTACATTTTATTTCTGGTAGATTATTTATTAATTACAAAAAAAATAAAATATTTATTAATTTTTTATTTAAGAAATAGTGTACTGTAATTTATGTTTAGAGTTTCATCAATCATTATTTTTTATTTTTAAAAACAATCTCATACCAAATCTACGTAAATAATTTTTTGAAGAGATAAAATTAATCCTGACTTTTTTTTCTAGCAAAAATCCAGGAAACTTTCGAACAATAATTTTGAAAATGTTTCTTTGTTGAAGCACTTTGAATAAAGAAAGAAAGAACATTATTGCAAAAAATAAAGTTTTGATGATTCAGACATTTTCATGAAATAGTATATCTAAGACAATTTACATCAAAATATTGTCTCCTAAAACGAGAGCAGAGAACTTTGTTGCGATTAATAAACTCCACATGAAAAAGAAACATTTTTAAAAAAAATATCAAATTCTCAGATACAAGACATGTGACAATCGGAAAGACGGGATCCTTAAATAAAAATAATCTCTTCCGAAATAAAATGATTATTGAGATTTTATAGATTTATAATTAGTCTGGTGAATATATTTTTATACAAGAATGTTTATCTCGCGAACATATTAATAGTTTAGAGTTAAAGGGATGGAAATCACTTCTGTTTACATACCAACTGAAACATTACACGACGCCATGTTGGAAAACTAACATTGCCAGAAAATTTGACAAGGGAGGCTACTCTAAGGAAAATCTTAAGAATTAATCCCCTTACAATTTTTCGTTTTTGAGTGAGAGTGAGAGCACGTCGCTCTACCCCGGGGCCAAGTTGGACGAGTCGGCCAAGTTATTTGGTGGAAGAAATCGGCTGCGGTTAGCATCGTAGCCGGTTGGCAATGTCTTTTGGTTGATGACTAAAAATTACCTTCCGAATTTTGACTACACATGGGATTCATTTGGACCCCAAAAAGTAGTTTCTGGTCATTAAGAGGACTTTTGTGTATGTTTATGTTTCATTTGTTTTGCTTTTTGTGTATCGTTCTCTGAAAAACGCAGAGTCACCGGAAATTAACGGCATTCGTTCTGTTTTCCGCGGTGACGTTTTCAGACGTTTGAGTAGCCGGCAGTAGCTTCCGGTCGGGTGCGATAAATCTAAACGTATTTTTTTTAAATTATGTTACGTTCTGTAAGTATTACTTGCACTTGTATATATTGTCCTCCTTGTATTTCATTTTTGAAATATTTGCATACAGAATTCTCTCGTAGTAATTTTCGTAAAAAACACAAAAATCTTTCACGAAATTAGGTTTTGAATTAACAACTTATGATAAAATATTTTAGAAATTTTAACGGCGATCCATAATAACAGTTAAAATAAATATATATTTAAAATATATATATAAAAAATATATATTTTCTTTTCCACGAAACCTAGAAAGTTGCAAAATAATGTTAACGCTGCCAATGAGTGACTAAGTGACCTCATTTCATTTCCACCATATTTTATTTTTCTTCTTTTTCCTCAGCTCCCTGTTGACCTAATTACTACTGTCCAAACTCATAGAGCGGGCTTACTAATTATTTATTTTTTTAAGTGTTGTGGTAGGATCCACCTAATTTGCATAGTGGAGTACCGACCATATAAATATGGTTGGTACCGGGAAGAGAGGGGAGGAATCAACAGATTCTGAGACCGAGAGACGGACTCTCGAACTCTCTGCATTAGCAGAGGGGAACTCGGACGAGGCTTTGCCGAAGGGCAAGGTTTCGTCCGGGGAGGTTGACAGGGCCTGAACCCGTCTAGGCGGGTTCAGAAAGGCCATATTTTTGGCCGAGCCTACGGGCTCGGGGATACCCACATTAAAACGGCCTTGTGCCACATTCGATCCTCGTGGGTGGATTGATAAATACAGGAATCAAGAGATTCTGAGACCGAGAGACAGACTCTCGGCGACTGTCGAACTCTCTGCATTAGCAGAGGGGAACCCGGACGAAGCTTTGCCGAAGGGCAAGGTTTCGTCCGGGGAGGTTGATTGGGCCTGAACCCGTCTAGGCGGGTTCAGAAAGGTCATATTTTTGGCCGAGCCTACGGGCTCGGGGATACCCACATTAAAACGACCTTGTGCCACATTCGATCCTAGTGGGTGGATTGATAAATACCGACTCAGCCCGACTGCGACTCAGTCAACACATTCTCCAGGAACGGTCTTCCCAGGAATATACAAAAGACTATATGTAAATATTGTGTACGCTTTCTTGTTTTTTGTTCTAAGTACATTTTGTGTTGCATTATTATTCCATGCATTAGTCAAGTTTCAACAATGCCGACGAGGTAGAAAGAACCATACGAAAAAAAAAAAAAAAAAAAGAATTAATAATTGATAGCTTTCAACAATTGGGACAAGTCATTGAAGAACCCAGGCTGAAGGAAAAAATTATTAATTAAAAGTCCAACATCTAACGGAACGGCGAAGGATTCTGAATTTCTGGATATTTAGAAATCGTTAAAGGACGACTAAGCATAAGGAACGTTCACTCAGAAAAATTTGAAAGGTGTCGTAAACGAATAACGGTGATTTTAAATTGAAAAAGTTATCTACAACGAGACACCCGTTAAAAAAACTGGCCGACTACAAAAACATGCATGGAATTAAAAGGCGCACAAATACACCGTGTCGATTTTGAAAGGTAACGAACTTTTAAAAAATTATTATTTTTTTTTTTTTGCTCAACAATATTTTATAGTGACGAATTTACCTCTGATAATAAAAATCAGAGGTTTGTCATTGAAATACGCGAACAGAAGTAATAAAAAAAAAAAAAAAATACCAAAGTTGATTATCACGGGCTTGAATGTAAAAGCAAGACATAAAATAAAAAAGTCATAAGTTGTTTCGATTTTTCTGGTCAGCTTATATGATATCCATAGATACACAAAGTAAAGGTATATTCTTTGTTGCATGAACACTATCAGCTAAAGATGGATGAATTATCTAAAGTCATATCTGAATTATTCAAATCCCAGCAGTTGAGTCAGCAACGTCAAAATGAACAGTTTGCCTTATTAATAAGGGAACAACAGATAGCACAGCAAAAATATCAAGAAAAGCAAGATGAAAGACTGGGAAAACAGGAAGAAATGCAGATCGAGGTTTTAGAAATTCAAAAGTTAACATTGGAGAAATTAAACAACAATCAGGCAAATGAGGGAAATTCTTCATATTCTAATAACACCATATTTAATTCGCTGGAAACTTTCAACTATGTGCCAGACGAAGAAAAAACGTTTGAAGCGTACTTTAAACGATATGAAGATATTTTCTACACAGACTGTGAAAACTGGTCGAATTCAAGAAAAGTCAGTCTATTACTAAGAAAGCTAGGTACAGCAGAACATAGCAAATTTGTAGATTTTATTCTACCGAGAAGAACGAATGAATTGGAATTCTCGGAAACAGTGAAATTGCTAAAGGAGCTGTTTGGAGCAAATATGTCGCTTTGGCATAAGCGATGGTTATGCATGAATGTCACTAAATCCGACGATCAGGATTACTTAACATGTGCATCTATAGTGAACAGACATTGTGACAATTTCAGATTGGCAGAGATTACGGTTGAAGAATTTAAGTGTTTAATTTTTGCTCAAGGAATGGTATCCAGTAAGAGTGCCGAAATAAGACGTAGAGTTTTGTCTAAACTCGAATCTGAACAAAACCTTACCCTGAAAAAGTTAGCAGAGGAGTGTCAGCGGGCCGTAAGTTTAAAGAAAGAGTCTCAAAAAATCGAAGAAGCTGGCATTGCTTATATTAAAAAAATAAAAAAACAGTCAAATTACCCATCAGAGAAAAATTGGAGTAAAAATTCGGCGTATTTTAAAAATAGACAAGAAAAATTAAATAAGAAGAACGAGGAGGAAAAAAAGGTTCCACCATATAGTTGCAGACGTTGCAACGAAAGACACTGGCAGGTAAATTGCCCATATATAAATAAGAAATGTTTCGTGTGCCATAAGAATGGACACAAAGGATTGTGTTGTAAAACGAAAAAATTCAATAGCCGAATTAGACAAACAAATTCGAATATCAAATCAGATAGAGATTTGAGGAAATATGTGACGACTGAAATATTTAAAAAGAATATCAAATTTCAACTCGATTCGGGTTCAGATTTAACAATAATGAACTATAAAACATGGAAAATTTTAAAAAGGCCTACAATAATGAAGTCAACGAAACGCGCTCGAACGGTAACTGGAAAGGAAATTAACTTCGAAGGCGAGGTTGTACTTCCCATGAAATTGAACGGGATCGTTAAAAAAATAAAGGTTTTCATTCTGAAAAATGGAGAAAACTTGATGGGTACAGATTTTATTGAAACATTCGAATTGTGGGATAAACCGTTAAACTCATTCTGCAGAAAAGTAGGAAGTAATACGCAAAGGCAGGACATTAAAGATGAATTAAAGAAAAAGTTTCCAGAAACCTTCACACCTGGTCTTGGAAGATGTAACAAGTTTGAAGCTAAATTTGAATTAAAGGAAAATACTATGCCAATTTTTAAAAAGAAACGTAATGTGCCTTTCGCAAGTGTAGAGAAAATTAACGAAGAACTTGATAGGTTGAAAAAATGGGAATTATTTCGAAAGTAGAATCTAATTCATGGGCTGCGCCGATTGTGTGCATAAAAAAGAAATCAAACCAAATCATAGTCTGTGTTGATTTTTCGACAGGGTTGAACTCGGTAATCAAGGACTACCATTACCCGTTACCGAGTCCGGAGGAGATTTTTAACAAGCTAAATGGTGGAGTTATATTTTCAAAAATCGACTTATCAGATGCCTACCTCCAAATTCCCGTCGAAGAGGAATGTTCTAAGTTGCTAGGGATAAACACGCGTAGAAGGTTATTCAAGTACAACAGGCTTCCTTTTGGTATTAAAGTGGCACCAGCTATTTTTCAACAAGCTATGGACGTCATGTTGAATGATTTAGACTTTGCGTGCGCCTACTTAGACGACATCATAGTAAGGAGCGCAACCGTCGACGAACATCGAGAGCATCTCAATCAAGTATTTAAAAAGATTCAGGACTTTGGATTTAAAGTCAAATAGTCAAAGTGCGAATTTGGTTTGGAGGAAATTAAGTAGTTAGGTCACATAATCAACAAAAATGGCAGATTTCCAGATCCGGAAAGGTCCATTGCGATTAGAGACATGCCGACGCCCACTAATGTGGCGATGCTACAGAGTTTTCTGGGTCTCGCAAATTATTTTCAAGCGTTCATTAAAGGAATGTACAATCTAAGAGCTCCGTTGAATGAACTACTAAAAAAAGACAAGGCATGGGAATGTCAGAAAGCCTTTGACGAAATAAAGAAAATGCTTACATCCGACCTCTTTTTAACCCATTACAATCCAAAACTTGATATTGTAGTGGCAAGTGACGCCAGTTCATACGGGATAGGAGCGTGTATTCAACACATAATGCCAGATGGTTCTAGAAAACCAATTGCACATGCTTCGAGAACTTTACTCCCAGGAGAAAGAAGTTACTCACAGATCGAAAAAGAGGCGCTGAGTATCATTTTTGCCATAACAAAATTTCATAGATATATCCACGGCAGACATTTTATGCTTGAAACGGATCATAAACCTCTGATCACTATTTTTGGGTCAAAGAAAGGGTTACCCGTTTATACGGCAAATCGTCTGTTGAGATGGGAACCATTCTTCTCAATTATGATTATCACATAAAGCACCTATCATCCAAAAATATAATTCATGCGGATAGTTTATCAAGACTCGTACCGAGTCAAGAAGAAAGATTCGAAGAATCAATTATTGAAAATATCATAGCAGATTATGAGGTGAAAAGCATGGTAAACAAAATTTTAAGAGAGCTACCGGTTACATCAAAGGGAATCAAAAAAGAAGCTGAAAGCGATGATTACATTTTAGAAATAAAAATGGTAGCAAATGACCAAAAAGTGCAGGAGATTTATTCCATTTGTGATGGATTTTTATTATATGGTGAGAGAGTAGTAGTACCAAAAAAGTTGCAGAAAAGAATACTACGGGACTTTCATATGGGTCACCCGGGGGTTAATAGAACAAAAAGCTTAATGCGAAGATTTGTATATTGGAAAGGAATGGATGTGGATATCGCAAACATGGTTCATCGATGTAAAGAGTGTGCGTTAGCAGCTAAGGCACCACCTATAGTACACAAACCATGGCCCAAGACGGTTCATCCGTGGACAAGGTTACACATTGATTTCGCTGGTCCAGTAGAAGATTATTACTACTTAATAGTGGTAGATAGTTTTACAAAATGGCCGGAAGTACTACGCTGCAAAAAGCCTACGTCAATTACCACAACAACTTTCTTGCATGAACTATTTGCACGGTTCGGTGTGCCAGAGTGTATTGTGAGTGACAATGGTACACAATTCACTTCTGAAGAATTTAAGGAATTTTGTGAGTTATATCAAATTAACCACATAACGACGCCGCCGTATCATCCGAGGTCTAATGGACTCGCAGAAAGATGTGTCGATACTTTAAAGTGCGCGCTGAAGAAAGCCTCAGGAGTTCCAACGGAAAAGGCGCTTCAGCAATTCCTACAAGTATACAGAATCACGCCAAACCAGAGAACACACTCAAACATGGCACCAGCTGAACTAATGTTCGCTAGGAAAGTTAAGTCAGTGTTTGACAAGCTTTTGCCAGGAAAAAATAGAGTAAAGAATACTATGTATACAGCGAGAAAAAGATACACCTCCAGAGAGAAGGTGTTTTTCAAGTGCTACAAAAACAACGTTGAGTTCTGGGAGAGAGGCATAGTGGACAAGAGAATCGGTGACCTGATTTACATAAGTAAAGGGCCGAAGAATACTCATAAAAGGCACCAGAACCAACTTAAAAAATGTTACGTTCTAGAGCATAAAGAGAGTATACCGGATGAAGAGGAAGATCCCATTGATGTAATGTATATGTTTCAAGTAGAACCTCCGCAGAATACTCCTGAACCGAGAAGATCCGGTAGGAAACGAAAGTTCACGGAGCCATTGGACGTGAATCCAAAACGGAAAAAATATTAAAATTAAGCGGATGGACATATGCATATGAAGTATGCAAATGGATCTACAAAGAAATAGCCATAATCCTCAACCCATATAGGAAGCCAGTTTGAAATCCAAAAGGGATTCCAAGGCTTGGGAAGGGGGTGTTGTGGTAGGATCCACCTAACTTGCATAGTGGAGTACCGACCATATAAATATGGTTGGTACCGGGAAGAGAGGGGAGGAATCAAGAGATTCAACCAGAGACTCTGCCCGACTGCGACTCAGTCAACACATTCTCCAGGAACGGTCTTCCCAGGAATATACAAAAGACTATATGTAAATATTGTGTACACCTTCTTGTTTCAATACATTTTGTTCTAAGTACATTTTGTGTTGCATTATTATTCCATGCATTAGTCAAGTTTCAACATTAAGGAAAAAAGTATTTGAGATAAACAGCAAATTATCTCGAGTTATTAAATAAATAAATTATAAAAAGGAAATTTATGTTTACGAAATGAGCAACATCTCTTTTCTGTTCTAAATCTTCTTATCGTGTTATATATTATTTTCATTGAGAATTTTTCTCAGAATATTTTTTAGGAATAGGATTCTATATTATTAAGTAGTGAACAAAAGATATAATTAGGTGCTACAACCTTTTGAAACTGCATATGCATGCGCATTTATTTTTACAAAACTCGTAAAATTGCTATAAAAAAAAAAAAAAAAAGCAAATTTACGCACAACAAAAACTGGAGGAACCCAAATTAGCCACTGACTTTGAAAATATACCTCTATTCTCAATGACCCCGAACTGTCTTTTTATACGCTTGGAAACCATTTTTCTGATGAATAATATTTAATCACAAAGAAAGAAAATTGCTTGCGTAGTTTCTTCATTAACTCAGGAAACAGCCACAGCTTGTTAAATCCACCACAAGCCAACTCCTACGAAAAATTAAAAAAGGTGTTACTCTCAATTTTACTATCTGAGAGAAGGGGACTGCAACAATTATTGGAAACTGAAACATTGTAAAATAGAAAACCATCCCAACGTCTGCGTCTTGTACAGACTTGTAGAGTAAGCGGAAGTTAACTGTATCAAATCAAAGGAGCAGATGACAAAAATAAAGGCAACGCAGAAGTATAAAATTTCTCCTACACTACAGTAACATAAAAGATAACACATTCATGAGGTAATAAAAAGATTCCACTAAGAAACAGGAAAAAAATAGAAGTTACCAAAAATGTTGGTAAGACCTACGGATTCGTATATAAAATATATCCATTCAAAATTATAAAAATAAGGCAAAACTCGGAGTAAGAGGTTTCACAATATGGCACAAGGCACATTTTAAAAAATGACACTAAACTCTGTTGTAAAGGCTCTGTAAAGAACCTCTCAGCTCCTAGGGGATTTGATGTAGGCAAATTCTTGTAGGTTCTGGGATTTGAAATTTGTATTACGAATCTGCCTTGGATCGGTCACGTCAGATTTATAACCTCTCACTGGACTGTCCTTTGATAAGAATTCTTGTAAAAACTGCCCGGCGAAGTTGACGCTCTGCCGTTTTCTTTTCAACTCTCTCCCCGTTTTTTCCAACTGCTGATAGCAGTCCTTTTTATTCTCAATGGGGTCATAAAATTCGGCTCCAGCCAAAATTTTACGTGCTAGAAAAACTTGATTTCCATTGTTCAATATATGTAAAATCCCCTTCCGAGTATTCAAAACAATAGATTCACAAGATCTTAGTGCTTCGCCACTTGAGGGTAAAAGGCCATAAAATGGTTAAGGAATCTTTCTACTCGGTTTTTTGTTGAATGTTAAAGTTTGCAGTGTCGGGATTCGATACATTAACAAACTATCGTTACAGGGTCGCTCGTAATTTGGCCGTCTAGAATAATCACACGATTTTCATTGGAGGAATAAAATTCAGTAGAAAAGACAACGTAGTTTCAACAAATAAGCATTAACTTAATAACGACAAGAATACAAGTTGGTAATAGATTGGAGGGTAATGTCTTTTTGTTTGGTTAATAAAGTTCTGAAATAAAATGTAAATTGTCTTTGTGTACATATGTGAGAAACAAAGAAATATTGTTAGATGTGCGTTTGCATGAAAAAGTCTACAACGTGCGTGCGTGGTTCATAGTGAAGCGGATACAAGTGATAGAAATTGTTTCTTACTGTTGGCGGCGCAACGCCGGCAATAGTAAGAAACAATTTCTATCACTCGTAGTCTGAAGTTTGTCAACGCTGTCGCTTTTAACACGAACGAGGTCGTGAAGATAATAAGCAAGAGTTGCGTGGCTGTGTGTATCCTGATTGGAAACGGATTTCGTATGTTTTTATACACTTTTTCGTAACAAAATCAGTTCCAGAGTTAAATTATTTATTTATTCCTAATTGGCCCTAAAAAGCCACGTGGTATGTATTGGGCGGTATCTACCTAAAAATAATAATGACTAATACAACAAACTTTCTGATTTGTATTCTTTGATTTTATTGGTGTGTTTTAAGATGTAAGTATTTTCTTGAGTGTGATTGGTTTATAAATATTGTATTTGATATTTTAGTGGACACGGCAAATGCAGGAAATTTGATATTGTTTTTTACAACAAAATGAAATTTTTATCCAGGGAATCCGCGCAGATTACAAATTCAAATGACTTATCACATAATGGAGGGGACTACAATCGAGCAACCCACGTTACCGATGAACCATCCGACATTCAATTTCGCTAATATAAATATATGGATCAAGAAATTTTCAACTCAAAGAAAATTACATCACAGCGTCTACGATATTGCTACATTGTCGAAAAACTACCCACTGAAATAGTCGTAAAGGTGAACGACTTATTGAAACTATGCCCGAAAACCGTCCATATAATATTAGGTTGGTGCAAAAATAATGACGTAATAATGTCGTTTTTTGACGTAACGTCAAAAAACGACATTATTACGTCATTATTTTTGCACCAACCTAATATTTTACGCCAAGCATTAATTAAACGGATGGGGAAATCTAATGAAAGCATACTACACGATTTTCTCAATTACTACGCCACATGAGGTCGATACTGGGAGACAGTACAATGGCCGATTCTATTCTAAAAAGGATGTGGTTAGATAAATTACGTACAAAAGCCAGGCAAATTTTAGCGCCTATTAGAAGATGAAAACCTTAAGAGTTTAGCTGATGTTGCTGAAGTAATTCATAACACAGAAAGCAACAGATTACTACAACCGAATCTCAGAAAACAATACAAACAACACAGAGTTAACACAACTCGAGAAAGCTGTATCAGAATTAACCAAAAAAATAGTGATGTTGCATTAACATAATAACAATAGATGCCGTTCAAAGCAAAGACAGGATGGAACAAGACGACATACTAGCAGGCGTAGGCCTGGTTTAAGAAACGTATACTACAGGTACTATAAGAAATTCGGCAGCAACGCGTAGAAATGCAAAAAGCCATTCTAGTTTTAGGAAAACTGTTCATATAATAAATAAATGCGACTGCATTGACTGGATAAACAATATAAAAATGTCGCCTATACAACATCAAAAACAGCTCCACTCAGATGATACAGTGTGTAAAGATTTTACCATCTTACCAATTCTAAGTTCTAGAGTCAGACACAAAACTTAGTTGATATAAACAGCAACTTTCGAAAATAGGCACAATTTAAGAAACAAGACGGCCACTGCGTAAAATTTTAAAAGGAACAACAAATTTATTTACAATTTATAAATTCGAAAAGTACGAAGAAAGGGTTGCACAAAAATTTCCCTTTGTGCGTCTCTTTGGGCAGGATAACACTTTCATGAGGTAACAAAAAAGAGATTATCCACAGAAACAAGCCAAATAATATTTAACAATTAGTTTGATGAGAAACGGATTCATATACAAAAATTAATCCCTTCAAAAATAGAAAAAAAAAACGTGAAAAACTTTAAAATTTTTCAAATAGCACCCACCTTTGTTCTTACAGTATGCACAAACAGAGCGTCTCAGCTCGAAGCAGTTATTTTTTGTGTGTGTTTTCAACCTCTTTTCTCCAGGGTTCTTAGAATTTTGTCACAAGATCAGGCCTAATTTATGACATATGATTGGACCGTCGTTTGAAGTGTGGTGGTTCTATCCGTTCTCATCAACGGCACATCATTGTCTCTTTGTTCTTCTGTGCCATCCGCTGATAGCAATGCTTTTTATTCAAAAAGTGATCGTGATATCGACTCTAAACAAAATTTGACATTGGCCAGTGAACTTGTTTCTTACTGGCCAACATATAAAAAAAAACCTATTCAAAAAATAAATCCGAAACATTTTAATTTTGGCGGTTCACCGCTTGAGCTTAGAAGGTCATAAAAAATGCACAGAATTTAACTCACAAACGGTTCGGCCTTCAGAAGAATAAACGTTTCTCAAAAGCATGTATAGAGACGGATATACACTCTAGACGGATATACATAGATCTTTAGCATTTTTTTTGACAAATAATAAAAATAAAAAGTTTATATTCACACCCCAAGAGAATGTGCAATAAACAAACTTATTTTATTGCAAGTTTTTTTTATTTATTTCTTTTTATAGGAACATCTTCATTGAAAAAGATTTTCTTTTTACACTAAGGCATACATTTTAGAAAATTTTATACACCAAAAGGTATAGTAATATTTTTTCAACTTTTTAATAGGAACATATTTATAGAAAATTTTATACACCAAAAGGTATATTAATATTTGGTCAACTTTTTTATAGGAACATATTTATAGAAAATTTTATACACAAAAAGGTATATTAATATATTTTCAACTTTTTTATAGGAACATATTCATAGAAAATTTTATACACAAAACGGTATATTAATATTTGTTCAACTTTTTAATAGGAACATATTTATAGAAAATTTTATACACAAAAAGGTATATTCATTTTTTTTTTACTCATCTGTTTCATATGAATGAATTTAAGAAAACTTAAGTAACCACTGATTCCATCATAGTTTTAAAAATACCCTTAAGTCTGGTTTTGATACCTTCAGATCGTAACCAAAATAATACTATCTGGGTATTTTCATTAATAGTTCCACTAGCAACTTATATGGTGTCCTGAGAAGGATTATATCTACAAGCTACTACCTTATCTAACTCACAAACATGAATAATAAACTTTACATCCTTGATTATAAGAGTTTTATCACTCTGACAATTGCCATTGCAAGATTTCAAATCCAAGTTTCCATCACTCATTTTGTCTATTGATTCTTGGTAAAGGTACCAATAGCCTTTCAGGAGAATTACTATTTTTCCTAAATTATTAACATGAAAATTTCTTTTTAACATTTCGGTGCATTCATTTTTGGGAAACTTATTGACAATAAGTTTAATCATGCAATTCAGTAGAAACAGACTGGCAAGAAAGCCACAAACTACGGTAGAGCGCAAGTAACAAATCAAACAAAATCTATCCTTATAGTCTTCAGCCTATGATTAGAAAAAAATATCCTAATTTTTGATAGAAATAAATTTTTGTTCATATGAAATAACAATAATTCCAACATCTTTTCAGTTAGGTTTATGACAGCGAGTCTTTTCATCATCCTTGAGGAGACCGCCCAACATTCGCTGTCGTAGTGATTTTCCAAGCGTAGCTTATATGTGGCACAAGGCCGAAAGTAGAGGGCACCCAATGAGGGTCGAACTCACTACTCAGTTGTAATTGTTCTAGCGAGACAAGCTTTCTAACCATTACACTGATTAGAGGTGCCCAACATTCGCTGCCGTATAAGAGAACAGATGAGACGTAGCAGCTCAGTACTCTTTTCTTTGTCACCAAAGAAATCCTCCTGGTTCGCAGTACTCTGGCCAGCTTTTGGAATGCATTATTGGTCATCCCAACCCGTCTTCGGATCTCAGCGTCGTACCTATCGTCCTCCGTTAAAACACTTCCATCCGCAGGTGCTTAATTTTAGTGTTCTCTACCTGCAAATCGCATTTCGGGCTCATCCTTTTACTGATGAGCATTCATTCTGTCTTCTTGTAGTTTATGGTTAGTTCCTTCTTCTCGTTCTCCCTCGCTACTTTCTGTAGGAGGTTTTGTGGTTTCTTTTCCGTACGACATTTATAGGATGATTTTGATAGATTTCGAAAATATGGTGTCGTAGTGAATACAATTAA
The DNA here is from genome assembly GCA_963932145.1 of Acanthosepion lycidas. Classification (NCBI taxonomy): domain Eukaryota; kingdom Metazoa; phylum Mollusca; class Cephalopoda; order Sepiida; family Sepiidae; genus Acanthosepion; species Acanthosepion lycidas. The sequence goes on along the minus strand of OZ010571.1, from coordinate 146,305,758 downwards.
ATGTAAGTTTGGATTGCCTGACTTTTTAGGTCATAAGATCGATAAAAATGGAATCAACCCATTATCTGAAAGAACCGAATATATCCACTGTTTCCTGGTTCCTAAAACTATAAAAAGTCGGCGCCAATTCCTTAGCCTGATGAATTTTTATAGGGAATTTATCCCCAATGTGACGGAAATAGTTTCCCCATAGACAGATGTTTTTCAAGGACAAAAGAAAAAGAAATGTGATACAAATCTTTATGAAGAAGAGTTTTCAGGATTTCATTCTGTAAAGAAAAGTTAGCCAATGTTACTGACCTCACTTTACCCAATCATGAAGCAGTTATCCTTGGCAACATATACTTCGGGTTTTAACATTGAAGCAGTCTTGCAACAGCGTGAATTAGATAAATAGTTACTAGCGTTTTTCTTCTCGAAGAAATTATCAGCGACCACTACACGGTTCAGTACTTTCTAGAGTTAATGGCAGTGCACTGTGCCATCCGATACTTCCGACATTTCCGACATTTCTTGGAAGGTAGGTTTTTCACCTGCTTACAGTCCATAAACTTTTAATCAGAGCATTCAAGGGGAAATCAGATCACTATTCTCCTCGGGAACTTACGCACCTTGATTTCATCAGCTAATTTACAACTGAAATTCCACATATCAAAGGTTCCGCAAACATTCTAGCAGACAAATTCGCCGGGAATATTTCTGCAATTAATATAGTAATAAATCTTCCCAAAAAGATGATGAAGATCTAAAATCTCTTCTTGAGGACAATAATTCTTCATTTAAAATGAAGGAATTATATATTCCGCAGCTGAAACATTACATTTTGTTCGACATTTCTCCAGAATATTTGAGGTCTTTTATTCCGAAAACTATTTGACTCTCTGCACTCAATATCACACCCAGGTATATAAATGACTTGCAGGTTGATTAGTAAAAATTACATTTGGCCTGGAATCAATAAGGGCACGAGGGATTGAACACGTCATTGTGTACCATGTCAAAAAACCAAAACAGTGTATCACAGTAAATCAGCTCCTACATTTTTTCCAGTTCCTGATACTTGTATTCGTCATGTCCATATCGACATCACCGGACTATTCCCTCCTTGTCATAATTATTACTATCTCCTCACCTGCATTGATAGATTCAGCCGCTGGCCTGAAATACTTCCCTTTACTGATATGAGTGCGAAGCTAGTTGCGCTGGGTTTTGTAACTGGTTGGGTCAGCAGATTTATTGTTCCCACGATCATCACCGCGGATAGAGGAACACAATTTGAATCCTCACTCTTCGCTTCCCTAACCAACCTGCTTTGTACAACCAGAAGTCGTACAACCGCTTACCATCCTGAAGCTAACGGTATGACAGAATTTTTTCATCGTTCTCTGAAGGAATCCCTGAAAACAGCACAGAATTATACATCTTGACTTCAGAATATTCCATTAATACTTTTAGGATTAAAAACATCTGTAAAATCAGATTCACGGAATTCTGCGGCCGAACTTGTATATGGCACATCTTTATGTTTACCAGGAGAGTTAATAATCAAACCAAAAAAATCACTCTTGGATTCTGCTTCATTTGCAGATATATTGAGATTGAAGATGTCTCAAATAACATCCCCATGTAGTATATGTGCCAGAATCACTCAAAAGCTAGTAAATGACAATGCAACCAAACATCCCTTAGGACCAGAGGTTCTTATAAGGTAGTAAAGCATAGAGAGTTGTGATTAATAATAGACAAGAAACTATTTCTATTAACCGACAAAAAGTGGCACATGTAGAAAATATTGGTGATAATTCCTTAGAAGCCACCAATCAAACACAAGATAGAATTTCAAAGAGCGGTCGTCATATTAGGTGGCATAAGAAACTTACCTAATATAATAAAAACTCTTTCTTGTAATTGTTGTACAATTATCACGCTTGAAACTTATCCGTAGCAACTCTCAAATATAAGAAACCTGATCTCTAAAGCAACCCTCTCTCTTCCGGGTTTACCTCTTTCTAACTGGGGTAATGAACTTTCCACGCTGAAGCTAAAAGGGCGGTGAACGCTTCAAGCATAAAACACACGAACCAATTCTCACTCAGACATATTACTGAACATTTTGTTGTGTACACAATTTATATCTAACAAAAGAAACTTATTTTAAACTTTCCTTTTGTTATTTTGTCTAATAAATCTTATCTTGCATTGTAAATCAATTAGTCTGTTATTTGTGCATATACTCTTTTCCTCACCATTATTTTACGTACTTCAAATGCTCCCGTAATAAACCTTACGCATTTATTTACTGAAGTAACTAATAACTAAATATGTTTTGTTAGTTTTACTTTCTGAAAGTGCTGACATTCTTTACATGATGTTTTTATTGATTTGCTACTTTTTACCAAATAGTAACTCGATTTTATCATTTTTTGTATTGAAGTTGATATCCCAGGGCGTGATGGATTATATAGATTGCCTAGTACCAATTTTGTGAGCACTTGCATTTACAAAAAGGTTGCGGAAAAGTTAATGACAAGTCTCATACAATAGTTTGATGTTCATTTCTCAGACATAGCTTCAACTGATCATGAAAGACTTTAATTTCATCAGTAACATAGTGTTTCACAATTTACTGCAAATCATATACATTTACAGTAATTGCGTTAGCTGGTCGAGATAAGCAATTAGTTACTATACTCTGAATATCTTCTACGTGAAATTTCGCTAACATATTCACTAAGAAGGCAAAGATGACATTTTCGTCTGTGAAATTTAATTGACGATTGACATTTGAAAACATTATAAAGAGGTTTGTGGTCGGTTAATCACAGTACATTCCTGCCTTCTATCTGGTGTTTAATGTGCAAAACTGCCCGCTAGCAATTCCCTATCGAAGGGGAAATATTTTTGCTTTTCCTGTAGTCATTTTCGGGAAAAAGCAACCGGAATCGCAAGCTGAGATTTGTGTTGGGATAGGCGAGAACAGTTAAAGTCTTTTTTATAGTTTCAAAATATTCCATCTTTTCTTTTTTTAGTGTTAAGTCTTTGGAATTTGGCTTCACTCGTATGCATTCAGTGGAGCAGGAAAACCATATTGTTAAAACGTGGAATGACCTTGAGAAACTGGTCATTCCAAGGAATAGACGCAATGATTTATAATCGTTTGGTGACAGAAAGTCATTTAACTCAACAAGGTTCTTAGCTCTGGGTTTAATACTATTGCTAAAACTGCTGAAACCCAGAAATTCAAGTTTCTGAGCACCGATAAACGTTGTGATAGAGAAGTTTTAAGGTCGTACTGACTGAGTTTTTGTGGAACTTTGTCAAGGTGCTTGGAATAAGTTTCTTCGTCGTCAGAGAAGATAAGGATGTCAATATATACACATCTATAGTTCCACCTTGAAAAGGAATCTCGCTTTTCATTATGTACTGGTTGTGGAAGCTTTCTGATTGGTTGGTCAAACTATGAGTTTGTTTTTTGGCGATTTTTATTATCCGTCTATTTTTTTCAGATAGTGAAATTGTAGTTTTCTTTTTATTTATTTTACTTATTTATTTAATTATTTATTATCCGTCTATTTTTTTCAGATAGTGAAATTATGGTTTTCTTTTTATTTATTTTACTTATTTATCTGTCACCATGATTTTATACAGAATAAATATCCAACTGGCATTTCTAGACCACCCGTTTTTCAAATTCCTTACATGATCACATCGAAGATATCTAATTTGAACTTGTAAATTTAATTAAGATCAACCAAGATAGATTTGAAAATCCTACAGTGCTAATCCTTATGTATTTTTATGAAACTTTACAGAGTTATTCACTAAGCCATATAACTCCATTCAAAGTGGAGAGATCGTTATTCATCGAACATAATCTTTTATTCGCTATTTGATATTGCGATATTTCAAAGGCTTTTCTTTTCCTTTTCCCTTTTAGAGCGACAGCACAAAAAAGATCCAAAAAGACACGAAGAGTGTAAGAGACACAGAAGTGAACATTTTATTGAACTATTGATAACTTCATCTTCGTTCCTTTCTTTATCCTTTTGTAACATGTTTTGTTCATGCATTGATTAGTTGTTGTGTTAATTCTATGCATTTATCCTTTTTTACCTGGACTCACATGATTCTGCCAAATACTGTTTGTAGGACAAATGCACCAGGACGCATAAAATAAAAAATACTTTCCAAACCCGCAACAAAATTATTGACGCCCGCCGTGATATTCTCCTAGATATATATGTACGAAAACAAACAATAATGCAAACAGTCAACTATGGATAATTTAGGTAATTTTTTAAAGACCCGGTAATGGTGCAGTCCACCAAATATTTTTTGGGGGGACAAGGAGGTATAAAATGATTTCTATTCCCGCATCAAGATAAATCAATTAATATTTATTTTATTGATACTAACATAGATGTGTTGGAGTTTTGGCTAAACATTTTTCGTGAAATTCTGTCAAGTGAGAATAAAAATTATCGGCATGCATAAAAGAATCCTTTAAAATTCGAGAAAGCTTGTTCATTAATTGATTTGTATTACATGAAACTTTCAGCATGAATAGAAAAAATTCCTTTCAAAGAACCAAAAGACTCTTCTCTTGGAATTAACATTGGTTTGTAAGGTGATAAAAATCTAACAGACATCAATCACATTACCTGTATTTCCACTTAGGCGGTGGGATTTCACATTGTCCGTAGGGAATAATAGTTTCGTTTCTTTGGATGAGAGTATCCTTTATTTTGCATAAATGCATCTTTATATGGAACAAAAAAAAATCTGTTCAATGAAAAATGGTCTTTTTATTTTGAATAATAGTCTCTTCTTAAATATAAGCGCCCTTTTTGTTTCCATTCTTTTAAAAGTTTAATATAGCAGATGAGGAAATTGAACATAGAATAGGCTACGCTTAAGGTAGTTTTGCCCAACACCGAAAATTGCTACAAAAACAAAATATTAACTTGAAAACTCAATCCATGTTTTTAAATTGTCGATTTTTTAAGGTCGATATTTTGAAATGGATATCATGCATGGCGCAAAAACCGTCCAGAAATATATAAACACTTAGCTGTATGAAAGCGATTCCTATCATAAGTGCCTAAAATGGTGTTGAGTAAGTGATGCCTATGGGTCTTGGCAAACTATAGAATCCCAAGTACTAGATAACAGATGAAATCACTTGAGGACTTTCAACTGCAGCAACAACAAAAATGGATATCACACCTAACTTGAGACAATAATGACATAATAAAGATGTGGACATTACTTTAAAGAAAAAAGTTTAGGAAGGAAATCTCCAACCATACTGGAAAGACGGATAACGGTTACTGAACTTGGGAAATCTGTTTTCCTAAAAACCTCCTGTTTCGGAAGAAAGATTTTATACATTTCAACCGACCCTACAACAAGCTGCTCGGTCAATGAATGTTAAATACATCCTTATAATGAAGCGGCTAATATTACCATTACGTTATACCATTTTGTTCGTAGTTTACGTGTTCCATTGATGGTAGTCTCAGCATCTTCCTGTAAAACTTCATCCTGGGTATGGCGGTAAACTACACTAGCGTCCTGAGTATGGCGATGCATCCGGCAGCAATGGCTCAGATCAGGAAGATTTGAGGAGCGATGAAACAACTTTTAATTGCTGGTGTTCCAAGTCCACTCTGACCGCGAGGTGTTAGTACCTGTAAAAGTCTAAGCTATGGGCAAACTACGATCAAAACAATATGAAAGTGTATAAATAGGTTTTAATACCGGGAATACATTTTTGGAAAAAATATTACCTGGAATACATTATTAACAGCAATACATTCTTGGAAAAAAAATTACCTGGAATATATTATTAACAGCAAAACATTTTTGAAAAAAAATATTACCTGGAATACATTATTAACAGCAATATATTTTTGAAAAAAATATTACCTGGAATACATTATTAACAGCAATACATTTTTGAAAAAAATATTACCTGGAATATATTATTAACAGCAAAACATTTTTGAAAAAAAATATTACCTGGAATACATTATTAACAGCAATACATTCTTGGAAAAAATATTACCTGGAATACATTATTAACAGCAATACATTTTTGAAAAAAAATATTACCTGGAATACATTATTAACAGCAATACATTTTTGAAAAATAATATTACCTGGAATACATTATTAACAGCAATACATTTTTTAAAAAAATTTTACCTGGAATACATTATTAACAGCAATACATTTTTGAAAAAAAATATTACCTGGAATACATTATTAACAGCAATACATTTTTGAAAAAAATATTACCTGGAATACATTATTAACAGCAAAACATTTTTGAAAAAAAATATTACCTGGAATACATTATTAACAGCAATACATTTTTGAAAAAAAATATTACCTGGAATACATTATTAACAGCAATACATACTTGGAAAAAATATTACCTGGAATACGTTATTAACAGCAATACATTTTTGAAAAAAAATATTACCTGGAATACATTATTAACAGCAATACATTTTTGAAAAAAAATAGTACCTGGAATACATTATTAACAGCAATACATTTTTGAAAAAAAATATTACCTGGAATACATTATTAACAGCAATACATTCTTGGAAAAAATATTACCTGGAATACATTATTAACAGCAAAACATTTTTGAAAAAAATATTACCTGGAATACATTAACAGCAATACATTTTTGAAAAAAAATATTACCTGGAATACATTATTAACAGCAATACATTTTTGAAAAAAATATTACCTGGAATACATTATTAACAGCAATACATTCTTGGAAAAAATATTACCTGGAATACATTATTAACAGCAATACATTTTTGAAAAAAAATATTACCTGGAATACATTATTAACAGCAATACATTTTTGAAAAAAATATTACCTGGAATACATTATTAACAGCAATACATTCTTGGAAAAAATATTACCTGGAATACATTATTAACAGCAAAACATTTTTGAAAAAAAATATTACCTGGAATACATTATTAACAGCAATATATTTTTGAAAAAAATATTACCTGGAATACATTATTAACAGCAATACATTTTTGAAAAAAATATTACCTGGAATACATTATTAACAGCAATACATTTTTGAAAAAAAATATTACCTGGAATACATTATTAACAGCAATACATTCTTGGAAAAAATATTACCTGGAATACATTATTAACAGCAATACATTTTTGAAGAAAATATTACCTGGAATACATTATTAAGAGCAATACATATTTGAAAAATAATATTACCTGGAATACATTATTAACAGCAATACAGTTTTGAAAAAAAATATTACCTGGAATACATTATTAACAGCAATACATTTTTGAAAAAAAATATTACCTGGAATACATTATTAACAGCAATACATTTTTGAAAAAAATATTACATGGAATACATTATTAACAGCAATACATTTTTGAAAAAAAATATTACCTGGAATACATTATTAACAGCAATACATTTTTGAAAAAATTATTACCTGGAATACATTATTAACAGCAATACATTCTTGGAAAAAATATTACCTGGAATACATTATTAACAGCAATACATTCTTGGAAAAAATATTACCTGGAATACATTATTAACAGCAATACATTTTTGAAAAAAAATATTACCTGGAATACATTATTAACAGCAATACATTTTTGAAAAAAAATATACCTGGAATACATTATTAACAGCAATACATTTTTGAAAAAAAATATTACCTGGAATACATTATTAACAGCAATACAATTTTGAAAAAAATATTACCTGGAATACATTATTAACAGCAAAACATTTTTGAAAAAAAATATTACCTGGAATACATTATTAACAGCAATACATTTTTGAAAAAAAATATTACCTGGAATACATTATTAACAGCAATACATTCGTGGAAAAAATATTACCTGGAATACATTATTAACAGCAATACATTCTTGGAAAAAATATTACCTGGAATACATTATTAACAGCAAAACATTTTTGAAAAAAATATTACCTGGAATACATTATTAACAACAATACATTTTTGAAAAAAAATATTACCTGGAATACATTATTAACAGCAATACATTTTTGAAAAAAATATTACCTGGAATACATTATTAACAGCAATACATTCTTGGAAAAAATATTACCTGGAATACATTATTAACAGCAATACATTTTTGAAAAAAATATTACCTGGAATACATTATTAACAGCAATACATTTTTGAAAAAAATATTACCTGGAATACATTATTAGCAGCAATACATTCTTCGAAAAAATATTACCTGGAATACATTATTAACAGCAATACATTTTTGAAAAAAAATATTACCTGGAATACATTATTAACAGCAATACATTTTTGAAAAAAATATTACCTGGAATACATTATTAACAGCAATATATTTTTGAAAAAAAATATTACATGGAATACATTATTAACAGCAATACATTTTTGAAAAAATTATTACCTGGAATACATTATTAACAGCAATACATTATTGGAAAAAATATTACCTGGAATACATTATTAACAGCAATACATTCTTGGAAAAAATATTACCTGGAATACATTATTAACAGCAATACATTTTTGAAAAAAAATATTACCTGGAATACATTATTAACAGCAATACATTTTTGAAAAAAATATTACCTGGAATACATTATTAACAGCAATACATTTTTGAAAAAAAATATTACCTGGAATACATTATTAACAGCAATACATTTTTGAAAAAAAATATTACCTGGAATACATTATTAACAGCAATACATTTTTGAAAAAAAATATTACCTGGAATACATTATTAACAGCAATACATTTTTGAAAAAAATATTACCTGGAATACATTATTAACAGCAATACATTCTTGGAAAAAATATTACCTGGAATACATTATTAACAGCAAAACATTTTTGAAAAAAATATTACCTGGAATACATTATTAACAGCAAAACATTTTTGAAAAAAATATTACCTGGAATACATTATTAACAGCAATACATTTTTGAAAAAATATTACCTGGAATACATTATTAACAGCAATACATTCTTGGAAAAGAAATATTACGTGGGATACATCATTAACAGCAATATATTTTTAAAAAAAGAATATTACCTGGAATACGTTACTAACAGCAATATATCCATGAAAAAATATTAGCTGGAATACATTATTAACAGCAATACATTATTGATAAATAATACCTGGAATACATTATTAACAGCAATACATTTTGAAAAAAAATATTAGCTGGAATACATTATTAACAGCAATACATTTTTGAAAAAATATTACCTGGAATACATTATTAACAGCAATATATTTGAAAAAAATATTACCTGGGATATATTATTAGCAGCAATACATTTTTGAAAAAAAATATTACCTGGAATACATTATTAACTGCAATACATTTTTTTTTTAAATTGCATCATTAAAAATCTTGTCGGCATTAAATAACCCATTGAGGTTGATATGCCGTAAAACAAACCAAACCAAACAAACCAAACCAAACCAAACCAAACGAAACTAATCTTGTAAAACGATATCTGTAAAGAGATTGTCTAGCATTCTCTGCGAATATTTATATTACATACCCGCTCAGTATACTTATCTTTGTTTCTGACGAAGCCTTGCGGTTTCTTCGTACATTGCTTTTTTTAATGCATTTTTTCCTATTAGCATGTGCGTTCAGCTTTCGGTGTCTCATTTTCTATCCTCTGCTAAAATGTTCCAAATATTTAAACCTTTGTACGTGCTTGAATCTTTCTGATTCGAAACTTGGATATTTTCTTTTGTTGAAAACTATACATTCGCTCTTCTTGCAACTAATGTTTAGTCCCCACTTACAGCTTTCCTTCACTACCTTGTCCAAGAGTCCCTGTAGTTTAACTTCTGTGTCTGCTAGCGTCATCTACAGATCTTCTATTGTTGAAATTACGCCCGCGTTAATAAATCATGGTGGGGTTTCCAGATTCGTTAAGATAGACTTAGTGAAGAAGTTAATTACATATGCTGAGAAGACACATCGTTGTATTACACTATTTTGGAGGATAAAGTAATTTTCTATACGTATGCAGGCGGTTTGATTCCATTATAAGTTTTGGTTTATTCTAACAGATTTCTCAAATAAATCTCATTTTCCTATAAGTCTAAAAAGATACATAAAGACGGATTTTATCAAATGTTTTGGCGTAATATATAAAACACAAGTACAAATCCTTCCACAATGGTTAGTTCAAGTCCAACCAACATCCACCGAAATAATCAGTTATATAAACTAGTATCTAAATCACGACAAATGCACCGATAGTTACTAGTTAGGCATACCTACGCGCCTTTTTACATAAAGTATATAAAGTTTTTCTATAACATTTCATTCGCAGTTATAACCTTAAAGTAATGGTCCTGCTCATTTATTTTTCTAGTCCTTTTAACTATACCGTTTCGTTACTTACTTACTTCGTAGTTTTTCAAAAGTCTCACCCCCATCAAAAAAAAAAAAAAAAAAAAAAGAATTAAAATTCCACCTTGTGCAAATTAATTTAAAGAAAATTAATAATTTTGTTATTATTTAATTATTTTTCGTAACTTTCCAAAGAAGCCTGATCCAATTCACATGTTAGCACTTCGTATGCAAAGTATACAAAGCCTTTCCTTGAAGATTGACTACTAATTCTCGATTGGATTTAAATCAAGAGACTTTCCGTGCCAGTCTACAGTACTTTGATTTGCTCACTGGTATGGCTTGCCACTGTTTTTGTGCAGCGTTACAATTTTCGTACGCTTCCTTTGAGTAATGTACACCGCAGACAATGGCTGTAGGACAACTAATCGACAGTCGCGACAATTACGGATGATGCAATATTTTTTAAGCTCAAACAAATTTCCTCATACACATTGAAAATAGATTCATATTACTGTACATCACTGCAAATGACCTAATCTGAGAAAAAAAAAAGAAATCCCTTACATCCTGTCCCTTCAGTGAGTATAAAACTGACCGTATGGCAAAAGAAAGGAAACTAAATCGGTTGTTTCATTTAATTTGAACAAGGGTTTATTTCTAATATAAGAAATATGTTGATAATAGTATAGACCATCCATCTTTAACAGAGTTACCTAAAAATACTCTACTGGAGTCCGTGATCGAGTTTATGTGAAAGTCACGACGGGATTGATGAGTAGCAATTTGTCGGGACCCTGTAGTGGAATCTCCTTTTAAAGTACTGAAATGTGTGGTAGTTTTCGTTATCTCACCGATCAATTGATTCGATTCGTATGAGTGATCGCAACCCAGCAAAAAATGATTTCTTTTATGAAGGTGACAGCTTTCTTCTATTGTAGGCCCGTAGGTGGAGACAAATTGTAGTGGTCACATTTGTTGATCAGCGGTATTAAATTTCAGAAAAAGTGCGCAAGAACTAGCATTGTTGGTTTGGTAAGTACATTTTGGTTAACCTGGTAATATCTTCTCGTAGTAAGTACATAATTACCCGCAATTTTCTAATAAAACATGTAATGATGACAAAAGACAGTCAAAGGAACTTAAATTAGATTGTTTTCTTTTTTCTAGAAAGAGAACATGCTATCAAGATGCATAATTGTATTAGATTCATTGTCTCCGATCCTGTTAAAGAAAGCCAGTGAATGTCACAACATTTCTGTTTATTCTCAAGTCCAGCTTTTTGCAAAAGACCGTGTCTACGCATCCGTCAACAATGCGTCTTCTCTTAGTGACGTTCTTTCTCTTTCTGCCAAGACGTAGCTCCGTTGTCTGGTTATTGAGGGTCACGTGACTGGTTAAGTGAGGTGCTTACTATTTGGGGAAGAGAAAGGAAAGTACCAAGAAACTGGAATATTCATCCGGACTACGTTAATATTAAATGTTCGTTATGGAACAAGAAAGAAAGTTTGTCATATTTCTGGGTCAAAACAGAAATGGAGCTGATAGTTTGTGGTGGACGAATCTTACCATACGCCTATGTGCAAAGGGAGGTTTTCAAGCGGAGAAAATAATTCGCTTTTCTTTTGCATTATCTATATGCGGAGATATGATGCGCCGGATGCTGGGTAGCATTTCATTGATTCTTAATATTTTAAGTCATAGTCCAAAGACAAGGTTTTACATGCTATGTAGGTAGGTATTTGTAATATGTATAAGAAGACGGCGTTTACGACTTATCGTAAAGATAAGTGGTTTACACACGGTGTTGCCAGCTGTTTGTAGGATGTGAAAGAAAATGAGCTTCTATTGGTCTTTACCGTTTTCGATAGTGATATAAAATAAGTTTCAAAACTGACATTTGTAAATACAAACAAATATCGCACCCGACCGGAAGTTACTTCCGGCTACTCAAACGTCTGAAAGCGTCACCACGAAAAACAGAACGAATGCTGTTAATTTCCGGTGACTCAGCGTTTTCAGAAATCGAAACAAAAAAGCAAAACAAAATGAAACATACACAAGTCCTCCTAACTAAAAATAATGACCAGAAACTAATTTATATACACATGGAGTCCAAATGAAACTCATGTGTACATTCAAAACGTGGAAGGTAATTTTTATCTGACAACCAAAAGATGTTTACCAGGCAACGGTGCCAACCGCGGCCGAGACAAAACACAGCCGATTTCTTCCACCAATAAGACGGTTTCGGGGTAGAGCGACGTGCTCACTATCGACCCTCACCCTGCCGCCGCCGCCGCCACCACCACCACCACCAGTGAAGCCAGCCGCTCCCAGTCATGTAGCCGAACTCAGCTGCAGCAGCAGCAGCAGCCCAAGCCGTATCTTATGCGATAGTCCTTCTAAGGACGAACAGGCTACCTCAGCACTGCCTACACAGATCGCCTCTCTTCGTGAACGCCGACGCAGTCCTCTTAAGGGTGAACATCCGAAGATCGACTGGACCTCGAATACAGATGTTCCATCTACCTGCCTCTGAGCTACAGCCCTGAACCAAACCGGTCCTTCGACTGGTACTCCCCGACTTCACGTTTGAACTACTCCAAACAGTTCCTGTACATACTTTCGCCAGATTGATAAATAAAATTTGGCTTAGATTTTGAAATCCTCGCCTATGTTGTCCTTGCTTCGATCGTATTACGCTATATAATTTTTCTGCTTGTGGAGTCAACAGCACCAGATTGACGCCCCGCAACACAAAGTACGGATAACTCTTTAAGAAGCAAGGAATCGATTTGACATTATATTTAGGAGTAGAATCTCTTTTCTATATTGATAAAAAAATTATTACTTTACCATTCTTACAAATATTGTCGACAGAAGAATGGTTTAATGAATGCTAATCTTTAAAAATGATTCCTCAAAATAGCATTTATTACTTTTTTTTACTAGCGAGACAGTGAACCTCACAAGTGCCATTAAAAGCTTTCTTCCTGACGGTATGAAGATATCATCTAGATAAGTCATATTCATTCTCGTGTTGCTGGAAAGAATATATTTATAAAGAGTATAACTATTATACATTTTGTGTAGAAAGACGACCGACTTTCGTTACACTAAATTGTTTAACATAGACACTTTCATTCATTATGAGATGTATATCAGCTCATAGGAAAGGGGTCGCAAGTCGACTCACAAAATGGGCTGTACGCAATGGTGTATTAACTACGGTATTCGCTATGATTGTATTAATAAACCATGTTGTAGCGGACCGTGGGGTGAAGATATAAAGAACACACGTGAGTTAAAATTTCCTGTTAGCCGGCCCAGCTACATGAGAATGCTGGACTTTAATTAAGTCCAAAGAAAACAAACAAGACCGATAATTATATACAAAAAATGTATGTATTAACAACAAGTTACAAGCACATGGACAGTTACATTGAGTTTGTGTGGTGAATATTATGTGTGTGTGTTGTGGTGAGTGTTCGTACGTACGTGTATTGTTCTTAGTGTGTTCCCAGAATTTTGGAAACGCTGTATCTGTGAGAGCTCACATATGCAAGGTGGTATAAGGCCCAAGGCCTGATGAAAAAAGAGATCGAGGCAAAGGGTCACCCAGTATTTATAGCCAGGGGAGAGAGACTCCTGGTGAAGAATTAAGGAACTGATGAGGAGCTAACTCCGACTACGTTATTAAATATTTCACTTTTCTTTTGGCCCGGTGTTTTCCTCATCAGCCGTCAGAGGAGCTTACACAGTTTAACATAGACGCTTCCAACATTATTTTTTAAAAAAATATACCCTTTTTAATGAGTGGGTCAGTCTATTTAAGTAAAACCGTAATTATATATAATATCAAAGTACTTAATTGAAATCTTTTATACAGACGGCTTATTTTATATACATGTTAGTATAAATATGCATTGGGCCTTAAAAATATCACCTATGCGCATCTAAAGAGAAGTTAAATGTTAACTTCCAAAGAAAAGAAATTGATGTCCTTCTGATGAAAACGATCTCGATAAAAAACGTTTAAACTCAGTAATGTGAAGTAAAAGAAGTTAAACGCTAAAATTGTTTGACTGATGATGTGGCAAAGCGAGGCAGACATTACGGGAAGTCGAGACCGGAAATCGAAACAGGAAGTGAAGAAATGTAACGGACGAGAGAATCTTCGATTCGCAGCTTGTCTGTACTTGAAAATTCATAAATGGTACATTCGCATGAGATAGGGGTGTTATATATATATATATATATATATATATAAGTTATGACATATATATAACGTATGATATATATATATATAAGGTATTATATATATATATATATATATATATATATATATATAAGGTATTTTATATATATATATATATATATATATATATATATATATATATATATATATATATATATATATATATATATATTAGGTATGGTATATTTATGGCGTAAAGTGATTAATATCAGGGATAGAGCGTATGTAAATATGAAAGTGGAATTTGAAGTCACTATCCGATAACGACAGTTTGTTTCATGATTATACACTATGCTAAGACCTAATGACTGCGTATAAGCAAGAAATAGACTATCTGGGTGTTGCCTTCAGTGTCAATATATATATATATATATATATATATATATATATATATATATATATATATATATGCATAAAGTGAACATTGACGTCAACACTTACTAGCGACAGGCTGTTTCATACTAGACGCAATCGTTTTTTTCTCGGTTATTTATATATACGGGTCAGTGGTGCATTGTGGGTAGTCTATTTTGGCGGTTATTTTACCAGGAGTCGTTTATTTTATTTTTTTTTTATTAATTTGGGTTAAATTATTTTGCTTGTTTTTATTTATTTTTATTTTTAATTTTTATTTATATTTTTTATATTATACATATATTTATTTAATTTAATTTTAATGGGTGTTTTATTAACGTAGTAAAAATTTGTTTATTTAATAGTTTTGGTTTGGGATGATAAAGCTATTTATTCAATTTGGGGGTTGATTTGTAGTTTGTTCTAACTATTATTTTCGCGGGAGCAGTTTTTAATTTTTTTATTACTTCATTTATTTATTTGGATTGATTATCTTTACTTGTTTTTTCTACCCGTTAATTTATCGGGATCGGTTTGTTAGTTTGTTTATTTATTTGGATTAATTTAGATTTATTTATTTTATTTGTTTTTTATTATTTATTTATTATACTGTATATTTTTATTTACTCTTTTCGGTTTACAATTTTTAATAACATATCGGGCGGCATTTAAGCTAGCTCCTCTGGAGGGCTCTTAATTGCGCAGGAGATGCGATAGGCAACAATAAACTACAGAAGAACTCGAAATGGATCGCTGCATCAATCTTTAAGCTTACATTATAAAAGTTTAACGATAATTGTTCTGCCGCAACTTAATTTAAAGACACTTTGATGTACGTAGGTCTTTAATTTTAGTACAAACAATTATTTTTATTTCATTGGTGACTTTCGTTGGATTTCGCAATTAATTTCGATTATTCCTAATCTATATCCAAGTTATGAAAATTTTTATCGTACAAAAAATTTCGTCGCAAAAATTCATGTAAAAAATAGCCGAGAACAATAGCAGGAATGAAAACTTGGGTATCCAAAATTACAGGATTTTTAATTTGCTCACGGAGTCTGCCTTATTCCAAATGGTATGATATATTGTGCTACGTCCTCTAGGCGTAAAGTTGAAAAAGAGCGAAACACTGATATTCATATAAGGGTATTGCAGTATAAACGTACGTAATTTTGTTGATTTTTAATATTTTGCTTTTATATTTCAGACTTAGAAAGCTGAGTAGAGAACAAAACGAGAACACCAACTACAATGCCTTTTAGAGAAGAACAGAAAATGTTCTGTGTGCTGAGAAAATTGGAGGGAAATTCATCGCGAGATTCCGCGGAAAGTATGACAAGAATAAAAACCCCAGCAAAACTGGCATTTACGGTGGATCAAGAAGTTTGAGGCTACAGGGGCAATCAACAAAATGATAAAAACGTCTCAATCAGTCAAAGTTGTCAGAAAACCTATGTAATATCTCCAGAAAACATAGCAGTTGTCCGAGATTCAATAGGCAGGAGTCCGAATAAATCCGTCTGTAGAAGATGCCAGCACCCTGGCCTCACCAAATCCTCCCATGAGCCGGGGCAGAGGTGCAACCAGGGTTCAGAGGGAGCACCAGTGGTACTAACAAGATCGGGTCCCTCATACAGCATATGCCTCTCTGGAGTGAGCCGTAAACGCGAAACTGAGTGGTCTCCGCATTCTCCCGAACGCAACCCCACCATATTTTTATCTAAAGGATCGAATTTAGAGGAACAACCCCCACACCATATCAGAGTTAAAGGCATAATCACTCGAGAAATCAAAGCTATACCAAAAGAAGAGTACATCAAAGTCATCGACAACTTTGCCCGTAGAATTCTAGTGTGTCTTCAGCAGAACGGAACACATTTGAAGGATGTTCTATAAATGACGATAAAATATTTGCCATTAAAGCTAGTGATATAATGAATATGCATACACCTGGGTTCCCCCTCAGAGTAATATGATTGGCTGGTGTCAGACATAAATACAGACTGATGTGGAGATACAGGGAGGACGCCTATTGGCTACGCCTATGAAAGAAATTAGAAAATTTATTAACGACGCGTTTCGCCGAGAGCCACTGCTCTCTTTGGTTCCTTAGGTTAGAATGAAAGAATGACAAAACTGTACGCGAGGAAAAATGCCTTGGAATCTCTGAGGATTAGTGGTGATCTGAAATGAAATTGAATTAGTTTACCTTATCACCTCCAATGTCCAGATTACTTGTTTGTTTTATCTATATCTATATTATCTATATTTGCTAGATTTTAAATCAGTCAACCGAAACAATAAAGTTTATATATATACTTAGAATACACCCAGCCAAGCATGTACATATTTTAGAACCTTTTATTTGTATACTTGTACATACATGTACACATATATATGTCCAATCATATATATGTATATGGGCACATATATAAATATATACATACAAACACACATTATAGTGCTTTTTATGCATACTTGTACACATATATGCATACATAAAACTATTTCTTATATATACTTGTACACATATATGAATGTATATCTCCCCTCATATATACCCATGCACCCACACATGATATATATATATATATATATATACACACACACACACATATATATATATATATATATATATATATATATATATAATGTCATCCACAGACAGACTGTTTCGCTGTATCACAGCTCATCAGTGCGGCTAGACATCCGGTTGCCTCTAGCTAGGATCGAAACCCGACTGAATTGGTATCAGGCGGATATTCTACCACTAAGCTGTTATATATAATTATATAATTATCCAGCGTCCCTGACGATCCGCGTAGGTGAAACCTAGGTAGGTTTGCCTGGCTATTTAGGTTCATAGTTAGATTTGCTCTACTTAGTGTATTGAGCACTTTACTTAGTTACTTTTGCTTTACTCGTTTGGAGTTTTTTTTTCTTTGGACTCTGAACTTGGATTCTGGACGATTGTTTTTGCCTCAATTACATGTTCTTAGTTCTTTCTTTTTTTGTCCCTTATTTTTCCTTGGGTATTGGTTTGTTCATTTACAAGCCAAAACACCTAAGGTTTTTCCAGACGAGTATAATTACTTATATTTATAAGATTATATATATATATATATATATATATATATATATATATATATATATATATATTTGTGTGTGTGTGCGTGCGAGTATGTGTGTGTGTGCGTGTGTGTGTGTATTAGAGACAATTTAAAAATATCATTTGTCGGGGGTGAGAAAATTACTCTATGTATATGTCTGGGTCGGTGTGTATGCAAGCATACACACACACAAATATGTATTTATGGAGTATATTTTAGGGTCATGTTTTCATTGAAACATGTTTCATTGAATAATTTAGAAAAGTTTTGCCTACTTATTTTCAATTGGATCCTTTCATATTCACGGACAAGCTTTTGGGTGTCATTATTAAAGGAAGAGAAAAATTACCGTATTGATATATATTATTTTATTCCGAGTACTTTCGACATTAGCACGAGGTCATCGCCTGGGTGTTGTTTATTTCAGGACAAATATTGTTCATTATTTACAAAGACAAAATAGCTGCTTTCATCTGAAAGTTAAAATGTAAATGGTATATCCAACATTTCTATGCATTTAGAACATCATACTTTCCACATTCGCAATTCAGAAAAAAATCTTGTTGAAAATACATCTATAATTTTTCACGTAATAATAAACATAAAGTCAAAATTCTTAACGCTATCTATATTAAAAAATTGAAACCAAACCTTAATAAAATTAATTTTGAATACAGCACAAATGTTTTAAAATGCGCGCAATACAGTTTAAAATAGCAGTGTTTGCAATAATAGTTTCAATATATATTTCTTAAAAACTCTCGACACATCATACCTAGTTACCTCCCCTGATGCGCTGTCAAATCACCACTCAGCGTTCTTCAATTCACAAGTAAAAGATTTAACTTTCAGATGAACGCATCAATTTTGTCTTTGAAAATGAGGTATACTAAAATATTTGTCTTAAATAAACAACACCCTGATGATGACATTGTGCAAATGTCGAAATTACTTGGAATAAAATAATATGTATCAACGCGGTAATTTTCTCCCTTCCTTTAATAATGACACCAAAAAGCTTGTCCGTGAATATGAAAATATCCAATTGAAAACAAGTAGACAAAACTTGTCTAAACTATTCAATGAAATATGTTTGAATATATATATATATATATATATATATATATATATATATATATATATATATATATATATATATATATATGTATGTATGTATGTATTAAAATAGACACCAATGTCTCTAATATAGATTTAGATAAAACAAACATGCCAACAGTCGGACAGAGATTCTTGAGCCTGGACATTGGATGTAATAAGGTAATCTAATTCAATATGATTTATAGTCTCCAATTATCTTTACAGATTCCAAGGTATTTTCCTCACATACAGGTTTGTCTTTCTTTCATTCTAACCTAAGGAAACCAAAAGTAGCAGCCACTCTTAGCGAAACGCGTCGTTAATAAATTTTTCACTCTGTCTCATCATCTTCGTTCTTGTTTTGGATACTAGTACACATCCTACTAACAGGTATGATTCAATATATAAAAATGGATTTTTTTTTTTACTAGTGACCATTCTTTTTCTTTTCTCATAGTTATTACCGGATATCACTGATGATTAGTGAAAGAAGACATTAAAAATTTAAGAGATTTCTAATCATGTGAACATAATATATTCACTGCTAGACAAAGTCTACTTTGTCATTTTAAAGTACATCATAATAACTTAATTTACTCCATTTCAAATGCCTATCGACCGACTTCGAAAGAAAACAAACTGATACAAAAAAAAAAAAAAATGAAATTGATTTATTCGAACAGGTTGGCTCCAAGGTGGGTTAAAATTATCGAGAACTCTAATTGGATGAGAAATATTCATATATTTTTAGGCCAATTTTTATTGGATGAAAAATGTCGATGACAGAATTCAACGTCAGAAGGCTTTCTCATCCTTTTTTTATACTTTTAGTAAAGATTTACGTTTACACAAAAAGTTTAAGGATGGTTACACATATTTATATTGGCCAGAAATATACTGAAAAAAAATTTAGTCATTATGTGATCCAATATTTTTTCTTTTTTTTGTATAAAAGAATGATTCAACCAAAATTGACATTAAACTCTGTTATATCCTGTTAGACGTCCATTCACAGCGGGCGCGTAAAAGGACTCGAAAGGCAGCTTAAGAGTCATTTCAACATGCCTACCCACTGAATATATCAACAAAGGGAGAGGGATGAGAAAGAGGAGAAGGAGGAAGGGTTAAGCGAAAGGATCAAATAACATGTTCGTTTATTTGCATAGTTCATGAAGCATATCGAACAACAAAACAACAGCAAAAAGTAAAAGTAAAGGCAAAAAAAGGCAAAAAAACAAAAAAAACAAACAGTCTATCGAAAGACGCATCATGCTTTGGCTAAATCATGTATTTAAGTGCTGAGACGTTTTAAAGAGATGAATAATGAAAACCCATGGTCAGATAAACGTTGTATGGACTATAGACCTGATGTTCAATATTGTCGCATTCCGCCTCTTTTGTATTGGCAGCACTTCGGAAAAGGGTCTCTGAACAACACAGTAAGTAAAATTATTATTTCTTTTTTTTAATAATGAAATAAGTCAGCCTGATGGTTGAGTTGGTGGTGAATTTTTCGGTTTCAGTCACCAAACTAACATTTTCTATTCTAACCACTGTTCTGAGGATATTTTAATTCAATAAGTCAGTGTCTTAAGAGTGATAATTTTTTTTCTAAGTAAGTTCTCCACGCTAGAAAGATTGCACTAAAATAAACTTTCTCGCGCCATTCCCCACCTACAATCTGGCCTAGTATAAAACTAAGTATAACTTAGTAAATATTATCAATAACTATTGATTTGCTTGTTTAACAGCGGTACCAGAGGTCGGTGTTCGAAAGGTGATAAAAATTATAATTTCGAATACTGATTTTAAAATCTTCAGCGTAATCCACTTAGGAAGGGGGCAACGAAATATTTATATTTTATTTTGTCTATTGCCATAAAAAGCTAATATTGATAATAATAATTATGGGGATGGACTGCAAAAAGACAATATCCAGAGCTTCATAGTAAACTTGATGAAAACGAGATTGCAGTTCTCAGTTCTTGAGATGTTGATTGTTGCCACTTGATCTCAAATGATATCCGCGAATGCATGCATGCATGCACGCACGCACGCACGCACCATATATATATATATATATATATATATATATATATATATATATATATATATATAATAGAGATAGCAGAATGAGTGATGGTCGAAATAAACTCGTCTTCGATGTAAAATTTATAATACTAATAATATAAATTTGTTCCTCATTATTTGGTACAAATCTGACTATATATATATATATATATATATATATATATATATATATATATATATATATATATATATATATATATAATGTGCCTTGCAGAGTTCGCTAAGTCATAAAGCACGAGAGCAATTCAAGGTAGATTATTACAATAAAAAAATGTAATGATGTATGAGATGTGAACATGCGTAAAAGAGAAGGTAGCAGGAAGTGAAGACTGCAAAAATAAGGAGGATAGAAAAGATTGAGAATAAATACAGATGTGTGTCGGATTGAAAACTTTTCAGTATTGATTATATAGTCCTGAGTTATATATATATATATATATATATATATATATATATATATATATATATATATATATATATATATATATATTATAATATATTATATGTATGTATATACAAACATACATACAATATACATTATAGTAATCGAACATGAACATACAGACAAACGCCTAGCAATAAACTTGTAATAGACAATCATGCATCTAAATCTGAACATAAAAAAGAAAGTAAATGAATAAAGTTACTTATATATTAGAACGTGTTATAGTTTAAGCTCTCCCCACACCGTATAGCTGAAATGTAAAAACTAATAACGGTAGACTTGTGCTAGCCGTGAGGTAAAGAAATGTATATTTTATTTATCATTAATATAAGTTATAGCTTTGTTATTATACATGGAACATTATTTTATTAGCACCAGCACTCAATCTGCAAGATTTTATATTAATTTATGCATACACTCATACATACACACAATCACACACACACACATATATATATGTATATGTATGTATACATATATGTATGCATGTGCATTTTAATCAAATGCAATATTTGGACTTGTGTTTTTCGTTATATATGTATTTAATCTATGTATTTTCTCTCTCTCTCTCACACACTCATATATATATATATATATATATATATATATATATATATATATATTAGGTTGGTGCAAAAATAATGACGTAATAATGTCGTTTTTTGACATATTTTCCCACGTCAAAAAACGACATTATTACGTCATTATTTTTTGCACCAACCTAATATATATTATATATTACTAATATATATATATATATATACAGTATATGTATATATGTGTGTACATATATATATATATATATATATATATATATATAGTGTCATCTACATATATATATATCAAAATATATGTACAGCATATATATATAAATTCATATATATATATATATATATATATATATATATATATATATATATATATAGTATATATATGCAGTATATATATACATTATATATATTTATATATATATATATATTATATATACAATATATATAGAGAGAGAATGAAAGAGAGATACATATATATATATACATATATATATATATATATATATATATATATATATATATATATATATTAAGGCTATGTAAATTTGCATTAAGCACTGTTTTGTAAAAATAAAAATATCAATAAGAACACCGGATTATATATCTTGCTGATCTTTCTTTTTTCAGGCCCTATCTAGCTTGATATACATCCTTTAAAATCTAAATTCCTTAAACACAGACTTGACGAGCATCTACGTGTGTCTCCTGATGAATTGTCCCAAACTACTGGTATCTATATCGGGCGTAATTCATCTTTATGTGTCTATGTCGCCGACTTCTGTGGGGAAATTAATTAAAGTGTTCGATATAAAGAGAGGTCTGGTTAATGTTTATTCCGACTCTTCTGTTACCAGCAGGATTTCCCACATGCCATTGAATCTTCGGGCCAGAACCTTAACCCAAATATGTAAGATCATTAAGGACTCTTCCATTTTCTGCTTGCTGAAAGCAATAAATTTCCGAGTCTTGACACCGGTTGTCAACAGGGAGATGGTCTTTGAAGCCACTGCCCCCATAACGTAAGTTATTGGCAATAGTTCATGGCCTGCGTTGAAGGAACTATACTCTTCTCTCAGGCCTTTATAATAGACTGGACCTGTCTTGGGCCTTTCTGCCGCACTTACTGAAGTTGATGGATGGGTGGCAGATGTTTCTTTTTCCTGGGGAGGGATGCTCCGCTGTAGTGGAGGGGTTCCTTTGTGAGTGCACAAGACGAAGAACAAAAGTTCAAAGGACCAACAAACCAGCACGACGAGTACACAAAGTAATACAAAAGGAGAATTTGTGGTCAAAAAATAAAACTTACGTCTCACAACGCTATAGACACTTTCAAAAGAAAAAACAACAAAAAAACAAAACAAAAAAAAAACAAAACAAAAAACAACGCAGTGGAATGATTCGTAATGGCGGGTAACGATTGCAGAAATTTTCCCCTTTCCCGACTTATGGACAGAAATACACGAAATGCATGCCGGGATATTTTCTTAGCCAAAAAAAAAGACGGCTTGCGTTTTGACATGGCTCAGTTCAGATTTGCCGTTTCAGGCCGTTCAGCTGAGAGGACCGCAGACGAGGCTATGCCTCTGGGAAGAGTCACGTCTGGGGTGGTAGACAAGTTCGATCCCGTGTACCTGGGGTCTACCGGGAATATTCTGCCACAAGCCTACGGGTTCGGAATCGCCCCGCTTAAAAAACGGCATTGTGCCACATTCTGCCTTGTGGGGAAGCTAAGGTAAATAACCTCATTCCAGATCTGCCTTAACTATTATTAGGTTGGTGCAAAAATAATGACGTAATGATGTCGTTTTTTGACATATTTTTAACGTCAAAAAACGACATTATTACGTCATTATACTACGTTCGCTTGTCCCACCTTGGTTTTTGTGTACAGACACCAACTCATAGTTAGTGAATTCTTTTAACTTTTTATCTGTTCGATTTGCTTTAATTATATCGTTTGCTTGCTTGCATCTTTGTTGCTGTTTCATCCGTTTTGCCCTTTTACTTTTTATTGCAAAATTTATTAATTCTATTCTAGTTATTTATCTTGCATTTTGATAATGGCTTCTAACTCACCAATGCAACAGCCCAGGCGTTACTGTTTTTATCTAGAGTACAATAAGTAGAGTACTTTCCGCAAATATCATCAATACATCAGCAGTTGACCTGAAGAAACGAAAGCCATATTGCTTATCTGAGAAAAGGCACGGCGATTCTAGATGATGAACCAATTCAGCATTGATTAGGGATTTCAGGAGTTTCCCAAAATGAGGTAGATAGTTAATAGGCCGATAGTTCGAAGGGTCGGACGGCTCACCTGATTTCTTAAAAAACTCGAACAAGAGATGATGACTTCCAGCAGACAGGAAAGTATGAATGCAGTGAGGCATTTATTATACAGCTTAGAGAGAACAGGGAGTATACTTCTACAGGCATACTATTTTTGACTTCGTCTTATCTATAGGTCGCCTTATACGCGTAAAATACGGTATGTTTTATTTTAAAAAATATTTTCCCCCGTAATATCATTCTCAATGATATTGTATTATTAACTACTGGATAGTGATAGGACTGAAATTTCTTTAATACATGTATAGTTCATATAAAGCACCAGCAATACCAATATACTCTTTTGAACTTGAAGCAATCTCCTTTATGCTAATAATAATCTAGTGGAAGGTATGACCCCACTCTATGTTATGGGTTAATTAGTTAGACATGTATCACTAAATCATGATTATCTCAAAACTCAAAATTTTGCTCTTAGCTCAAAATCTTGTTATCTAATAAAATGCTCCTTTTTTATCGAGAGCTGATCTATATTTGAATTTTCCACTATGTATAATTTTATTGGTAAAGTATTGCGAAATTTGAGATCAATTTTTGATAAAATCATATTGATCAGTAAACGTTATTTTGAAGAAATTCTCAGGAAAATCATATTTAAAACTTAGCTGATTTATAGCCTTGGGTTAGTCAGTGTGTGTAATTTCGGACATTATATCCATTCGTAAGAGGACGTAAAACCAAGATAAGATGTGTGAGAGAGAGAGAGAGAGAGAGAGAGAGAGAGATGTTCGGAAAAATTTATAACATAGATTTCGAGATAAGAAGAAAAAGTAATAGTATTTTATATTTATTTTACCCTTAATTTTATGGGCAACAATAACATAAAACACACACACACACACGCACACACACACACACACACACACACACATATATATATATATATATATATATATATATAAAACCGATCATTGAAGTCAACACTTAGAGGTGACAAGCTGTTTCATGCTAGGAAATTATTTCTATCGCAAATACAAATAAAGTTATAAATTTTTAATGTGCACACGAACTTTATGGACACGCTATATATATATATATATATATATATATATATATATATATATATATATATATATATATATGTGTGTGTGTGTGTGTGTGTGTGTATACATATATATATATATATATAATTAAATAGGAGATCCCTCGAAATTACGTCCCTTACAAGACTTCTAACTGACAAGCATTGGAGTGTTTGTCTCGTTTTTGTTTCTTCTCTTCATGAAACCTGATGGACGGAGCTACCACACAATCTCGTATGTAATTTCAATTCCCGCTAAATTCGACAAAGACAACACCCATCTGTTCGTATTGTTAATAAACTCAATTCTGTTAAGTTATGTAGAGTACCTCAATGTTGTTATCATTTCAATTGATACTTTACTAATCGAATCAATCAAACACACCTTAAAGCAATATTATTCTGCCACCAGGGAGCATTTTCACGTAACACATGAGTGACATTTTATTCGAGTTAAGACCATGTCTGTCATTAGGATTAGTCAGTATCTCATAACAGATTGACGACGGGATACCTTGACGTAATGTAATGATTAGCAAAGTTGTCTCATTCGAACAATTTATGACTGAGTTCGATCATGAATGGGTGCTCAATACTTTCGACCTTGTGCCACATCTTAGCTAAGCTTAGAAAATCTCTATAACAAATGGATGACGAGTTCATGAGAGTTTACCTAACGGAGAGTATCTACTCGACGGAGATATGTAATGCATTGATGGGAGTCTTATCTGAGTTTATTGTTCAAATTATGAAGATTTAAAAAAAAATCTTTACAGTAAGCTATCGCCAATAAGAAAGACAAAGACTAAGGAGCCAGTAAAGCAAGAGAAGCTCTTCATATAATACACAGAAATGAAATAATTATGGCAAAATAGGAGTTAAAAGAGGATCTACAGGAAGATGTTAAAGATGCTATCTTAAATGAACTGAATTCTAGTAATCCTTGCAAATGATTTTAAGTTATCAGTGTCGTCCATTGTATAATCATACTTATTATAAAACCCAGGTTGTGTGTGTGTCTGTTAGTTTATATATTGGATCGGATTTCCTACATTTTTCAACCGATTTCAACAAAACTACACAGGACTACGTAAAATTAACTTGCGGTGGTTCTGAAAGCACCAAAAATTGGAAAAACACAATTGTTTTTGCACGAAATCAATTTGAAAACACGATTAAGAGTCATCGCTGACGCGAGAATGAAAAGGGGACAACTCATATCAAGTTATACTTATTATAAAACCCAGGTTGTTTGTGTGTGTGTGTGTGTTCGTTTATATATGGGATCGGATTTCCTACATATTTCAACCTATTTCAACAAAACTTCACTTTTCTTTTTGGCAGGTAGTGTTTCTTATTGTCTTGCACACTTTTTTCTTTATTTTTACATTCAGAATGCTTTAAAAATTACATTTACAAGACAATTGTTTATAATAAAATTCTATTCAAACGTAGACTCATAACGATTGAAAACAATGTTTTTGTTTGAGTTTGGGTTTGACCAATTCGTAAAAAAAAACAAAAAAACAAAAAAACAAAAAAACTAATTAAGACATGCGTGTCCGTCAACCTTAAACAATAATCTTTGTCAATTTTATTTTTCAGTCTTTATGATGGTCAATACCTGATCTATCTCTTACTGTTACATCCCCGGGCAACGCCGGGCTTTACTGCTAGTATATGCTTCAGCAGATTGTAACACGTGATTTTCCAAAACTCCCCCCCCACCAAAAAAAAAAGAAAGGATTTCCACATGTATATTATAATAGGAGATTGGCAATTCTTGAAGATATGTGACGGAATTGGTTGATTTATTGGATTTAAAAAATATGTAATTTATTACTTTATGTTTCTCAGCAAGAAAAGTTTAAGTAGCACCTAAAAAAAATCAAATGACTGGAAAAATTTGGAATAATTCTTGTGGATTTGAATCAAACCACAACAAAGTAAACGCCGAAAAAGATGTTTAAATATAAACTATTTTTATTTACATGTTTTTATAACTAAATCTTTCATAACTTGTATTAGTATTAAACTTCTTAAAGTCCTTGTTTGTAGTTGTTTGTTAAGATGAAAAGAAATGTTTTCGCGTGTATGCGTGAAAAAAGAGGCAAAGGAGAAAGTGAAGAGGAACATTTAAGTGACGTAGCTTGGTGAGGAAAAGTGTAAGCGTAACGTAGC
The DNA here is from genome assembly GCA_963932145.1 of Acanthosepion lycidas. NCBI lineage: Eukaryota > Metazoa > Mollusca > Cephalopoda > Sepiida > Sepiidae > Acanthosepion > Acanthosepion lycidas. Next base: position 146,277,873 of record OZ010571.1, on the reverse strand, counting down.
TTGGGGGTGCAAGACGAGTGAATAAATAAGAGAATCACTTTTAAACTGCCGTCATGAACTGTTTTCGCATGTATCTCCTTACGGGCTTGTCTAGTCTAGTCTAGAAACTTGACTTATATACCCTTGAAAAGGATCAAGCATGCTTTATACTGACGGCGGTAAGGCGACCCATTAGTTGAAAAATGTTAAATATTTATTTTCAGATGAGTAAGTTAACCGGAAGGATGTACGAATCCTCCGAATCAGAAATCATTTTTTGTCATTTGGTGTTTGAACATCTTGGTGTTTATTTCCGTCATCGCTCCATATAATTATATCTTCACGTGGAATGAATATTGACTTTTTAGAAGACTATCAATCCTGGCGTGGGCGTGAATTGCACTTATCTGGATAAAGCTATTAACCAGCAGAAAATCAGACACGAGGAACAATGTTAGCGCCAAATCTGGCAACATTTAATTGTTTTGGCAAAAGTGCTTGTCATTCAAAACTTAAAACGTACAAATAAAATGCTGAACAGTGCTAATCATGGAAGACGTTTTTTTAAAAGTGTATAGAATATCTAAAACTTACGTAAGGTTTATGATAAAAAAATACTATCCTCTACGTAAGAGCATAAATTCTAAATTATTACGCAGAGCATACAAGAAAAAGCATAACATTCAACCAAATACAATTCAAATAGTCTCGACTGTTCACTTGATGTTGATAATGATGAACAAATGACAATGTACATTTTTCGTCATGTAACGATGCCATCAGATAACGTGATGTCGGAAACCGAAGTTATTATTAGAGATCATTTCATGAAATGTGTTCCATTAAAGGAGACTGGAGAAAGTTTTATGGCATAAAATTTTTTCGAACAGATTGAACAAATAGGATTATTTTTTAATCCATATCACTCTATACAAGGCAGAAAAGCCACTAAGACACAAAACGTAACAGTTTGAGAAAAAGTAAGAAAAAAAAAATTATTAAGGAGCGAGAACAATAGAAGAGTAATCAAGAAGACAATAGATAACGATTGATATTGCATTTAATTTTTTGAAGATCAAAGTTGGTTGGAAAGCATGGTATCGGAATAGTTTCACGTGCGAGAAGTGCAAGAAAAGATAGTGATAGTATAGAAGTTAAGGTGACATCTAGTCCATTCACGTGTGAATTAAGGAGATCTTGCCGCCAATCTCGTACTGCACTTAATTTCGTAAAGGCTAGGAAAGATATCGAAGTGGGATATTTATTTCCGCTTATTTACAGAAAATGTGGCACAATGCCAAAATGAGGAATGAGGAAAAGGACGGTCTTCTTCTGTCTTAACGTTAAACTTAGCTAGCCTCAAACGCTGATCCAAATATACCATAATATTCCAAACCCCAAAACGACACATTCTTACTTAACTTTCTTACTACATCCACCGTAATACCGCATTGTCTCTATGAAAGTCTTAGCTAGTTCCCATATGTACAATTCATTGTCTGTGGTGGAAGAGGAATAAAATGACAATTCTGAACATATCATGTTCATCCTAACAATTACCATGAAAGCATTTATGGAAAAGACACAGGGAAACTAAATTAAGTCGGTGGGAAAGTGACTGAAACCAAGACGCAAGATCAGGATCAATAATCTCCGGCTGGATTATCATAAAAGACAGAGAAAATGGGGTACAAAAAGATTCTTGCACACGTGCTATTTTTGTGTCCTACAATGCACATCAGTTGCACCTTGTAATCAGTGATGCAGTTTGGTGTTGCTTGGAAGAAATCTTTAATTATTTCTTTAAATTGCGTAATTGGCAAAATGTAAGCTGCTTTGACTTAGACTTAACTGTTAAGCCATTGAGTAAATCTAAACACCAGAATCGAATCAATGCCTTCAAACAACCGGGATATCATCTTTACTGATATAATTAAGGATTTGACAGTGATGACAAGCTAGTGAATATAAGAGAACTGGTTTAAATTCCCTTACAAGACGACGAATAATGAATAAGAATTGCTTTTTAGACTGCAGGTAGGATGAGGCTACTGTGATTGTAATGGTTGTTTTTTAATTGATTGATTTGTTTTTACGGCTTATCAATCCTTTTTGGGTTATTTAAAGCCGAAACATATTTTTTTCGGTTATAAGAATAATTTTCTTTTTTGTGAAGAAACATATAATTAGCTATATTTTTTGAGATAATGCTTTTTCTTTATGCAAATACAAGTATTTAGCCCACAGCAAGGGTAAAAAAGAAATGAATTCATACCTTTCCCAGAGCTATTTGCACCTAGTTGAATGTAATGAACTAGACTGGAATTCGATCACGGCTCTCCCAGTTTTTATTCTGAGCGGCTATTACACCACCCACACATCCTCAGATTGCGAAAAAACTAAAGACATTACAAGTTTTTAAGAAATAACTACAATAAAGTTAGAAACAGAGAATGAAATGACAATTTGAGTTTGATGCGAAATATTTTTTGATTGATTCGTTTTACGGCTTATCAACCCTTTGCAAGTTATTTAAAGTCGGAAAATATTTTTAAATTGGAAGAATGTTTTGAGATAATCATGGTTTAGCGACACACGTCTAACTAATTAATTCATGGGGGAGCAGAGGTGGATTCATACCTTCACCTAGGTTATTTTTTTCTTACTGTATGGTATATATATCGGTGGTGAAATTTTTAGCGGTTTGAAACGAGAAGTCGGTGAGCCGAGTTCGAATTCCAGTCAAGTTCGTTTCATTCACTTTCGCTGACATAGCCTTGGAAAAGGTATGAATTTTTTTTCCTATGTATTAATTAGTAAGGCAGACTGTACTCTTCAGCTTGGCTATCAACCGGATAATCAAATGGTCATCGGCTTGCAACCTTATACCGTACCAAAAATCTACATGCTATGGAAACCACTACAGCAACGCCTAGTGTGTTGAGAGTTAAATCCTCTGTTCTCCTAAGTGGTGTCTTCCTGGCTTGAGTGAGATAAGGTATACACAACATACTTTAATATATTTTCAGTATACTGATGATATATTTAGAGAATTTAAAAATTTGGATAATTATTGATACATAACGGAAAGAATGTAATTGATCTTGCGAAATAGTAGCAGTAGCTAAAGACTTCCAAAATCTGTGCTACCAAGAGAAGTACAGGGTGAATCAAAATTATGTTAACACTAGTATGAAAATATGAGTCAAAATTATGTTAACACTAGTATGAGAGGAATCATTTATTACCAAACCGTCTCCACCTGTCCACCAGCACGATTAATGCACAAAAAACAACGATCAAAAGTACAATTTAGTGCTTTGACGCATATTTCACGGGGAATGTTTGATATTACACCTTTTATTCTGTCCTTTTGTTCTTCGATGTCTTCAACTTATACACGCGATTCTTTATCATACCCCATAACCAGGAGTCACGGGGTATCAGATCAAGGGAGTATGGTGACCAAGCCAACGGTCCGCCGCGATCTATCTAACGATTTGGGAAAGTTTGATCGAGATAAACTCGAACAGTATGAACAAAATGAGGCGGTGCATCATCCTGCTTGAAATACCCTGCTCGTCTGATTTGTAGGGGTATTTTATCAATGGCAAACTCTTGCAGCATTTGTAAGCAAGCAATTGCAGTCACCGTTGGAGTTGTAAAGAAATATAGACCAATTACACTTTGTGACTTCTGGTTATGAGGTATGATAAAGGATTGCATTTATAGCAAAAACGTTAGAGACATCGAAGAACTTAAGCACAGAATAAAGGTGTAATGTCAAACATTCCCTGGGAAATGTGTGTCAAGGCACTAAATTGTACTGTTAATCACTGGGTTTTGTGCATCAACCATGCTGGAGGACAGGTGAAGACTCTTCAGTAAACTCTGAATAAATGATTCCTCTCATACTAGTGTTAACATAATTTTAACTCACCCTGTACTTCTGAAAAATTCTTGGATAAGGAGACAAATAATCTATTGCTCAAATGACACGTCTCACAATTCCAATACCAGTGTCAATTGGGTAACGGAGTACATAATTGTTCAATTTCATATAAAATTATGTGGTCGTCTAGCTGTTGTATTCTGGTACTATTTGCATGTTTTTGGTCTACCATTGGGCGTGTCTAGTTACATTTAGATCTTGGTGTTGTAGTGGAACACACCTATTCTATAGTTAATAGACTCTCCCACCTATAATAAGTAGGAGTAGTAGCAGTCGAGAGTCGGCAGTGAGTTGATCAGTCAGTCGATGTCGGACGACCGTTAGTCGGATATTAAAGTATCAGCCACCGCAACTAGATTGCTGCGTCATTACCTATTAGGTTGGTGCAAAAATAATGACGTAATAATGTCGTTTTCTGACGTTAAAAATACGTCAAAAAACGACATTATTACGTCATTATTTTTGCACCAACCTAATATCATATCAAGTTCCTAACGTTTTGTACGTTGAACCTATTTTAAGACCGACTTAGTACAAATACAAGCCTCCACTGTGAAACCACTACATAACACTTGGTCAGCTTATAAACTTTCCAGTAGACCATTGTATGTACGTTCCTTTTATACCTTTTTTTTTATCAAGAGACGCGTATAGCATTTTGTGTTGTCGAAAGACTCAAATAAATAACTACAAGACCATTCAGACAGTATAGCGACGGAAAACACTAAGAATTAACAAGAAGAAGACAGAATGTAAGGCCGTCAGTATGAGTGATAGCCAAAGGTATGAATTTTGATATGGAAACACTAGAATAAAGCAGTTACCTTTCTCTGTCTGGGTAGTGTAATAACAGACAATAAAACAACAAAGGCCCATAGGGATAACGAACGTTGACTTCCAGTATTGAAATATAGGAAACTTTCGTTAGAGAAAAAGCAAAGCGTGCTATATTATATCAGTGAAGTTATTAAAAGATTAACCCTTTGAGTCCTACGTTCCTGAACAATTTTGACCCCTCTGGTTGAGCTCTTGAGCCCAAATTCGCAAATAATTGGTATGTAATATTTAAAGCTAGATATAAAAATATTTAAAATTGTTTACCCACCGTTTAACATGTGGATGAGCATTAAATCATTTTTCTCTACCATTGTTCAACTGGTGGCTGGGCATTAATTCATTTTCCTCTACCCCCGGTAATCCGGTGGTTAGGGTTCAAAAGGGTTAATAAACGTAAATACGTTCTTTTTATACATTTATTTCTAACAACACATGTATACAGCCTCAACGGATTAAGAAATCAGAAATGGACAGCTGAAATTTCTAAGACAGATTATGAGGAATATGATTTTGGAAATTCAATACTTACCGGGCATACTGACGGAAGGAGAATCAGAGGGAAACATTTAGCATCTTACCTAATGTGTTTGTGTAATTGGCTGGCAGAACTGAGACAACGAGGGATGGTAAAGAGTCAAATATTGGTTAGAGATGCAGGGTAGAGGAAGCTCCGGAGACACTCGACTTATAATATTTTTGCCCTTCCTTGTTTTTAAAGGAGTGCCCTTTGCCGTGCTGATGTTGCTACATGCCTTACTTCTTGCCTATCTCACACTGCGAATTTTTTCTAAAATCTATACTAAATATTAAATCTGTTACGAAAAAAGAACTAAACAAAATGAACACAAAACGATCAGCTTTAAAAAAGGAGTCGTAACTGGAAAAACCGAATGAAAAAAGAATGTTAGGAACAATTACTTTTTCACACCCAACCCAGTTCTGCGGAATCAGAATCAACGCTGAGTTTAAACAAGCGAATGAGCCATTGGAGTAAAACGCCATGCAGATTTAAATTTTTCCCAATTGTGACGAATTCAGCTATCGATTTTTTTGCATGCTAGCATGCTAGTTAACATTCGTGTCAGTCAGCTGTTGGCTCTCACGCTGGCTAATAGAATATTCCTATCTTTTCGGGGCAGCCAGCTATTGGCTCTCACTCTGGCCAGTACAAAATAGCCGCATACTACATGAAAACTGCCGTAGAAGCATGAAAAAAATCGATTATTTCCACTATTGATGGGAATTAGGAAATGCAAGGTCGGTCTTGGCCTTCCCGCTAACTTGGAGCATGTTCATGTAAATTTTGGTGCAAATACGTCGAAAATTGCGGCCGTGCATTCGGTACACACACACGCACACACATAATCACACACATCCTGCCTTTTATAGATAGAGATAATCAGGATAAGCCAACAAACTTTTATGAAGCAACAATCGGGAATAAAAATCAAAGATTTTTATTTAATTACCGTTTAATTGTAAACCCTAAGTATGTATAGTTTGTTTGACAAAATGTATTGATCTTTATTAATAATGGTCATATCCTTACAGTTTTATTTTTTCATTATGTATATAGGCATGATAATGAAATAAACCAGTTCACTGCTTTGCGCACAATGTCTACACGCTCATGTAGACACTGGAATAATTCAAATAATGTAATGCTCACAATTCAACTTGGAGGAGATCATTTATGATCGGAAATCGAAATGCAGTTTTGATCAATTTACGTTGATCGTGGAAGAATTGATTACAGTTCTCTGGCAGTAATGATAGACTGCAGACAAAACTGGTGGTAAGCGATTTTAAAAAGAAGTTGAAATGATGTCTTCATATAGCGGTTAGTAATGGTGTTAGCGCTAAAAGGTAACCATGTTTCATTTTCTCTTCGACCAGAGTTTAGTCTCATCTTCATCTCATCTACGTCTATCTTTCTGAATGATGTTTCATGAAATTATTGTTTACATTTATACTTTGAACTGTCTGAGTATTAGTCACGTTGAAGTCCTGTGTCGATTCTGCCTGGAAATGTATTCTCTCTCTTTTCTAGATTTCTTCCTGCTCTCGAATGCTGAGCATTATTTTCACCGAGTTTAGTTAGATGGTTTTATTTTTTTTCTGTTTCGCTATTTTGCTTATCAATTCGTTTACTTACAGCGTTACTTAGTTTTTTGAGGACATTTGCAGGAGTTTCGTAAAAGACGCGTAAATCATGAAAGAAGAGCTTTATTTGAAAGAAAAATCACCTGAATAATTTTGAGTCTCTTCTTCACGCATCTAAATGAATTCGCCGTTAGCATGGACAGCGATTTCAATACGAGGTCTGAAATGTTTACATGCCCGAATCAAATACTTTTTATCTATTTTGGACATTGTGTTAGTTAAAATGGGCTCCAGAGATATTTTAGTGGTATTAGGGCATTGGTTGACTTCCCTGTCAACGAGGCCCCATATTGTGAGATTCAGGTCTGGAGATCAAGGAGGTCATAGGCTTGGGGTGACTTGAGCGTGGAAACAGTATCTCACCCATTCTTGTGAGATATTGGTCTAATGAGATGTGAGTGGTGAGGATGCATGACAACTCTCTCGTGGCTCCGAACACCCATCCATATATATATATATATATATATATATATATATATATATATATATATATATATATATATATAAATAAAAGTGAACATTGAGTCAACACATAGAGGCGACAGGCTGTTTCGTGCTGGACGCAATCGGTGGCCTGGCGCCTCTAAGTGTTGACTTCAATGTTCACTTTTATATTTACACACGCTCTATCTCTGATATTGAGCACTTTATCTCATAAATATAGCACACCTTAAGAGTATATATATATATATATATATATATATATATATATATATATATATATATGCGCATCATCACTTTTAAACAGCAGTTTGTCCTTTATACTGCACTCTAGAGTTTAATTTGGAAAAATTCAAAGAGGGAATTTGGTATTTTGATTTCAGTCATTCCCCACCATCTTGACGTGGCTTCCCTCTGTCTTTTTTCTAAATATTTTCATGGATGTTGTTCTAACGAGCACTAGTCTTTGGTAACTCTTTGAATTGAGACGTAGTGCTAGATTGGCAATTAGCTCTCATACTTTTACTGTTGAAGTAGCTTGGTGTAACTGTAAATTCCATTCTAATAGTTTCTTTTCTCGTACTTCTCGGTTGTGAAACTCTCTTCCAGCTTCTTGTGTCTCCGACACCTACGATGTTCAGAAATTCAAATGCAACATCTATCGCCATCATCTGTCTTTCAGAAGCCTGTACTTTCTCCGCACTAACATCTTCTCTTTTTCTTCCACTTTTTCTAGCCTCCATTATCGCCTTGCTAAGAATAAAATAATTCAAAATAAATTTATGTTTCGATCACTAGCACATTTTGTAAGTGGTAGAACATTTAAAAAAAGATGTTAAAAACTTCTTCCAAACTTTTTCGAGTAAAAACACAGATTTCTTTAAATGTAGACTCAAAAATTTGCTTCCCACTAGGATGAAGTCTTTACAAGTCTTTACATGTTAAATGCATACCTGGTCACTCGTATACCCGTCTACTAGGGATACCCTAGTAGACGGGTATCCTTTTACTAGGGCGACTAGCCAATCCCTATTTCAGGCGCTTGCTCAGGCGCATTTGTGTTTATTCAACACCCAGAGAGACCACCTCTGTTTTATACTGCAACTATGCTTAACAAATTTTAGTTACAGTTTCTGGGAAAGAGCGTGTTAACTAGCGTGATCAACAATTTGAACAAGGCCAGAACACTCAAGCTCTCGGCCCCGATGATTTGCGACTTCGTGCTAGCACAGATATCGACGGTGCCCAAGGGTTCCGTCTATCCAGTTTCACGCAAAAGGCTTGGGTTAACCCGTGGTATGGGCACGTGGCCTCGTGGTTAGAAAGTTCGCATTCTTCCTGATGTTATCGGACTGGAGGATTCGATCGCAGCGTGCGTCACCTATGGAAAGTGCCTGAAACATGTTAAATACTATTTAAATAAATCCAACTTATATTGAATTTGATATAATTTCTACCAAAACGTGATTACTTTCCAAACATCTGAATATAGTCAACACATAATTATTTAAATATATAGAAATCTTAATCAATATTTGTTGAGTTTTAAAATATTTCAAGTAGATTTTAAATTAATTTTATTGACAGAAGAGAATACACCGGATTAATGCTTACTTTGATTTAGCCCTCAACTCAAAAAAGCCTTCTCGGAAGTACTGAAAATACGCTTTTTTTTATAGTAACTTCTGAGTAAATTTTCATTTTACTGCCTCTATAACCATTCATTAAAGAATTAAATAAAAATGACGAGTATAAGTGCCGAACACTATTACACTAATAAATTAGACTGCCAGACGAAATTTCTAACCATTGCATACTGGTAGGCGTCCGTAATAATTACGAAGTTTAACTTAGAAAATCAATGCACGCAGTCCCCAAGCTGGGACGGTTGGACATAAGAGATTATAAGCAGAAATCGATACTAAAGTTTGAATTATTATAATCATACAATTAATACCAAATTTTACAAGCTCATAATTAATAACCAGTTTTTTTAGAAACCAAAAATTAATACTGGATTATTTAGTAACGCATAAACAATTTTTTTATTTCATATAATACCAGTATTTGGGCACTTTAGCGGGGTGTAAATGGTAGAAAGCTTATCTTGTTGGATCAGTTACGACTGAAAACTGAATTCACTCCTCACTGAGTGTCCCAAAACATTCTGCCTTTTGCCACATCTTAGAAACTCACCATATATTACCATAATTTAAGGCAGTCTTGAATGGATTCGTTTTTATACAAATTCAGAATAGTGGAGTATTGTTTGAGAATCGAACTTACAATCCCAGAAATGACCTTGGAGGCAAACTTGCTAACTAGTTCTCTCTTGTGTAGGCGTCCGAAAAGTGTATTTTAAGTCCCGCCTACGTACATAAATCAGCATTTGAACTGTTATTTTTTTATCTTTTAAGCCCAAACGACTTTCACTGTCACCAATGCACAACTGTCTCAACCACCAAGAAATCCTATTATTTTATTTTCCGCTTCGTTAATCTTTTCATTAATTCACAATTAGGCATTAGAGGCATTATTCATTGTGAAAGTAAAACTGATTCCTTGCATTAATATTAATGAAATAGCTTACGGATTGTGATTTAAATATTTACGCCAGCTCATTGCATTGTTGATTAACCGTAAGACCTTGTCGCTGAAGCTTGAAAATTTATTTATAACAGCTTGCTGAATTCACAGCAATTGGTGTTCAGTCATGCTTCAAAGAACAAACTGAACTTATCAAAATATAAAATATAAATCTTGTAATAAATATCAGCTAGTGAATGTTTTGTACTTGTGCAAAATATTGTGTCCAAAATATGTATAACAACTTTATCAGCTTCTTTTATGTGCCACGTCTCTTCAGGAAATGGTCGATCATGGCTCGCCAAAACTTACTGTCTTTTTCTTTGATTAAATTTTGACTCTTTACCGTCTCTTTTTATCCCTGTTCTACCATCCAAACATTTTAAACAGCTTATGCGTTGTTATCCACCGCCGCTGCCATGTTCTTTGAATGTCAAGTATTCTAGGCACTTTTTCATTGTTATGTGTGACAGTAAATTTAATTCTCTTTTTCTCAATATAATTTTCTTTGTTCTTGTTTTCCTTAAGACATCCCCGTTTACATGTGGACTATTATGAGTTCAATCCCTGGGCCGGAGACTGTGTATTAGGACTCTGTTAATTAATTAAACAATAACTATACAAGATATCCCTAGATATGGCCAGCAGAATAAGAATCTATATCTGTGGATTAATTAAAGAGTCCAATTAGAAATTCTATGGAGTTTAACCGAATCAAAAAACACCTGTGGAAGACCGGAGCACGCAACTGCCGAAACATTGTGGTAGCAACAAAATCAATGTGGTTCATAATCCTATAAGGACACATGACCAAGTGGATAAAAGTGTTGGTTGGATCCAGTGACTTGACTCAAAGTGTTGTGAATTCAATAACTGGTTACTGCAGTGGAGAACAAAAAAAAAAAAAATGAATTGACTTAAATGAAGATAACTCAGATATACAGAAGAAGCGTGGCATGTGGAACTAGAACAATTTACTCCGGTTGTCGAGGTAAAGGGTTCAGTTCGAAATTCCAACCACCTGAAGAAGACCGTAGCGTACAACGACCGAAACGTCGTAAATATGACAGTAAAAACGAAGACAACAGCCCGAACAATCTAAATAATGTAAATAATTACAATACCTCATCTCAGAAATATAGGCATATCCGGAAGAAGGTCAGAGCGTGCAACGACCGAAACGTCGTGAATATGACAATAAAGACGAGGACAAAAGTCCGAACAATGTATATAATTACAATACCTCATCTCAGAAATATAGGCATACCCGGAAGAAGGCCAGAGCGTACAACGACCGAAACGTCGTGAATATGGCAATAAAGACGCGGACAACAGTCCGAATAATGCAAATAATGTAAATATTTGCAATACTTCGTCTCAACAGAGATATACAATGACAACGGAAATGTACCAAATGAGAAAACACACCACTTGAAGAAGACTCCCAACAGCAGGAAAAAGTAACATTGATAGCACGTTTAACTTGAGGTGGAAATTATGATATAATCAAACTATTGACTTTCCAAACTAACTTAAACCAAATCTTAGAAAGGAAACTCCCATCTATGTTAGAAAAAAGCAGTAACATTTTATGAACTTGAGAAGGCTATTTTTCTGAAAAATATATTTTAAAACAAAGATTTTGTAAATTTCGAACGGCAATAAAGTTAACTATTCGGACAATAAATACGCAATGTTTCTTCTTTGGAAAAGATTACCATTATAATAGAGTCTAGTATATGTATAAAACGACCTATGGATCAGCAAAATTGTCCATGGATCAGCAAAATTGCATACGGATCAGCAAAATTGCCTACGGATCAGCAAAATTATCTGTGGATCAGCAAAATTACCTATGGACCAGCAATTCCGCATAGAATCAAACTTAAGATTCTCAGCGTTTCTGCTTAGGCGCAGTGCAATATTTATGTGCCTTGAAAGACGTTAACACAGACACTATATATGTTCAGTCCAGAAGATTACATCCAAGCATGAAACAGACTGTTGACAGTCAGTGTTGACCTGAGTGTCCACCTTTATAAAATATAAACATATCAAATATATATATATATATATATATATATATATATATATATATATATATATATATATATATCACAGATTTCACGCTGTACATAATTATATCTCTGTCATTTTATATTTACAAGCTAATAATTTACGTATTCAATGTATTGATATTAATATAATTTAATTCGTTCTGTAGATATTTACTTCAGGATAAAAACATAAGTAGCTGCGTTATTTTTGTTTTTTATTTCCCTCTGCACACACCCACGCGTACCCCCATATATATATATATATATATATATATATATAATTTTGTCTGACGATCGCTAAAGCGTGAAACCCAGGGTCACAAGCTCACATCTATCCAACCATATATATATATATATATATATATATATATCTCAGACCTGATGTTTGCGTTTAGCATGAAAGAGTCTGTCACCTCTGAGTATTGACTTGATTGTTCACTTTTATATTTACATATGCTCTATCTCTGATATAGAGCACACTATCCCATAAATCCATAAATATAGCATACCTTAAAGCTTAGATGAAAAGAGAGGCGAGGAGGCACGGTCGAGTAATGGATAGCGGCTTGAATTGAGAAATCGGAGAGCCGAGTTCGAATTCCCATCGAATCCGTTACATTCACTTACGTTCTAATATCCTTCGGAAAGGTATGAATAATCTTCTTCTCCATCCGACTATGGGTAAATCGCAGGACAGACCGGGTTCTATATCTGTGGATGGCAACTGGTGTAGGAGAAGGACAAATCCGAATTTGGGGACATTCTGGCACGTAGTGCACCAGGTTTTTGTATTCGGCCATCCAAAATGTGTGGATGATTCTGCACAAAACCTTTACCACGATAATCAAATTCTATGTGCTGGTGTCGGGCTGTCGGTTCGTATGAAATGAACTGCTTGACCCTCATACCTCGAATTCGTCGGGAGAGTATATATATATATATATATATATATATATATATATATATATATATGTTGTTTCATTCGCCCTTTTTCTCTCTCTCTCTTTCGTAAATGCTTTTTCCTTTCTTCGAGTTTTATTCCTCTTTTCCTCTCTTTTTCCTCTTTCTTCCGATCTTTTTTAATTTTCAATTTAAAAAAGAAACAAAAAACGTTACGATAAACTTTTTTATCAAACTTTTTTGTATTGACAAGCTCCAGGAAATTTCTCCAAGAGAGAAATCTCTCGAGGAGCTAAATGGCCATATAAATGGGGTACAATTGAGTTTCATTTTTATATAATTCAAACAAAACACACACACACACACACACACACACACACACACACACACACACACACACACACACATATATATATATATATATATATATATATATATTGATGCCTTACTGAAGGCGTTCTTGAATGTTGGCCTCCTCTCTTTCCAACATTGCTCTGTCGATTTAGATGACTTCTGCGTGAATAGCTTTCTTCAAATCGTACAATGTTTGGGGCTTATGCTTATACACGTGTGCCTTGAGGTTTCCCTACAATAAATAATCATCAATCATAAGCAAAATCAGGTTGTCATTTGCCTCAAAAATTCCATCCATCTGACGTGCGAGGTTAAGCCTCTGTGCATAGTACCATAGTCTCAACTGTTGATCTATGACTAATTTTTTCGGGGTGGAAATGCAGTTCTTCATAGAAAATACGCCTTAGTGAGCGATTATCGATGCTAGTAGAATGTCTCCGAACAGATCGATTCGGACTGCGCAGCAAAGCAGGTCTGACACGTTCCACATTTTTTGGAGTACGTAGCGTTCGTGTGTGTGTATCTGTGTATTAATGAATTCAGTATATTTATCTTGCCGTGACGAACAGAAAAGTGTAACTGCGAAACCTCAAATCTGTAAATAAGATTCTCTTCTATCTATCTATCTATCTATCTATCTATCTATCTACACAGACTTTTTTTATCCGGCCTTATTTCTTATTACTCTAAACGTTATTCGTTGCAGGTGCACGTGTTTGAGATTTTAGCCCATTTAGCCTCTTAAGCAGTGAAATTAATAAAAAAAAAAAAAGACTAGACTGAGAAGACTTGCTAAAGAATAATTGTTTCCTCTAGCAGGAATCTGACTTGAATCCCTTTTTTTCCATAAGAGAAACCACTTCATTAGTTAGAGCGTGCCGCTACCCTTTTGATGATGGAGACCAGCCTGCCAGAGCAAATAGGTAATTCAAAACTTTTGTTGGTTATTCGGTCATTGAAGGTCTCCTTATAACAGGGCCAATAACCAACTATCAAAGCTTGAAGACTAACCTGACACAAATTTGAAACATGTTTCAAATGGAAGTTTTAGAATGAGAAAAACGAAATTACACGGAGTTGCTTTTTTCCGTTTCGCTTTCAAGCCAAGAAATTGTAAAATGTATTTGGTTACATCTCTGTCATATTATATTCATAAGCAAATGATTCACAAATGCAACTCACTCTCGGATAGGATACAAACATATTGATATTTTCAGGTTGACAACATTTGCTTTGTCTTTTTCTATTATGATTCCTCCCATGTCTTTCCATTCATTGTCATTATGTTACAGATGAAAACCTCGTAGGCTTGACTCGAAGGTTTAGGGTGTGCGTTAACCATGCCAACAAGAAGGAAATTCATCAATACATTCTGATCGTAATCACTCTTCCATTGGATAGCAATCACTTCAGAAGCATTAAAATTTGAAGTGTTTTTTCCTGACGGTGACGCTACGAATAGGGAAGATTGTAAGATAGTTGGGTCAATGATTTATCTGTTTTATTTACCAAACAAAACAGTAAAAAAAAGAACCAGCGCTTTTTTAGATCTTAATCAACGAAGAATCCCGAAATACCACACCCAATAAGTAAACAATGCAGTATCTGTTCGACAAATGGCGATCTATTTCATTTGAATAAACGTACGTGTACAATAGCTTTTGCCTATTGATTTTGGATATAATAATAAGAAAAAAAAAATAGACTGATACATTTCATCATACGAATTCATGAAAATAAATCCATCTGTATGATTTACACACACACGCGCGCGCGAGTGTTCACACATATTACAAGCCTGAAGAATCCCCCAAGGTAGAGTGCAAAGGGAGAAGTAAGAAGTGAGGATATAAAGGATAGATGACGATTAATCCTAGACTTGAAGAAGTTGATTGTAGTGGTAGAGAAGTCTGTTTCACAGAATTCTGGGAGAAGAAGCTATCTGAGGGGCATTTCCTCCTTTGCACAAAAAGGAATAATGATGATTTGACGCCATTTACGTCCCATGGCAGGTCCTATGTGTGAAGGTCCGAACTCGTGGAAATAAGGAATGGAACGTGTATGAATATTTCCCATAGAAATTGCGACAGTAGCAAGAGTTAAGCAAGGTTTCGTCTGTGTGAAGCTGACTTCAGAGTCAATAATAATTAATCACCTACACAGCTACGTAATCAATTTTGAACTCTTATAAAGATAGAGTATGACTGTAAGATTTGGATACTTTCTGGAGCAGTACAGGAACCGATCATTCTCCCAGAAACTTTAGCGATATTACGAATATACGGGTAACAGTTGCGCTCTGGATTGAGCTCCAATCCTTACAGTCGTTGAGAGTTCAACCGCTTATCACGACTGAATTAAATTTAAGTTGTTCTCGGCGGCGAAGAAATGATGCTCAATTTGTCTTTGTAATATGACATTGTTTTCCGCAATAAAAGCTTCTTTCTAAAATGCGGGTTTTGCCATTCTTCAATCGAATGAACAATCACACAATTCTTATATGTGTCTCTTCAAGACGTGGGCAAACATGGCTCTTCACAACTTCCTATCATTTGTGCCTTTTAATAAAATTTGTCTTTTTGTTATATCTCCTGATTCTGTTCTGCCAACAGTTTACACAATCTCGTTTCCTCTGTCCCTCTTGCCTTCAATATGCGTGTTGAGTGTCAAATTTTCTCAGCCCTCATTCCTCATTATGTGATTTCGAAATCACTTGCTCATATTTTTTCCGGTTTTACTAATAAAAAGAAAAACATAGTTTTGCGAACCTTACAATGACATTCGAATCAAAAGCATTCAAAAATGTTTAAATAGAATTAAACTCATCTAGTTGATCCCTTTAATAGCTCATGTTGTTGCTTTTATCATTACATATCTTCAAAGTCATGTGCTGGAAAAACATCGTGACAAAAGCAATCATGATGAAAATAAGCTTGGGACACGTTTCAACGTAGTTATGACTTGCAAAATATTTTTGTTACTGTTTAGTTTTGTGATATTATCTAAAAGTCTCATCTTTATAGATATAAACCCAAAGTCGTCTGATTCGTGATTGGAAAAAAAATTGTAGTTCACATTAATTTCAACGGTTTATATTCGAGTTAAGGAGTTCAAATGTCGCTTTTTAAGAATTACAATCCTTTCTTTTTAAGAGATAAGTGTTGCGTAATCTTCCTATTCGAAATAAACCCTTCTCATCAACGTCCTTCCTAATGTCATCAATTCTCAATTCGGTATCTTTGGTGATGACATAACTATTTACTCTTGTGTTAATAGAAAGTTTGCTCAGTTCGATAATGTCAAATTAACAGCTGATCTAATAATGACTTATAATGTGTTGGTAACTTGGACAAGGACTGGCTTATTAATATTAACGCCCCCAGAACGAAGCTGCTCTTTTGTAATCGTCTGAGAACTTGCTATAAAATGGCTGATGCTAGCCTTGAGGTGAGTTACTCATTGCATCTTGTCGGTCTAGCATTTTGCGCGGACATGATGTTGAAAGATTATATTCAGTCAGTTACTAAGGTTGCTGTTATAGAATCTGCTTCTCTGTGCCATGTTAGAGAATTTTTCTCAACAGAATTTATTTCACACACTTATAAGTCTACCATTCGTTCATGATTTGAATATTGCTGTCACATCTGGTCTGGTGCATCTGTTATGTATTTAGAGATTCTAGTTAAATACAAAGAAGAATTTGCAATATCATTGATCCTGACCCGGCATCTTGGCTTCAATGACTTTCACACCGACATTATGTAACTTTCATCTGCCTTTTCTATAAATATTGTTCAAATGGCCTTTCGATATATGGTAACTTTTCTGAGGAATTTTCCTCTTGGTACCTAGACTTTATGAATTTAAGTACAGTACTAGATTGTCGGTGGGGTTTCACCACTTTATACTTGGAATGGCTTGATGTAACCGTAAGTTCTATATTAACAGTTTCTTCTCTCGCACTTCCCGCTTGTGGAACTCACTTCCAGCTTCTTGTTTTCCAGTCAACTTTGATCTTCGAAAGTGTAAATGTAGTGCAAATTGCTAATTGATATCTTCTGTCTTCATAATTCATCTTCTTTTAATGTTCTCTTTCCTTAATAAGATTATTTTCTCATATATTCTCACACTCTAACCCTTCCGTCTTAGTGGCTTTATTGCCTTGCTTGAGCTGAAATGATTAAAGATAAATTAAGTGGTAATTAGGTAGCATTATTTCATACAAGTTTTAGTAAACAATACCGGCAAGGTTCTGTCTGTCGAAAATTTTATCTAGTTTTTCTAAATTCCGAATCAGTAGATTTATGTTAGAATTGAGTTTCCAGATTTCTTTCATTGTATCCAGCCATATTATGTGTATTTAGTTCTTTCTTAAGGATTAAAAACAATCATTTTTTTCTCTATTTCATATAATTTTGTTCGTTTCCTGTATATATTTAGATATAAATTGTCAAACGCTATCCATTTTCAAAGATTTTTTTGTTGTGCTATGTCGGCATCTTCATTTTCCGATATCGCTTGTCCGTATACTCCTGCGATTGTTCGTGTCGTCAGTTAATTTTTTAGAAGCATTAAGCATAAAAAACAAACAACCCAACATCAGTAAAATGATATAAAATTTAAGGAAAAACTAAATCCGAAATATATGTCAATAAATAAGACGACAACGGGATCAGTCAGGTGAACACGCACGAAAGGGATATGTAAAAACGATGAAACAGAGGGCAAATAAAGCAAAATGTCTTTTAAAAAGATAACCGAAGGTACTTAGGTATATACGGGAAACAAAGAAAATGTTCGGAAATATAGAAAGAATTAAATAAATAACTGATTACGTTTCAGAATGAAACAGACTGTCTCTAGTGAGTGTTGACCTCAATGGCGGCTGGAGGGGTCTATTCCCGCGTCCAGCACCTTTGGAAAGGGCCTGAAAACCATACACAGATTATCCCAAGCTTTGTAAATGAAATTGGGCACATGAAATAATTGGGGGCCGTCGATAGGTCTGCTAGCACGAATCACAAGTCATCGTGGCTGAGGGCTTGAACGCGCTGACCTTCTTCAAATTTTTGATCACACTAGACTACACGCTCTTTTCCAGAAACTGTAGCTAAGGTCTGCTGAGCATAGTTCCAGTATAAAACACAGGTGGGCTCTGTGAGTGTTGAATAAACACAAATGCGCCTGATCAAGCGCCTGCAATACGGATTGGCTCTCCGCCCTAGTAGACGGGTATCCACGAATACGAGTGGCCATATATATATATATATATATATATATATATATATATTGCCATGATAGTACAGAATAAAAAGTAAAACCAGAGCTACTTAAGTTTTCCCCACGAATCAAAGATCGTCAGACCAGTTTCAAATTCAAATTTAGCTCGTGGTGCCAGCCTTAAATATAGGGAGGCATATTTTCTTCATCTGAAGTGGATCTCATCCGGGTTCCATATTGGAAATGAGAAATCATTCACTTTGTAGACACCTAGTCATATTCTCGTCTATCCTGTTTTATGGAGAATATGCGAACATCAAATTGACAGCAATTCATCCGGACTCAACTTACAGAATCTATCCCCCTACACCTACTATTTCTCACTATAGCGATTTACTAAACGCAGCTCAGATACGGCACAAGTGAAGATCGAACTCACTGCTCAGTTGTAATAGATCTATCGTGACAAACTTGATAACAATTACACCACGAGCCCAACGAATTTCTAATCGTAGCTTAGATGTGACACAAGTCCGAAAGTGTAGAGCACGGAACTCACTAATAAATCATTTTCAAACATTACAGAAGAATCCCTGACAACCGGACTAAGAAGGTCTTCCGGATATGAGGTATTGGTTACAAAGTCGCATATGAGAGGTTATATTTTGATTAAAATAAAAGAATTGAAACTAGGTTTAACATTTAGTTTCAAAGTTTTATAGAAAACAAAATAAGCTAATAGTGAGTGAAATATAACAATTGATTTTAAGGAAAAAGAAATGAATTATGTAAAGTTATTTGAAATTCATTAAATTATGTATGACATGTATGCAAAACAAATATTTTTTAACCGCTGTTGCATGATGATTCTATTTCTTCTGATATCATTCTCAATTTTTTCCGCATTTCGTTTTGCTTTTGTTCTTGAAGTTTTTAAAACGAAAGAGATTTTTAACTATGTGCATTATTGTAATCGTCATATCTGAATGCTAGCTTTATTTCCATAAAACTGACAACCTGTTCAATAGCTTTTTCAATTTCAGTCCAGGTTTCATCACAATCATGTTTTTTATTTCTTCCTTCATTGTGAATGTTGAAGAATAGTTTCTTTGGAAGATTTTATATTATACAATGTTGACTTTTCTAGGTTGAACTCAGCCATTAGTTGCCATGAAATTTTACCAACGTCTAATCTGTTTAAAATGTCCATTTTTGCGATAACTCTAAAGTTGTTGTTTTCCTCTTATTCCCATCATCTTTTGTATCAATACAGGCCATTAGGGTTGAATAAGCATGAACAATTATCTAAAGTAAATATCTTGAAAAACGGAAATTTCAAATCAGTTTCATATCACCCAAATAATTCAATTATACACATCAAAATCGTGTCTGGATATGTGGGATTCCGGATATAAGACACTCCAGATATAAGTGATTCCGGATATGAGGGATTCTACTGTATTTCAAAAGATCCTATGGTCACAGATTTTGATGAAATTTCAGTAAGTGTTACTCACTAACTACCCCAGAAAAACGGAAAACCTGGAAATGCCATCTTCATTAGACCACATATTCAGAAATCATGACCTCTTAAAAAAAAAAAAAGCCTGCAATTCTCTATAGTGAGTCAGCAGCATAATATATCAACTGTGGATCCTGAAAATATATTTTGCTGAAATTAGTTTTCCCTGTCGTCTCAGACATAAATAAGATATTTGCAAGCAAACGTCTTCTTTGTGTATGAGGCTGTTATCTCGACTGGTTGCCACCTTAAGGGAAGAAAGTCCCGTCACAGTTGCTAATTAACCCATAGCAAGAGGGAGAAGTGATGTACACTTACTTTTTCCAAGTGTATTTGTGTGAAAGTAAATCTAACGAACTCCGCAGAGATTTGAAACCTCATCGCAGATTTCTCTTTCTGAGACAATAATCGTTACACTCACGGTTAATCTATCCAAATAAAACCAATACTTCTATTTCTATATAGATTTCAACTAATATAGTAGCTCTGTTTACTATAGTTTGAGCTCTGTTTTCTCTTAAAATTGGCGTCAAATTTGTTTATCATTAAAATTGTTTTATATTTATATACATATCATCACGAGATATGATACCGGGAGTGTTGAAACAAAATGGCTATTTTTGTAGTGATTTTATAACATGTTTATGTTATAAATTTTCTAAATAAATAATTATATATAAATATATATATTATAAAAGAAATAACAGTAAGATATATAACCTGGTGTTATTATTAATATTTTTATTTTTACAAAACGGTGCTCAATGCAAATTTAAAGAGCATAAATATTACAAATTAACTGATTTAAAAATATGGCTTCATCGCAACACAGGAATTACCATGTTACAAAAAAAGAAACTAAAAACTTCAAATTCAAGTTTTTGTTCGTGTCGTCGGTTAATTTTTTAGAAGCATTAAGCATAAAAAACAAACAACCCAACATCAGTAAAATGATATAAAATTTAAGGAAAAACTAAATCCGAAATATATGTCAATAAATAAGACGACAACGGGATCAGTCAGGTGAACACGCACGAAAGGGATATGTAAAAACGATGAAACAGAGGGCAAATAAAGCAAAATGTCTTTTAAAAAGATAACCGAAGGTACTTAGGTATATACGGGAAACAAAGAAAATGTTCGGAAATATAGAAAGAATTAAATAAATAACTGATTACGTTTCAGAATGAAACAGACTGTCTCTAGTGAGTGTTGACCTCAATGGCGGCTGGAGGGGTCTATTCCCGCGTCCAGCACCTTTGGAAAGGGCCTGAAAACCATACACAGATTATCCCAAGCTTTGTAAATGAAATTGGGCACATGAAATAATTGCGGGCCGTCGATAGGTCTGCTAGCACGAATCACAAGTCATCGTGGCTGAGGGCTTGAACGCGCTGACCTTCTTCAAATTTTTGATCACACTAGACTACACGCTCTTTTCCAGAAACTGTAGCTAAGGTCTGCTGAGCATAGTTCCAGTATAAAACACAGGTGGGCTCTGTGAGTGTTGAATAAACACAAATGCGCCTGATCAAGCGCCTGCAATACGGATTGGCTCTCCGCCCTAGTAGACGGGTATCCACGAATACGAGTGGCCATATATATATATATATATATATATATATATATATATATATATATATTGCCATGATAGTACAGAATAAAAAGTAAAACCAGAGCTACTTAAGTTTTCCCCACGAATCAAAGATCGTCAGACCAGTTTCAAATTCAAATTTAGCTCGTGGTGCCAGCCTTAAATATAGGGAGGCATATTTTCTTCATCTGAAGTGGATCTCATCCGGGTTCCATATTGGAAATGAGAAATCATTCACTTTGTAGACACCTAGTCATATTCTCGTCTATCCTGTTTTATGGAGAATATGCGAACATCAAATTGACAGCAATTCATCCGGACTCAACTTACAGAATCTATCCCCCTACACCTACTATTTCTCACTATAGCGATTTACTAAACGCAGCTCAGATACGGCACAAGTGAAGATCGAACTCACTGCTCAGTTGTAATAGATCTATCGTGACAAACTTGATAACAATTACACCACGAGCCCAACGAATTTCTAATCGTAGCTTAGATGTGACACAAGTCCGAAAGTGTAGAGCACGGAACTCACTAATAAATCATTTTCAAACATTACAGAAGAATCCCTGACAACCGGACTAAGAAGGTCTTCCGGATATGAGGTATTGGTTACAAAGTCGCATATGAGAGGTTATATTTTGATTAAAATAAAAGAATTGAAACTAGGTTTAACATTTAGTTTCAAAGTTTTATAGAAAACAAAATAAGCTAATAGTGAGTGAAATATAACAATTGATTTTAAGGAAAAAGAAATGAATTATGTAAAGTTATTTGAAATTCATTAAATTATGTATGACATGTATGCAAAACAAATATTTTTTAACCGCTGTTGCATGATGATTCTATTTCTTCTGATATCATTCTCAATTTTTTCCGCATTTCGTTTTGCTTTTGTTCTTGAAGTTTTTAAAACGAAAGAGATTTTTAACTATGTGCATTATTGTAATCGTCATATCTGAATGCTAGCTTTATTTCCATAAAACTGACAACCTGTTCAATAGCTTTTTCAATTTCAGTCCAGGTTTCATCACAATCATGTTTTTTATTTCTTCCTTCATTGTGAATGTTGAAGAATAGTTTCTTTGGAAGATTTTATATTATACAATGTTGACTTTTCTAGGTTGAACTCAGCCATTAGTTGCCATGAAATTTTACCAACGTCTAATCTGTTTAAAATGTCCATTTTTGCGATAACTCTAAAGTTGTTGTTTTCCTCTTATTCCCATCATCTTTTGTATCAATACAGGCCATTAGGGTTGAATAAGCATGAACAATTATCTAAAGTAAATATCTTGAAAAACGGAAATTTCAAATCAGTTTCATATCACCCAAATAATTCAATTATACACATCAAAATCGTGTCTGGATATGTGGGATTCCGGATATAAGACACTCCAGATATAAGTGATTCCGGATATGAGGGATTCTACTGTATTTCAAAAGATCCTATGGTCACAGATTTTGATGAAATTTCAGTAAGTGTTACTCACTAACTACCCCAGAAAAACGGAAAACCTGGAAATGCCATCTTCATTAGACCACATATTCAGAAATCATGACCTCTTAAAAAAAAAAAAAGCCTGCAATTCTCTATAGTGAGTCAGCAGCATAATATATCAACTGTGGATCCTGAAAATATATTTTGCTGAAATTAGTTTTCCCTGTCGTCTCAGACATAAATAAGATATTTGCAAGCAAACGTCTTCTTTGTGTATGAGGCTGTTATCTCGACTGGTTGCCACCTTAAGGGAAGAAAGTCCCGTCACAGTTGCTAATTAACCCATAGCAAGAGGGAGAAGTGATGTACACTTACTTTTTCCAAGTGTATTTGTGTGAAAGTAAATCTAACGAACTCCGCAGAGATTTGAAACCTCATCGCAGATTTCTCTTTCTGAGACAATAATCGTTACACTCACGGTTAATCTATCCAAATAAAACCAATACTTCTATTTCTATATAGATTTCAACTAATATAGTAGCTCTGTTTACTATAGTTTGAGCTCTGTTTTCTCTTAAAATTGGCGTCAAATTTGTTTATCATTAAAATTGTTTTATATTTATATACATATCATCACGAGATATGATACCGGGAGTGTTGAAACAAAATGGCTATTTTTGTAGTGATTTTATAACATGTTTATGTTATAAATTTTCTAAATAAATAATTATATATAAATATATATATTATAAAAGAAATAACAGTAAGATATATAACCTGGTGTTATTATTAATATTTTTATTTTTACAATACGGTGCTCAATGCAAATTTAAAGAGCATAAATATTACAAATTAACTGATTTAAAAATATGGCTTCATCGCAACACAGGAATTACCATGTTACAAAAAAAGAAACTAAAAACTTCAAATTCAAGTTTTTGTTCGTGTCGTCGGTTAATTTTTTAGAAGCATTAAGCATAAAAAACAAACAACCCAACATCAGTAAAATGATATAAAATTTAAGGAAAAACTAAATCCGAAATATATGTCAATAAATAAGACGACAACGTGATCAGTCAGGTGAACACGCACGAAAGGGATATGTAAAAACGATGAAACAGAGGGCAAATAAAGCAAAATGTCTTTTAAAAAGATAACCGAAGGTACTTAGGTATATACGGGAAACAAAGAAAATGTTCGGAAATATAGAAAGAATTAAATAAATAACTGATTACGTTTCAGAATGAAACAGACTGTCTCTAGTGAGTGTTGACCTCAATGGCGGCTGTAGGGGTCTATTCCCGCGTCCAGCACCTTTGGAAAGGGCCTGAAAACCATACACAGATTATCCCAAGCTTTGTAAATGAAATTGGGCACATGAAATAATTGCGGGCCGTCGATAGGTCTGCTAGCACGAATCACAAGTCATCGTGGCTGAGGGCTTGAACG
>OZ010571.1:146195875-146248375 GCA_963932145.1 Acanthosepion lycidas | reverse complement strand
ATGACAATTAAAGCGTTTTTTTTTGTATCGTTTGGGGCCATGTACTTTAAACGGTTATGTTATTGTGTTAATTGTGCCATACTCTGTCAGAACTGCAATTATTTAACTCATCCGGAAGTTCTTCGATATCTATACCTCATATAACAAAACAAAAAAAAAAAAAAATCAGTCCTTAATTTCGTCCGTCTCCGGAATACCGCCCCAAAATACCAGTCATAAATCATTTTTCTGACTAATCAGTTTTCATAGCAGCCGTTCGGAGCTATTGATTGACTATAAAAGCTAATGCTGATATAATTCAAGTAGGAAGATCCAACCAGTGTCGCATTAACAATGAGCCTCATAGCAGGCAGGCAGACAGGCAATGCAAGCTTATCAGGGCTTTCAACAGCAACGCCAATGCGCTTTAATAGCGATGCCTTAGCCCAGGAACGTAACAAGCGACAGCAGAAGAGACCAACTCACGAGTATTATAATACGATAATTCGTGTCGATAACTTCTTCCATGACTCTATCTCACTCGACTACATATGCATGCTGATATTCACCACCTCCTTATCTCGACTACTACATTGTGTTATACCCCGAACGAACTCTTAGTCTCCCGCGATTGAACAAGTAAACGACCGAACCTTTTAAATCACTAGGGAATACAAACTGTTTATCTCAATCACATCTTATCACCATTTATTGTTTTGTCACTTCTACTTTATTTTGCTAACGGTAAGGCTGACGTTGCAATTATGCAGCTATAATTTCGTAAAAGAATATCACCTAGTACCATTATAGATGTCAAGAGTTAAATTCCAGTCAAACAAAATATAACAAATAAAATTAGTTTTCTTGTTGAAGTAAGATACTTTGGAATATATATTGACACTTTTGATATATAGTAAGTATACTCCGTACTTTTGTTGATTATCAGATATTTAAATAAGGGCGCAGTTGTAGTACCTTGCCAGAGGTTCCAATTTCATTGGATACGTGTTTGAAATCAAGGCATTCCTATACATCAGGTGTTGACAAAATTTTGGAAACAGCGGACTAGACATTGTCTCAGACGAGGGTCATGAAATCAAATATACTATAATATATTGCTTCGATCTCAGACCGTTCTTTGCAGAAGGCTGCCTTGTTCTGGAGACATAAAGAAAAAACATCGAGGTTAATGTCATATTATTTAAGCAAGATTACTTATTTTACTTCAGGAATAACGGAATAGCAACTAACACGATGAACTGAGTCCTTACTACAAAGTAAATACGATTAAAAATGGCAAATTATTTAATTAGACTTTTGTTTCTGTATATTGTTCGATAACTTCTCAAAATCAGGTGAAATATTTGTCGATGACAGGCGTAAAACCTCATCCAGGTGGTCATCACACATCCTTGTTCTTAAACGACATTTAGTATATTTCATTTTCGGAAAATGTTGTTCACAAGAATGTGTACTTCAAATAATGATACCATCATTTTCGCATTATTTAATAGGCTTTTATATTTTCCGCTTGGCAAAACATATTTCTTGTAGAAGTCAGCAGTGGATCTGGAATTAAATTTTGATTTAAAAACTTCGTCGCATTGTAAGTCTAACTGATTTTTTCGTGTCACTTCCTCCACGAATTAATTAGATAATTAGTGTCCAGGTATTAAGTTCTCCTTCGTGGACCGGATGTGGCCCGGATCCGGTGGAGGGGACAGGAGGTTGTTGCCGTCTCCTGCTATATATGAACGAGAACAATCTATCCCGTAGAATAAAAAGTTCATCAGGAAATTCCTTGAAGATTATCCGAATCAAGAAAAAACTGACGAATAGTGGAGTGAACAATAGTCGAAACATTGTGACAGTAACGAGCATGATGGGGATATTTGTCTAATTCTAAATAATGGAAATAAAAGAAACTGAACTTCAATGACTGCATCTAATTTTCTCATCTGCACTTTGAAATTCAGTATCCGAATTGTTTCTGTTGAATCTGAAGCTATAAAACAAGAACTTAAGTCAAATTTCATACTTACATCAATGGGATATACACACTGATTGAGAGAACAAAGTACCTGTCCCCCCCTGCTACCCTCTACCTTTATAAGAACCAGATTAGGTTGAAAATACAGTACTGATACCATATATAGACAGGAAGTGCCCAGATATTACTTTCCAGTCTCTATCAAGTTCAAAAGTATCTCTGCATCCTTAGGGGTAACGAAATATTTTCCACCCTATAACCACTTTCTTACAGACAAAACGTCACAAGCCTCTGACTGCTCTATCACTATTTCCATGGAAACTGTTCAAACGAACTACAATCCTTAGTTCCACCATTTCGAAACTTTACCCGCTAAGACCCGCCATGACAGGCACTTTGTAGCGAACCAACCTCATTCCCTACGTATTTCATTGGTGAGATGTAAATTCTATTCGATCATCTTTTTCCATCAAGCCATCTTTCATAGAGTAACATAGAATAATAATAATAATAAGAAGAAACTAATTGTGTATTCACTTTTGAACTCATATTAACGTTTAATTTAGAAAGTCTTACATCCATTGATTTTGTGTTATTGTATTATTTGTTATTTGATAGAAAATATTTCACAATGAGCCCCAAGGCAGGCAGGAGAGGCAGGCAGGTAAGCTTATCTGGTCTATCAACAGCAATACCAATATATATACTCGCGAGTATTATAATACGATAATTGAATTATTATTCTAGAATTTATCATTGTTGTTATATTGCCTTTTGCCAATGAAAACCACCAGTATGCTCTATAAGTGTTATGGGATCTTACCCATAATAATAATGATAATGGTCTATTCCATAGTTAATAAATACTGCGCCTCAGGAGAAGGCAAGGCAGACAGTCGCTCAAGTTTTGACCGACTGGTCGGTTATACTCTCATCCTACGGACGGGAGGAACCCGAAGGAGGCTACGCCGAAGGGCAGAGTCTCCTTCGGGGAGGTAGACCGGCCCTGAACCCGTTTATACGGGTTCAATGGGCATATATTTGGCCGAGCCCACCGGCTCGGAATGCCCACGTTAAAAAGGCATTGTGCCACATGACACCCTCGTGAGGGGGTGACTGAATATCGTCAGTCGCTCAAGTTTTGACCGACTGTTCGGTTATACTATCATCCTACGGACGGGAGGAACCCAAAGGTGGCTGCTCCGAAGGGCGGAGTCACCTTCGGGGAGGTAGTTCAGCCCTGAACCCGTTTATACGGGTTCAATGGGCATATTTTTGGCCGAGCCTACGGGCTCGGAATGCCCACGTTAAAAAGGCCTTGTGCCACATGACACCCTCGTGGTGGGGTGACACTATTTGGCTTGCTAAATAAATAAAGAAGAAAAAAAAAGAAAGGCGAGAATTAAAGTTAGGTGATAAGAAGCCATCACGAAAAGGACACTAAGCGGTGTTATTTTTCTGACAAAGAAAATTGGTAAAATTTTTTATTGCCTTTGTCGAGAAAGGAAGATACTGGATTTAATCTGATTGATGTTACGGTGCGGGTGAAAATTCCAGGCTTGTCAAATGAACTACAGGGCAGAATTCTAAATAGATAAAAATTATTTAGGTCGCAGAAAATGTCCGTTGGTCAACCGCAGAATTACAAAAACAAAAGACTGAGCCGTTGGCTATCTACAAAGATCTTTGAAAAAGGAATTTGTTTTGTGCCAGGGTCTGGCTATGATAAGAAAATTATTTTTAATTAACGCCAGAATGCGATCTCATCATATGACCACCCACTTGATGCTGGCGAAAAGCTGGTTGACGAATTCCAGGTGATTCGGTTAAGATAAAGAGTCTAGGGTGTGAGGTCTCCTCGAAGAGAAGAAAGAAAAGGAAAAGGAAGAAAAAAAAAGGGGAAGATAATTTTTTTTCTTTGAGCAAGATTTTTTAAACCGAGGCTAGTCTGGCCACACCCACGCTGCTGAGCGCCCATTGGCTGAATGGTGGCATGAGCGTTAGGCGGAGTTAATCATGTGAACAAGGAGGGGAGGCCTGTTGCGCCCCACTGAAGGGATAGGTGTGAGATGCCACTGTGAGAGAGAGGGGAAACCCGTTGACACCCTCTGAGGGTATGGGTGAGATACCAATATGAGAACAGAAGAAGGTGGGAAGACGGATGACTTCCAAAAATGGAAAATAATAAAATTTTCCTGACCGAAAACAAAGAAGTGGATTGTGGGTTTAAAATTATCAAGGAACCTCAAACCCCGACAAGCCCACCCCGGTTTTAGTCGGCGTCCATATAAGCAGATTCGCAGCGAGTTATGGGCAGTTGAGTTCGAGTTCAAGTTCGCAGTTGGGGTTGGAGACAGACAGGGCAATCAGTTGCACCCGCCTCGAAGAAGCTGACTAAGATTCGCGCAAATTCCGAACTCAATTTCTAACCAAGAACAATTTATTTTTGAAGAACGACTTAGACTCAGACTACCAAAACAAGTTTTACGAATATCACCTTAAGATACACCAAGAACCAGTTTCTTAAAGAAGAAACAACTTAAGATGTTAAGACTCGCCTAACACAAAGTGTCACAAATCCATATAGTGGGTTGGGAAGTAGACGCAGTCCTGTATTCAGCAACCATATATAAAATATTGTTATTCTTTTTTAACACATTTGAACTTTTCGAGTTATTATTTTCTTTTCTTTTACATATACTTGTGCGATATCGCCCTTATTCGAACTCGACTTTCATTACGGCCTGGCGACTGATTGATTTCGTCTGCCTAAGATCAATTCACAACGTGGGTAGGTTAAACTGGAAATCAAAGCAGTTACTTCGGTAACCAGACGTTGGAAGCGAGCTGGGAACGACAAGGCTGATACCGAATCTAACCAGATTCCCATTCGAATCACCAAAACGTTAGAACGTCACATTTGGTGCAGCGACCAATACCAAGCCAGCTGGTCGTCACAGGACAGGATAGCACGACGAATGCGGTTAGGCAGACGTTACATAATGCGCAGCGACACCGGGGGGACGTCACAGCTGACTGAATATCGTCAGTCACTCAAGTTTTGACCGACTGTTCGGTTGTACTCTCTTCCTACGGATGGGAGGAACCCGAAGGAGTCTTGCCGAAGGGCGGAGTCTCCATTGGGGAGGTAGACTGGCCCTGAACCCGTTTATACAGGTTCAATGGACATATTTTTGGCCGAGCCCACGGGCTCGGAATGCCCACGTCAAAAAGGCCTTCTGCCACATGACACCCTCGTGGTGGGGTGACTGTATATCGTCCGTCGTTAAAGTTTTGACAGACTGTTTGGTTGTAATCTCTTCCTACGGACGGGAGGGACCCGAAGGAGGCTACGCTGAAGGGCGGAGTCTCCTTCGGGGATGTAGACCGGCCCTTAACCCCTTTATTCGGGTTCAATGGGCATATTTTTGGCCGGGCCCACGGGCTCGTAAAGCCCACATTAAACAGGCCTTGTGCCACATGACACCCTCGTAGTGGGGTGACTGAATATCGTCCGTCGTTAAAGTTTTGACCGACTGTTCGGTTGTAATCTCTTCCTACGGACGGGAGGAACCCGAAGGAGGCTACGCCGAAGGGCGGAGTCTCCATCGGGGAGGTAGACCGGCCCTGAACCCGTTTATACGGGTTCAATGGGCATATTTTTGGCCGCCCCCACGGGCTCGGAGTGCCCACGTTAAATAGGCCTTGTGCCACATGACACCGTCGTGGGGGGTGACTGAATATCGTCAGTCGTTCAAGTCGAGTCAAGAGTCGAGTCAGAGGCAGTCCGAAACAGAGTCGTGTTCAGACAATTACTGCAAGACATTGGAATAGTGATACTGATCGAGACTACATTGTTCTCTCTACTAAACTTGATTGTTCGTACTAACATTTCTACTTCTTTGTATATATTCCTGTTTGTAATATATCTGTGTTATTCCATACCTGTGTTCTTCTTTATTGGTTCTACCTTGGACTATCACCGTGGTACAGGGAACCGGGCCGTAACAATATGTTTTCAGTCAAAATAGGCGAAGAGACCGGCCACTTCATTAAATGAGTGTGCGTAAAAAAAATTCTACTCATATATCTATCAGTTTATTTTTCGACGAATGTAATGGAGCATTGTCAGAGACAAAAGTTATTTTCTCTATGAAAGTGTTTGGCTTCTTGTTGCACAAATGTTCGACATGCGTCTTCAAAAATCAATATATGTAAGCGCTGTCACCGTTAGACCATCTGGAACTTGTCACGCGCCCACAATTATTACTTATCCCACCTTATAAAGTCACACCACACTCAAATTGTTGAGGCCTCATTCTGAGAGGACAATTGCCGCTAGTAGCCACCAAATCTTTGCTGCATTCGCCTGACCCATCGGGGGTAGTACGCTGTCTGTCGGTGAAAAGAACGAATAAAAATCGGTCTTCATATATTACGTTACGCACTTCATTGAATTGTCTTTATGGATGTCATTTAATCAAAGCTTAGTGATCGGTCTCACATGTTTTCGCATTTGTTTTAGGACGCCATAACTTTCGCTTTTTGAAATTCATTCACCGTGACAATACATGTCATAGTTTGACAAAGATCTTTTATACCATCCATCTTAACTCTGGAGACATGTGGGTTAGAGATACTTGGTAAATTGTTCTTACCAAATTTGAATAAGAGTTGCCAGATCTTCGTCATAGTCCGATGCTGCCTACCGGGAAGTTTAGCAATTACTATCATTTTTTTTTAACTTTTTGAAATCTCCGATGTCAGAATTTCTCATTCTTCTTCATTCGTCTTACAACCAATTTTAAAGCTTCAATTTTTAAAACATATTTTCACACAGATGCCCGCCGCTTGCTTACATCTGATGAAAAAGAATTTCTTTCATATTAACTGTTCAGATTGATGTTGCCACAATGAGTAAATAAACATTTAGATCAGTAAGTATTTATTCTATATATCAATATATAATGTAATGAATTAAAATGGGAGTCAATGTGAAAATAGGAGTCAGTGTGAAAAATGGGAGTCAATGTGAAAATGGGAGTCAATGTGAAAATATTAATGGTTTAAAATGATAAAAAAATCATTCTATTTTCAGTAACTAGAAATCATACATAATATTATATGCTTTGCTATTTTGGCTCTATATTGTAGTTTATTTTGTGCGTATTGTTTGAGTTCATGTTTGCTATATAATCAAATTGTCACGACAGTGTTTCTCAATTTTAAGATACTATTTGTACAAATAAAACTTCCTGGAAAGATATATGATAACAATGATGATTATTGATTAAAACATTGACATAAAAATACGAGGTGTGTACAATCGCTGATACCAATTAAAAGTGCGTAACAGAAGCAACATTCTCAATTTTAATTTCAATGTGTTTTATATTATTTCGCGTTTCCATCACGCCCTATCTTTATAAATATTTATCGACTAACGTGACTTTTTAAGGACGAAAAGATTGAGCTTTAAATTATAAGTACAGGCAAACGGCAACAGCTGTTGAAGAGCGGATTGGAGGGGACAAACAGGAGGTATCGCATTATATTTCGTGCACTGGGCCACTATATTTCAGTATCACTCAGATGATTGATTTTCTTTTCAAAGAATTTCAAGATTTACAAAGATCGCGGGCCACGCGAGGTAGAGGATTATGATAAGCGGTAGTTTATATAGATAGGAGGGAAAGATAACTGTTGACTCTATTTAACAGGTTAAGATTGTAGTAGTCGGGGAATCATGCACTTGGCAGTCTGTTCCACAGGGCAATTGTTCTCGAGAAGAGGCACTTTGAGTGGAACTTGAATATGAAGGGATTGCGTGTGGTTTACTACTATGTAAGTGGCATGGCGGGTCCTAGGCGTGAAGGTTAGACCTGTTGGAAGCACTTTCCATGATAGTAGTGATGGAGCAGTGAGAAGCTCTCCACATCCCGCCTGTGAGAGAGAGGTTGGAGTGTGGAAAATAATTCTTCTTCAACAAAGGCTCGGAGACGCTTTGGAACTCTATCAAGACTGGAAAGTGAGGCCTGGGTAGCCCCTGCCCCAAAAATGGCAACATTACTCTGAAATACATAAAAAGGGAAAATACATTCATTAATATGCAAGCGATGATCGAGAAACATTCATTTTAGATTCATTTCTCAAGTTTTCTACAGACATCTGCCGATCTTGCTCTATCAAAATATAAATAAATAAATAAATATTTAAGATTTTGTGAAGTTAATTAACTAAAGAAAAAGACAAGTAAATAAATAAATAAATCGAATATCGAAAAAATTGAGTCGCTTGAGAATATGCAATATATATATATATATATATATATATATATATATATATATATGTGTGTGTGTGTGTGTGTGTCTGTGTTTGGTAGTGCCAAATATATTGTTGCCTACATCCTGGTAGGTTTTATTAATCATTATGCACACTGTGTCACATTAGACTAATTTGAATCCCAACACTGAATAAAAGAAAAAAAGAAAAACAACTTTCGACACTTTATCCAGAATTTAAATCCTAATGCAGAAAACGAATCGTTTTTCATACTAATTGTCCAATCTGACCATGACGTAATTAAGCAAATAGACATTTATATTACAGTAAATAATTATTTTATATATCGATATATTAGGTTGGTGCAAAAATAATTTCGTTTTCTAACATATGTTACTATGTGAGAAAACGATATTATTTTTGCACCAACCTAATATAATAAACTGGATTATAATTGTAACCAATGTGAAAATTGCTTTGAAATAAAAAAAAATAAATCCTTCAAATCAGTCGGGCGGAACAAATATTCGTACACATACAAATTTTTAATTTATTGTATTTCCAACTAAGGAATAAACATAATTTTCATATAATAATTAATTATGCATAGAAAACAGAAAAGATTGATTTAATAGAAATAAATCCCATTTATCCATTTTATAGTGGGAAAAAGTATTCGTACGAAGCAAATTTCAGATTTTAAACTTTTAAAGTGCTTTACTACTTTAGATTATTCAAGTAGAATATTCTAGAATATTCCAGTTATCAGTAGTCATTTTTAGCCTAAAAATACAAACAGAACATTCTGTAATTGTTATTTGTGGAAGAAGTTTTTTTATCATGGAAAGAGGTAAAGAATTGACAAATTCGTAAAAAGAACTGATTATTAAACTCGGGAAAGTAATTAAAAGTTACAGGAAAATCTGACTGCTTGAATATTCTTTTTATTATCATTAGTTCATTCATTGCAAGGTATAAAAACTCAAAAACTGTGAAATCCAAAAAAGAACAGGTACTCCATTTCTGGAAGATCTTCGAGGAAGTTAATGCATCAAATTAAACAAAATCCAATGGTTACTCGTCAAGAGTTGTAGGACGATTTGCTTTCATCAGGAATCTGTGTCACTAAACTGACAATAAGCAATGAAATTTATAGGAACAATCAAAAGTCTCACTCCACTCGGAAAACTCCACTGCTTTTGAAAAGATATGAAGATTCCAGGTTGAAATTCGTTCGTCAATGTAAGGATAACAGTAAAATCGTATTGGCAAAGAATCTTATGGACAGTCGAAACCAAAACTGAGTTGCTTGAATGTAATTATAGAAATATGTATGGGGGAAAGATGGCGATGCCTTCAGACAACGAACAGAGTTCCAACAGTGACATTTGGTGGTGGTAGCATCATGGTTTGTGGATGTTGTTCTGCGAAAGATACTGGTAACATATCAACAATAATTGGTAGAATGAATGTCACAGTATATCACAATATTTTGGAAACAAATTTAATGTTCCGGTTGAAAATTTGGAATTTCCTCCTGACGGGATCTTCCAACAGAGAAGGATTCTAAGCACACAACAAAATCAAGGAATAGCTTGCTAAAAATAATGTAATTTCCTGAAATGGCCAATTCAGTCCCCAGATTTAAACTCAATCGAGAATCTGTGGTGTTATTTGAAAAATCAAAACTAATCAAGCGCTCCAACAAATACATCCTTGTATTTTTAATCATTAGTTCTAAATACAATAAATTGAAAATTTGTATGTGTACGAATATTTGTTTACCCACTGTATATTTATATATATCTATATATATATATTGTGTGTGTGTCAGGCGGCCGGACGATTGCGTCCATCATGAAACAGCCTGTCGCCATTGAGTGTTGACTTCAATGTTCACTATTATATTTATATTTACATACACTCTATCTCTGATATTGAGCACTTTATCCCAAAAATATAGCACATCTTAAAACTATATTTCTTCATATATATATATATATATATATATATATATATATATATATATATATGTGTGTGTGTGTGTGTGTTTCAATATATTAACTACTAATTATGTGTGCTAGCTAAGAATAAGTTCAGAGTACCCTAATATTTGACAATGACCAACATTGACCAATAATTTGACAAACATCAATTGCTAAATCCGACAAAACCATCTGTCCCCTCACTCCTGGAAGAAAGTAAATGTTGGGCGTGTGATGAGATCGGTGGGGTGTATTTCATTTAGATTTTTTGAAACGCATTAAAGCAATAAATGCACATGTATACGTCCAACAGATGCAACGTGTTCATGAATGTTTAATCGAAAGACGGCATGCGCTTGTAAATAAGAGAAATGTTCTCTTCCATGGCGACGCAAAGCCGCATACAGGAAGAATATCACAAAAAACGTTATGGAATTCGGTTGGTTTGTTCTATTCTGCTCTCCTAATTCATAAAACTTTACCTAACAATTACTATCATTTTCGATCACTGTAAAACGTTTTCATAGCGAAAACCAGATTTAGATATTCGTCGAAATATCTTCCACACCAAAACCAGCGGAATTTTTCTCAAAATGTATAAAAGAGATGCCTGATCAATGACAACAAGTCATTGCAAATAATAGTAAGAATATAACCGAATAAAATAGAATTGCCCTTTATGTTTTGAAGATGAAATTTGACAAAAAAAAAAAAAAAAAAAAAAAAAGAAAATTAGTCAACATAATATTTTTCCCCAGTGCAGGGAGAATGTATTCCTTTTTAAATTAAATAATCTTCATATCGAAATTTCTGTTTCAGATTCGTGCCTGACAAGAAAATGTACGGGATAATATTATATTTGATGTTACCTCTTACAGTTGTAGCAAGTAAGTATACTGTACACTATTTACATTATTTGGACTATTGTCCTCATCTTTGTCGCCATTTTTATTACAACGTTCCGGCCGTTGCACGCTCCGGCCTTTTTCCGGTGGTTGGAATGCCCAACTGAACCCTTTATTTCGCTCACTGGGGTAGACTGTTCTAGTTTCACGTGCCATGTTTTAATGGATGTCAGTTATCTCCTGTTAATTCCCCTCTGAAAGTTCTCCACTGCCTTAACATGGCACGTGGAACTAGAACAGTCTACCACAGTGAGCGAAATAAAGGGTTCAGTTCGACATTCCAACCACCTGAAGAAGGGCCGAGCTTACAACGGTCGAAACGTTGTAACAAATATAGGGACAAAGATGAGGATAATAGTCTGAATAATGTAAATAGTGTACATAATACCTCATCTCAGAAATATAGACAGTAAGTAAGTATACTGCTTTTAGAATTTTCACACATGTAAACGGCTCTGTAATATCTGTTGTGAATATATAAGTTGATGCATTCCTTTATTTTAAAATATCTAAACTTAGATAAAAAAATTTAAGAATATTAATTCTGAGGTGCTGTAAAGAAAATTCAACTCTTCTGGTTATTTTGACACTTGTAAAATAACAACTATTAATGTGTTCGTAGAGTAATGACCCATTTTGATGTAATGAATATGCATACACCTGGGTTCCCCCTCACAGTAATATGATTGTCTGGTGTCAGCCATAAATACAGACTGATGTGGAGGTACATGGGCGACGCCTATTGTCTTCGCCTATTGCCTACGCCTATTGCCTACCACTACGACGAGAACCAGTTTATTACGGTTACCTGCTAGTTTGTCCTACCAGGTTACGGTAGCACAAAAACACTTTCCTACTTCGAACAAATATATCCCTTTCCGGGACATATCACATTTTAATAGTAGTCAAATTTATTCAATCATCATAATTTACCATAGCCAAAAAGAACTTATTAATTAATTCGATACAAAACCCAAGATCGGCTTTGAGTCGTAGAGAATTTACCTGTTTGTCTTAGTGATTAATTTGTTTCATCAGCCTATTTACTGACTGGTGCTTAATTTTCAAACTATTCATCACACCGAAAATGGAAATTCTTAGTCAAATAAGAAAAGAAAAATGTGCAAATAAAGGACATTTATCTGCATTTGATAAGTTTTGTAAAAAATAAAATTAACAATAAAGTCATGCATTAAAAATGATCCTTCAGAAATTAATTTTATTGGTTTTTAAAACCTAAACGAAAAATTTCATAATTTGCATGTCGTTGTGTCGGCGGTGTTGAGTCGTCCTGTACCAAGGTGAAGGATTATTGAATGAAGTTTTGTGAACGAAATAGAAGGAGATAAGAAAAGCAGATCAGGAGGACATGTAGGAAATATAACGGCTGATCCTAGTGTTTAAAACATTAATGGGGGAACATCCCCGCAGGAGTATGTTCCAAAAACTATTCGCTCTCGAAAAGAAGCTGTCCTAACGGAACTTCATTCATATTAATGGGATACAAGGGGAGTAAGGATGATTCCTCATAATGTAGGTAGTGTGGGGGTCTTAACTGTGAAGATCTGAACTAGTGATGTTTGGAAAGAGGATTGCCGAGTGGAAAATAATTCATCATCCACAAGGCTGTACAGGCGCTTTTTAACTTTTAACACCTGGCCGGATGGTAGAAATACTCCATTTTTTGAACTGATCTCGATACTTATATTATGGATAATCACATTTAATTAGATGTTTATGTTTAAATAGCGGTTTATTTATTAAAGAGTATTAAGAAAATGAACTTGCAATATTTTTTTTTAAAGCCATGTCCCTTCCAAACCATGTCCCTTCCAAACCTCCCCAGAGATTCCTTTTCTTTATTATCTTTGAACTGCCACGCCGTTTTAGGAAAGATAGTTGCTGTGTGGAATTCAGATTTTTCTTCTGTTAGAACGACTAGCGAGTCTATTCTACCCTATCATCTAGTCCATAGCCTAGAGGGGATAGAGAGATTTATGCTTTTTCAAGGTCATCAGTACGAAAGTGAATACAACAGACAAACACGGAATTTGAAATCGGCTCCCCAATTCCACTGCCCGTGCCGATATCCGTTACTCTACCTGTACACTGTTTATTAAAGGTGATGTTTTGTTCAATTTACTATTAGTAGCAGGATAACATTACTACAATAATTACCGACTTAAATAGCCACGAACATGTTTCAGCCGCTTCCGGCCAAATGTCAAAAATTGCAAACATGGCGCGGAAAAAGAATAAATACATAAATTTAAATATGTGCGAATTATTATAAAAGATAACGGAAAATGTAACACCGAAATCCGACCGTCCTGGGTAAGACGATAAACTACGTCCGCGTCCTGGGTAAGACGATAAACTACATCCGCGTTCTGGGTAAGACGATAAACTACGTCCGCGTCCTGGGTAAGACGATAAACTACATCCAACCGCAAGGCCTCTGACCAGGAGGCTTTGAGGAGCGTGGAACCAACTCTTAATTGCTGCTGTTTCCAGTTCCGACCTGTAAGGGTTCCAACTATGGTCAAAATATTAACCCAAACGGAGGTAAAAACACTATGAATGTGTAAAAATGGGTTTTAATACCAGCAATACATTTTTGTAGAACAATATTAACAGCAATAGATTTTTGGGAAAAATATTACCAGCAATAAAAATCTTGTCGGCATTAAATAACCCATCGAGGTTGATATGCCGTAAAACAAAACAAACAAAAGAACACTAAATCAAAGAATACATATTCTATTCATATGAATCTATCCTAAAAATGTTGTCGGCATTAAATAACCCATTGAGGTTGATATGCCGTAAAACAAAACAAACAAAAGAACACTAAATCAAAGAATACATATTCTATTCATATGAATCTATCCTAAAAATGTTGTCGGCATTAAATAACCCATTGAGGTTGATATGCCGTAAAACGAAATAAACCAAATCGAATTCCGAAGGTGAATCGAAATATTGAAGGATGCCTAAAAAATCTTAAACTAAGAAACTGGAAAATGTGACAAACAAAGATGAGCTTGATGAATATCTATATAAATCAATGCTGCTACATTTGACATTTACAGGATATAGTGAAATCAAGAATGACGGAAGGTACATCGAGTGATCTACCTAAACAGCTTGTTTAAATAGATAGCAGACTCGGTAGTTGAAAGGAATAGTAAAAAAAGACAAACATTACTAAGAGCTACAAAGTATAGGAAGTTGTAGAGAGCAATAACCGCCCACGTTCTGACGAAGAAGTATATAGAGTAAAGCGATTAATGATAGAGATGTTATTTCGTCTTAGAGAAATTACGTTATCGGAATTCCTCGTTAATCGAGAAAATTTAAACCACAAATGGTATTTACACTATTTACATCGTTAGGACTCATCTTTATTGCTATATTCAGCTTCTGTATGCTTCTGCCTTCTTCATTATTTTCTGAATCAAGTGACTAGAAGTAAAAGAGATTACGTAATTAAACAGGTGACAATATGAAAAAATAGGTTAAAACTTTATGAATGTATTATTAGGTTGGTGCAAAAATAATGACGTAATAATGTCGTTTTTTGACGTATTTTTTAACGTCAAAAAACGATATTATTACGTCATTATTTTTGCACTAAACTAATACTTATAAGTCTTAAACAAGAATAATATAATAGCGAGGAACGCCAGAAAATTATTTTCAAAATATTGCTGGGAAGTCGGGGGTAGTTGCAGTGATGGCGGTGAGTGAAGGCACAAAGGACCAAATCTTTCCGAAATTTATATCTCGATTTCTCCCACAGGCAGTTGTTTTCTGACCTTCACAGCTAAGACTCACCATAAGTAACAGTTTGAGAATTCCAGGTGCTGTTGGCTTAGATGTGTAATTTATGGCGGTTTGAGTTGTTGATTGGAGAGCTGAATTCCAGTTCCGGTCGGGTGCGTTGTGTTCACTTATCCGTGGGTGCCCGGGGAAAAGTATGAATCCGCCTCTTCTCCCCGCCATTAGGGACATGGGTTGGTTGGTGTGACTTGTATCACTGAGCCATTGTTTTCTCCAAAAACAAGAGTTCTTGAAAGTTAGAGGTATTTTCTGGCTTTAATATGTCGTGGAAAATAAATAAATCAATTAAAAGATACACCATGCCACGTGCACAGAGATAAATAATTTCCATTCTCGTTGCATTTTATTAAAAGGAGGAAAGTTCATTTAGACAGCTTCTTCCCAAGAACCATTAATTTGAGGACGCTTCTTGAAATCACTACAATCTTAACTTCTTCAAGTCTATGTTTAAACGATATCTTTCCTTCATATCCTCAAAAAACTGATTACGTTCTTCTCTTACACTGATTCGATAATCTCATCCAGTAACATTCTATATTGATTGGCTTTTGAGCATTGTATTGAGTAAACAATTAGTAAAAAAGGTCAGATATTAGTATATTATTTATAAAATGAAAATAACGTAATAATGTATGCGTTTTCATCAAAAGCAAGAATAAAAGATTTTCATAATATACTCAGTGCAAATTTATTAAGAACTAATTTGTGTCCGTCGTTTAATACCATTGTGTACATAAGAATTTTTACAGGTGTGAAGGATAGTGAATGTAACAATAGTTTTAATGAATTTGAAATGATTCTCGTCCGGTGGAGGTCTCTGGGTATTTCATCGGCAGATGTGTCGACATTTTTCGTACGGTATGCTATCAGAATACCATGGATTAAGTACCGGTGGATTAAACAAAGTTTTACAGAAAAAAAAAGGACAACAAAAAGGACACACATACGTAGCATCAAAAAGCGAGAGGTGAAATTTCTAGGCCACATAATGAGGAAAGAGGGCTTCGAAAATTTGAAACTCACAGGATATATTGAATACAAGCAGGACAGAAGAAATCATTGCATAACCTACCTAACGAGCTTGTGTAAACGGTTGGCAAAACCTGGAAGCTAAATTTAAACAAATTTTATAGTCTACTCTGGAGGCCATCGCTATGTTTTTTCCAGGAGAGCTTACTTCTGGTGACATGTGCTGCTATAAGGCAACAAACGAAAACATGTGACATTAACTTTGTCGCATCTAATTCTATGTTAATATAGAATATTGCCCGCCCCTCTCGAATATCTGACAAGAGGCGCTGGAAAAGAAATAGTTAAGAACATCTGCTTTAATGTTTATGACTGTCATTTTTAACTTTTCTTTCTCATCACATTCTAGGCAGATATTCTGAACTCGTGACAGATCTTTTAAAGAATTATACAAAGGATATACGTCCAGATTGTGGAAAGCCTGTTGTTGTTTACATCGACATGGCCTTGCGCCAGATTCAAGAAGTGGTCAGTATTCAATTTTCGTATCCTATTACACAGTTGTTAAGTGAATTTATATTTTACAATCTGGTTTCAACTACTTTTTGAAAAGCAAATTGCATACATTTTTTAATATAAAAAAGATTAAACAAACTAAATATCTTAGCCTAGGATATAAGTTCACTTTATATAATAAGTTAACCCCAAGTAAAGCGATAAAGCCATTAATACTCAAGGGGTTACTGAGTTTGAAAGAATCTGCGAAAGTGTTACTGAAGAGAGGACAATAAAAACAACAGTATTCAAGTAGGCCGAAGATGACGATTGACATTGCTTTAAATTTCTGAAGATCGTACATGACAGGAAAGCAAAAAATTGGATTAAAGTTCCATAGGTTAGAATTCCGAAGGAAGAAAATACTATAATAGAATTTAGGGTTTCATATATCAATTTCAACAACAATATGAGATCTAGCCACCAGTTTAGTACTGCCTTAAAATTCCTGCATGCGAAGGCCAAAGAAGGAAAGCACACAAGAATGATTACCATGAAAATATTTATAGAAAAAGCTACATTATGGTTGTAGAAAAATGATTGTATCCGAGGTGCCAGGCTAGGACTGATAACATTGCAGAGACTTCTTTGGAATTAAGACTCTCTTGATACATAAGAGACGTACCAGACCGGTTGTGAAAGGAATATTCGATGCAAGAACGAATGGTAGACTTATATGAAACTAAATAAAAGAAACATTTATATATCCCCCTCCTAATCCTCCACAGTGCCGTTAGACTACCCTGTGGAGAGTTGCACACGGCAGCATCATATTAAGCATTGCTGTTGTGATTTCTGTCGAAAGTAAGTTCTTACGGTGTGGACATATCAACCTCATGCTGAACTGGTTTTGAATTCTTCTCTGAGAGTGGCTACCAATAAAGGTGTGACGGGAAGAAATGGCTTCGGTGCGAAAGTGAATGCAACGAACTCTGATAGAATTTGAACACGGTATGACGATCTTACTTTTTGCATCGAGAACTGCTACTTTATCCATATCTCTACAGGTCTAATTTTCAGTCTACGCGTTTAGTTCCATCTAACTGGGGACCGGCTTAGCCACCAATAATGTTTTATTTAAAAAAAAGAGAATTTTTGGAAACGTTCAATGAAAGTCTGATGATATTGCTCATAGTAGGGGAAGCTGCATCACTGACCGCCAAAACTCTAGTTGCGGAACTTAGCACAAGAAGGATATGTTCTTTTGTTCATCCCTTTTTTAGGATTGCTTAGTTAGTATCTAGCCCTATTTGATACAAACTCAGACAGGGAGAAAAGAAATATCACTAACTGAGCGGTATTAAAAAAGGAATAATAAAACGATATATTTTAGAGAGACGGACGAGACCAATATCATGTAATGAAGACCCTGCTGAATGACACGCTTCCAGATCATTTTATACTAACGCGAGGATCACTCTGGGCTTTATCATTCGAGTTACGCTGTTTCTGATCTT
The DNA here is from genome assembly GCA_963932145.1 of Acanthosepion lycidas. Classification (NCBI taxonomy): domain Eukaryota; kingdom Metazoa; phylum Mollusca; class Cephalopoda; order Sepiida; family Sepiidae; genus Acanthosepion; species Acanthosepion lycidas. Next base: position 146,230,410 of record OZ010571.1, on the reverse strand, counting down.
CATGAATGACGTCTTTGATGCCATCACTTCCCATCAATGTATTTACGCTGATAACACAACCATCTACTAAGGCTTTAGTAGAAAATCTTTCAGACCCGACAAATTAAACTTGGCAATTGCTCTCGAAAAGGACCTACAATACGTGGTTATATGGGGCAAGAAATATCTTTAAACTTAACGCCTCCAAAACAGAATAAACATGCTTTCATTTAATCACCACGGAAAACTTTTTCTCTTTGACATCAGCATTGCTGATGCGAAATACCAGGAGAGCAACACTCTACCTATTTTCATGCTCAGGCTTTCCACTTAAATGAAGAAGGATATATATATATATATATATATATATATATATATATATATATATATATATATATAATTATTTATTTAAAAATATGATTCCAACACGCTACATAAGAGGTCTCATGTTTCAAAACAAGAGCCGAAAACTTCAAAATAATATTTGAATTAGTCTGAGTTTAAGTAGGCTCTGTTCCATCTTCAAGCGAAATCTTTTGGGAATGACTTATTTCTGAAATTTACGAGTTTTAATAGTATGGTCAGAATTGAAATCAAAAATTTCCATGGTAACATCAAGGGCGGATTGTTTAGAATCGGCAGAGGTGGGGTGTTAATAATTTGTATCAGTATAGAGTTACTTTCATAGATGCCGGGTCACGGTAAGGTGGGTGTGGCTAAATTTACGACGGAGGAAGTTTTCGCATAGTCTGGCTTGAGCGTCTACGGAGATTTATTTATTTATTTTTATTTTATTCTTTTATTATATCTCTTTATGGAAGGGATTTGTGTATATGAAAAGGCCGTAACGTTTGTTATTTGACGACTTCATAAAGGGTTATCAATTTTTGTAGGTTATTAAAACTATGTATATGGGCTATGGATTTTAAAATTTATTTTTTAGTATGCGTGTTTTTAGCTAGTTATTCAGAGCGTAAGTTCGGTTGTGTCGGCAGAAAACAGTTAATTCTTGCCGGTTGTTTAATAGGTTTTTATTGTTTAGAAGCTTAATAATGTGTAGTTTCTCATGGAGGCACAAAGGGCATGGGTCATCCCAAGTTTTGCAAGTTCTAGTCCTGTTAATGATTTTCCATTTTACTTTAGGTGTCCTATTTTTTTCTTTCAGGTGCCAAAAATATTTGGATAGAGAGGTCTGATGTCTAAAGTTTATGTTGTTGAAGGAGCATTTATGCTGCCTCCATCTGGTTTTAAAGGCATTTTTCGTGGACCCAATGTATATCATATTATTGTTAGGGTTCTCCGTGGATGATATAGTGCATTGGTATACCACAGATTTGATGCAGCACTTATTTTCTAATGGGCAGTCTACCGGGTTTCTACAATCGCATAATTTTTCCCTATCATTATCTGATTTAAGTGTAGAGTTATTAAAACTATTCAGGTAAGGGGATTTGTTCAGGATATTATTATTGTGTCTTCTTATTATACCTTCTAGATTTTCAGTACAGCAATAACTCAATTTTAGTGTGTTCTTATTGAATATATTACTAAGCCTACTTTTGGTGGGAAAGTGTTTATCGATTAGAGCTAAGAACTTCTGTCCTAGTTTAATACTAACCATTTGGTTGAACGGAGGTGTATACCAAATGATGTTTCTTTTCCTGTTTTTTTTCTTTTGGTTATTGCAATTGTCCCTATATTTAATGTTAGCATTTTTATAACCACTACTTTTTAGGGCAGTGTTGTAGAAGTCATTATGTTGGTGGAATATTTCTTTGTTAGCGGAGTTACTGCTAATTCTATTTTCTATTGATGAGGGTCTATGTTTAATTGTGGATGGAGGGTGGTTAGACTTCGGATGTATATATAAGGGGTTAGCATTTGGTTTTCTATAGGGTTGGTACGTGTTGCTCGGTAAGTCTAGGGTTACGTCGAGGAAGTTTACCTTTTTCAATTTAGAAGAGACTGTTATCTTTAAGTTAAGTTTTTTAAATTCACTAAACATAATTTTACGGATCTTCTCTATCTTAAAGCTAGTGGAACTCCTCACCACCATGAGTCCGTCATCTCTATACAGTCCGATGTCCTGGATATCAATCTCGCGGTGTGCCGTTAGGCTGTACAATATTAAAAGACCAACCAAGTCAGAAGACTCTGCAGAGTCTAGTGATCCCATTGTGATGTCAAACAGGTCGTTATTGTTTTTTATCCATTGCACCCCATTATGAATGAGGACAGATTTTTTTGCGCTGAGGATAATGTCGGTTTCTTCCTTTGTCAGGTTAGAATATACAGCAGCAAAGTCCAGGGCAATCGTAAAAAGATCCTTCGAAATTGATGGGTAGATATCGAACTGTAGTAAGGTGCAATTTGTTTTATCATCAATATTGTTGAACCAGTTGATGACATCTTTAGTATTGATCCATAATTTTAATTTGAGTTGTTTTTTTATTTGGTAAGTAATTTTTTCCAGAATCCTTTTGCTGATCTTTCCTATATCGGGTCGGATAGGGTTAATTATCCTAGTGGTCGGGTTTTCCAGAAAGTCAGGCTTATGGTCCTTAAGGGTTACGTAACATTCCTTTTCTGCAAGTTTGCCTACTCAATCGCTAATTTTAAATTTATCAGTTATTTTTTTACTTGCTCTGTTTATGCTGTCAACCATGTTTATGTTGTTGTTGCAAGCTTTTTTATAAGTCCTTGTTAAGTTTTTTTTAATTAAGTTTTTGTAGTCATCAACAGCCAATTTGTAGAAGTTGCCGTTTTGTCCGACTTAACTAATATTTTGTCACAATCATTAATGCTTTTAACTATTTGGTCTAGCTGTTTTTGGAAGTGTTTTTTCTTATTTTGAAAGGAGATGTTGTTGATAAGGTTGAGTAGGTCCTTTTCAAATTCGGATAGTTGTTTGTTGAATGGTGCGACACTTTTACTTTTAAAGCCGTAAACTTCGCGTTCTTTATCGGTTGAGTTATTCCCACGAAAGTAGAAGTATGCCTTCCATCTCATCCTTCTGATTAATTCCTCTGTTTTTTGCAAAAGTTTAACGAAATAATTCCGTTTGTTTGTATGTGGAATGTTTTTCAGAGAAATCCCGAAATTAACTTTTTCCATATTTTTAAAGAAGTTGTTTTTAAAAATAAATAAAGGTTTAGAGTTCTCGACCTTAATTCGGGAGTCAATATGTGTGAAAATATTGTAGAAAATAGGAAAGAAACTGGTTTGGTAAATAATCCAAAGTTCCTTAGTATTTTAATAATTATTTAAAAAAAAATAGTGCTCGATACGAAAGTAGAGCATAAATATAATTATTTATTTAAAAATATGATTCCAACACGCTACATAAGATGTCTCATGTTTCAAAACAAGAGCCGAAAACTTCAAAATAATATTTGAATTAGTCTGAGTTAAAGTAGGTTATAATTGAGATTTCTTCAAGCGAAATTTTTTGGGAATGACTTATTTCTGAAATTTAAGAGTTTTAATAATATGGTCAGAATTGAAATCAAAAATTTCCATGGTAACATCAAGGGCGGATTGTTTAGAATCGGCAGAGGTGGGGTGTTAATAATTTGTATCAGTATAGAGTTACTTTCATAGATGCCGGGTCACGGTAAGGTGGGTGTGGCTAAATTTACGACGGAGGAAGTTTTCGCATAGTCTGGCTTGAGCGTCTACGGAGATTTATTTATTTATTTTTATTTTATTCTTTTATTATATCTCTTTATGGAAGGGATTTGTGTATATGAAAAGGCCGTAACGTTTGTTATTTGACGACTTCATAAAGGGTTATCAATTTTTGTAGGTTATTAAAACTATGTATATGGGCTATGGATTTTAAAATTTATTTTTTAGTATGCGTGTTTTTAGCTAGTTATTCAGAGCGTAAGTTCGGTTGTGTCGGCAGAAAACAGTTAATTCTTGCCGGTTGTTTAATAGGTTTTTATTGTTTAGAAGTTTAATAATGTGTAGTTTCTCATGGAGGCACAAAGGGCATGGGTCATCCCAAGTTTTGAAAGTTCTAGTCCTGTTAATGATTTTCCATTTTACTTTAGGTGTCCTATTTTTTTCTTTCAGGTGCCAAAAATATTTGGATAGAGAGGTCTGATGTCTAAAGTTTATGTTGTTGAAGGAGCATTTATGCTGCCTCCATCTGGTTTTATAGGCATTTTTCGTGGACCCAATGTATATCATATTATTGTTAGGGTTCTCCGTGGATGATATAGTGCATTGGTATACCACAGATTTGATGCAGCACTTATTTTCTAATGGGCGGTCTACCGGGTTTCTACAATCTTCTTCAGGTGGTTGGAATGTTGAATTTAATAATGTAAATAATATACATAATACCTCATCTCAGAAATATAGACAGATAATAAAAGGCCGAGAAGTTGTAATTAATATGGCGACAAAGATGAGAGCAATAGTCCGAATAATGTAAATAATGTACATAATACCTTATCTCAGAAATATAGACAGATACATTACGAAATTCATTGAATATTAACTTAATTGACTGACATCTGACAAAGGCCGGAAAACACCACGGCTAAAACGTTGTGATACAATACATTGTGATGAATGGTGTTCTACTCTAAATAACATTTATTATCTTCATCATTGATACAATTATATTTATAGTGCATTTGGCATTTCTCCTATCAATTTCGATTTCCATGGAAACAAGCAAAATTAGATATACATGAGTATAAATACGACCAACATTCACGGTGATCCTCATCTTGCAATATTATTTACGGAATAGAAAGTGGGATTCGTTTAAATACTTTATAAATTGAATTCAAATTTTACTTACAGTAAGAAGGGATAAGAGAAATAATAAAGGAAAAGGTTGCGTGATTATGTGAACTTGAACTTGGCTATAAAAATAATGATCTAAGAGAGAAAACAAGAAATCAAGAAAAATATACTTCCACAACCAAAAAATAAAAGGTTTTTATTTCGAATAGACATGTCCAAAAAGAAGTTGATTAAAATGAATCTGATCAAAAAAAAAAGTTGGTCAAAATGAATCTAGCCCAAAAAAGTTGGTCAAAAAGAATGTGGTGAAAATGTAGCTGGTCAGAAATGAGGCTAGTCAAATGTAGCTGGTCAAAATAAAGCTCGCAAAAGGAAGATGGTCAAAGTGAAGATCGTCAAAACGAAGCCAGTCAAACTGAAATTGGTCTAAATGAAGTGAGTTAAAACGAAGCTAGTCAAAATGAAGATATTCTAAAAGAAAATGGTCAAAATGAGGCTAGTCAAAATGAAAACGGTAAAAAAGTAACTTGTCAAAATGAAGCTAGTCAAAAGGAAACCAGTTAAAATAAAGCCGGTTATTAATATTCCCAGAAAAAGGGAGACACTTTTCCACAGCTAAAAATAGAATCTTCTTTTTTGAGCATGCAGCCGAGCAAAATGAAGCAGTTTTTAATACCCTAGACTTATTGGAGACGCATTTCCACAAACAAAAGGGTTGTTCCTCGGATGAACGGAATCGAAATATAGCCGGTCAAAATAAAGCAATTTTTTAATTGCTCGAAAATGAAGTAAGCAAAATCATTTGCTTTTAAAATTTGTTTTACTAATGTTAACGCCATACTAAGCCCAAGGGCCTTCAAAGTAAAAGGCTACTGAAAGTAGTTTTTGCGTGAGCAGTAAGAGTAAGGTAAAGATATGTGGGGAAGGTAAGGGTTACCCTTAAAGATGAAGATGCTAAGATTGCACTTGTTGGGAAAGCATCGCCCTGAAATTCTGTTCAATGTACGAGACGTAGCGAGCCTTAGCGGAGAGAGGTTAATATTGCGGGAACTATGCAATGTAGCTTGTTCGAACGTTTTCTATGGAAATAGCGGTTAGATTGACGAGAGGTTTGCAATGTTTTGTCTGTGGGGAATAGGGAGGTTGGAAAAGAATAGGAAAATAATGACCTGAAAAAATATTCACCTGTAATTCTCCGTAGAGTTTTCGACACTAATATGAATATAAGAAAAAGCTTTTTTGGTACTTTGATAAGTATCTTTTTCGCAATGGGGACTAAAATTATTGTCCCAGACTGAGGAAGAAACTGATTTCTAATGCGGATATTTAGAGCAGTCTGGTGTGGGAGATAGTGATTGTCTAAATGTAGCTTAAGAAAGGCATAAGGCCGAAAGTAAGGGGCACCTAGTAAACGTATAAAATGTCGAAACCTCAAATATCGAAATTTCAAATTCTGACAGTGAAACGTAGAAACTTTTCATGATAAAATGTGAAATCCTTACCTATCGAAAATTGCAAACCTTACATATATAATATTCAAATGAAGTGGTTGCCAAAATATAAATAAGCAATAAAATGAAATAAATGAAATATTACGAAAAGTCAATACTACACATATAGGAAAAGCAAAAAATACATATAAAAATTGAAAAGTTGGAACTTGCAAATTAATAAGTTGAAAACTTACATACACAAAAAATCGAACCCTTACTACTTGAAAAGAGAATAACTAAGATTGAAAAGTCAAAACATTACATATTGAAAAACTGAAATTATATCTGGAAAAATCAAAACCATACGTATATATACAAAATTCAAATGAAGAAGGCATCAGCATAAAAAAATAAAAAAATAACCGAACGTGTTATTAATTATTTTCTCTGCCTTCAACCAGAATTTGCTATGACAGGATGAAGTACTTAAAATGAATAGAGGTATTGGCATATTTGTTTAATACATCCCTGCCATCACCGCTTACTGAAACAGGCAGTAAAATAAGAAAGAAATGAGATATGATATGGTCAGTGTTTGTGATATATAATAGGAAACCTGTACAACAAAAGGAATAGCGTTACCAAAGACCTAAATAAACAAGGAATTAACCACAGTGACAGCTGTATTTAGAGAAGCTCCTATATAAGGTAGTGAAAGAAAGGAAGAATAAAAGATTAATATCAATTACAAGAAGACAAAATATATGGTTGTCAATAAAAGGAACAACGCAACATAAAAAAGCACAAATCGGAGATGACAAAATGAAGCAAGTACAAACATTTAAATATCTGAGTACCATTTTAACAGCCGACGAAATGCGTGACACCGGAATCCGAATGATGTCTTCTAAGCAGTGTATCAAGAAACAGGAACATTTCATTAGAAACAAAGAAACCCTATATGACAGTGAATCACAGATCAAGAACAGAAATTCAGTTCTACAGAAGTAGCCTGAGAATACCATTGACTGTAAATGTGTATAACGAGGAAGCTTAAGAACTTACTCTTACAGACACTAATTTATAATATATCCTATTTTGTGGAATATTTACCAGGCTTCATTGAAAACATCTATAGCTTGACATCGAATCCAACACTATAACGTGTGTTCAGCAGGCCGCTCCTTAGACCGACAATGGAAAAGGAAGCGTCGTTTGACAAAAAACAGAACGCTGTGTAAATGTTAGTGAAACAGAAAGCAAAACCCTTTGTCAACTTAAAGAAACGATTTCACGTCTATTTCCTTGTGAGATTTAATCCTTGATTAAAGTAAAAGACAGCTGGCAAATTGTACAAAACGGTAAATTAAGGCCTTTGATACGACCGCGTTTCTTTTTACTTATTTGCGGTTCTTGTAGATGAGTAATTTCAACATTGATCAGAATGAATTCTAGGCAAGTTCATATATATCTTGTTCGCCTTCCATCAAATAAATAATCATAATTTTCCTTCCAACCATCTCCCTACAAAAAAAAAAAAAAGGGAAATAAATATTTGAAGAGAGTTTATTGGCTATTTAAGAATTCTATATTGAGAAGATATGTTCATGCTGTTAGATGTATTTAGACATTAGAATTGATTTTGTCAATTTTTAGAGTTCTTTGGGTAAATTTTGCTGTAGGACATAAAGAGTCAACATGCAAAGGATGTGTTTGTTTTTCATTACTGAAATAACCGTTACTGAATACTGGGAGCATGGATTTTAATTTTAGAAATTGAGATTACTTGTATACTCTAAAAGCTTTAAATTATCAGTACTCCAAATTGATTGAGGCCTTGCTGTGTAAGCTGGTTACAGGCGGGGCAAACAATTGTCTTTGCTAGAAAACCTGTGCACATATATTCATTAACACATCTAAAACGATGACAAAGATCTCATACACTATGGATTTGTCCCCTATCCTACTTAGATATTGATTATTCCGATGAATCTTGACCCGATTTAAAACCGATTTTCTTTTCTTCTTCTCTGTCATAATAAACAGTGTTGATTATCGAATTGCAGCCAACATCTGTCACCTTGTAACGAACGCATTTTTAATATTGTGCTTCATCATACATGTCAGTTTTGTGATTCAACATCTTAAACAAGGAGACCGTCCAGAAGTATTTTGACAATTACTTGAAGATCTTCATAGACAGATTACAAGCTTCTGGTACTGACATGCTGATAAGAAAGCACATTTTGTGATTCTGGCCTTTAATCAATATGCCTGAATAATTAGCTTAGATTGTCTGTGTGTATTGTAAAGTCCGATAAAATTGTTATGAGTTCTATCTCTGTAAGCGGCTCTGGGTGATATTCATAAGAGTCTCTTGCAGTTTTCTTCCAGTAAAAGTTGCAGATTTTCCAATGCCAACTCTGTCATACCGAGCTGGGGTGTTAACACTGTGCAACCAGATACAAGATGGTCATATGGTTCCGGATATTTTTCAAAGTATCTACATTTCGGGTTAACACAATTTTTCAGTGTTTGCATGTGCATGTTAATTTTTAGTTACCAACCATTGGCCCTGTGCAGTAAGAATAAAACCTTCAGTTTCAGCTTCTAAACATGCACTACGTTTTATGATGGCTCAGTTCGACCGCAACAAGATCTGGTGGTTTGTCTATATTTCTGAGATGAAGTATTATGTACACTATTTACATTATTCGGACTATTGACCTCATCTCTGTCGCCATATTTATTACAACATTTTGGCCGTTGTACGCTCCGCCCTTCTCCACTGCCTTAACGAGGTATTAAACTCACACTCTTTAGGTCCTGTCCGGTTAAGGCAGTGAAGAACTTGGAGAGGGGAATTAACAGGTGATAACTGATAACTGACGTCTATTAAACATGGCACGTGAAACTAGAGCAGTTTATCGCAGTGAGCGAAATAAAGGGCCCAGCTCGGCAATCCAACCACCTGAAGAAGTCCGAAACGTTTTAATAAATATGGCGACAAAGATGAGGATAATAGTCCGAATAATGTGCATAGTGTTTATATTCATTCCTTAAGAAATGACAGTAATAACCACACTGCTTTCAGTTGAAAGTTGAATCTCTAACTTGAATTTTGATGATGTCCAATATCAGATTAATCAACAATAAGTCTCCACCTGGAGAAAAAAAAAAAAGAAGAAGAAAAACAGCCTATTGCTTCGATATTTGAGTGGAAGTCGCTCTGAAGCTAAAGACGTAGTTATTTCTCCAATTTGATTCCTTACTAGCAGTAGAGCCCGGCGTTGCCCGGGGATGTAACAGTAAGAGATAGATCAAGTATCGACCATCATAAAGACTGAAAAATAAAATTGACAAAGATTATTGTTTAAGGTTGACGGACACGCATGTCTTAATTAGTTTTTTTGTTTTGTTTTTGTTTTTGTTTTTGTTGTTTTTTTTTACGGATTGGTCAAACCCAAACTCACAAAAACATTGTTTTCAATCGTTATGAGTCTACCGATTGAATATAATTTTATTATAAACAATTGTCCTGTAAATGGAATTTTTAAAGCATTCTGAACGGAAAAATAAAGAAAAAAAGTGTGCAAGGCAATAAGAAACACTACCTGCCGCCAAAAAAAAGTGAAATTGAAATCGGTTGAAAAATGTAGGAAATCCGATCCCATATATAAACGAACACACACACAAACAACCTGGGTTTTATAATAAGTATATCTCGATATGAGTTGTCCCCCTTTCCTTTTCGTGATGCCTCTTAATCGTGTTAATTTTTTGGCGCTGTCAGAACCACCGCATGGTAATTTTACGTAGTCCTGTGAAGTTTTGTTGAAATCGGTTGAAAAATGTAAGAAATCCGATCCAATATATATTACAATGATGCATATTTGTAATAAACGTCACATATGATTAAAATAATCGTGGTCAAATGTTTCTATGCAAATAACTGAAAATAGGAATTTGCGATGAAACAAATGCAATCTTTAAACTGAAAATAAATATTTTTTTATTATTTTTTCTACAGAGTGAACAGAAGCAAATTCTAACTACAAACGCCTGGTTGCGATTTGTAAGTATGCTTTCTTCCTGTTTGTAATTCACAAAGAACTGTAATTGTTGCATAGCCCTTTGGTAGGCGTGGTCTTAGTCGATAGTGTCGATTCGATAATAAAGTTGCCTTCTTCTTTCGCGGGGGTGATCGCTATTTTTTTTGAGTCAAGAGATAAAAGAACTTCAACGCAGGGAATTTTACTTAACTGTATTATTAACGTCAACGTCTACACCTATAACTATCCAGTGGAGTCGTTCTCCCTCTACTGGGGAGCAGTTTCAGACACGAAAGAGACCACGTCTACATTGCTTGATGGTTCAGAAACAATTCACTAAAAAACCCTTTCACTGTCTATCGTCTCACGCTAGTTCAGCCAATCAAATCGACTTCCTTGTTTTGTCTCCCATTTGACCTCAAAGGTCAACGTCAATAGGTCCGAGCAGAGATACCATTCTCCCTAAAATAATAGTCTGCTACGTTATTATTTGGCATAATAACATAAGCGAGCTTAAATAAATAATGTTTTGTTAATAGAGTGTCAAAATAAAGCATATTTTTATTCACAGAATAAAGTATGAGTTTAAAATTTCTTTGGTGGTTTAAAAAAGTCAGTACAAGTATAAAACATCGTTTTATTCTATTTTTGTTCATACTACTACATTTTATAACAATTAATACGATGTCTCGTTTTGTTATATAAATTCATTATAAAATGATTGCCCTGTGGAAACTAAAACGAATAAGCCTATGCGATATGATTACTTACAATGTAAATCATAAAAAACATTTTGAAATTCGTAACCATGAGTACGTTTTTCATATATTACTTATTATCAATTACGCATGCCAGATTATGAATTAAAACAAAATATTTTTTGTATATTTTAAGGAAATACATCGCCAGAGTATATTTGATTTCGCACCAATTTACAATGAATTTTCATAGTAAACTGGACGTCGTATTAACTTTATAAAATGTAATAATTATGTTTAGATGTTCGTTATCTGGAATGCTTAGTTTAGGGTGATATGAAAAAAATAGGTTAAAAAGTGATTATTTTTGGTTATTATTTTGTGATAAAGATTTTCACTTATAAGGTTATATAAATGTTCATAAATCTTCATGTTTTATAAAATATTTAAAACTTAACAGCTTTTAATACACAAATATCGTTTACAATTTCAGTTGAGCAGTTGAACCTCTTATTCTGTGTTATAGAGATTGTTAGCACAACCTTTAGGTTGATCTGTCTTTCATACCCTTATGAAGTGTATAATCTGTAAAGTCGAGAAATCCTTATACATTTCTACCGATTCCTCACCAGTTTCCTTATGTTGAAACGTTTGTTTCATTAAAAAATCCCGCTTTAAACTCTATAGTTTTCTTTGCTGAGTAAGGAATATTTTAGTGAAATCTCACGTTTCACTGAGACATTCCTTACTCAGCTTGGATACAGGGAAAACATTAGATCAGGGTGCCTAGAACCGATAAAATTGAAAAATCCGATTGGTGATTTGATGTATATATTTTCTATCAATATAGAAAAAATATGATTTTCCACGCTTTTATGAATAATAGAACGCACTCAAAATAATATATATTCTAAATAATAAAAAAAAAATAACTCTGAAAGTTTTCTGATTTTTTTTATTTATAAATAAATGATAAGGTTTGTAGAAGCTCAAGGGAAAATTTATTATCCATCATTCCTGCCCGTCTAGACATATACGAAAAGCAAATATTTGTCATAGTAGCTCGGTTTCTGGAAGGAGAATACTACAAACATTCAAAGAAGAGTTCGATGTTTATATAAAAGCAGCAAGTGATGAGATACTGTAAGTGGACAAGTTATTAGAGTTAATAGCAATTTTCGAGAGGAATTGATCTTAGTGACCGGCTCCGTAGTGGCAGGTCAGCTGCTTCTGTGAATACGCATAATGACAAACATGACACTCGCATTACAGCTGCTAGAAAAATCACTATTGACAATGAATGAGTAATCCTGACTTGAGACAATCAAATTATCAAGGAGGAACTCAAAGGATAATGTTCATTCTAGTTTAATGGGAGGAAGGGGACAGGTAAGAAGCTTCTTCGATACTGGTAAAGAAATCTTATTTAAAAGTGCAATACCAAATTTGAGATGAAAGGAGTCTATGATGAGGACTAAATTTGGAATTCTAGCATTTTTTTTTTACAGTAAATGTTAATATTAAAATTGTATGTCGCTTGTAATTAAAGACAAAGTATTATTATTTCGCCAAAACTCGTATCACAACTGAGAAGGAAAGAAACTAAAACGAGGACTAGATGTGGACTGGTGAGAGTTTGAGGTTCACAGAAAGAGAAAATGTTGTGTAGTGGATTTGCACTGTTGAAACTTTCCAGTTCATTTTGATCTACTGACCATGTTACTAACAAATCAGTTTTAATGAAACAAAAGAAATTCCTTTCTCACGGAATCTTTTATATTTTATCGAACATAATTACTGAATACAAATATCAGTTATAATGGAAAAATAGAGTTTATTTTCCCCCATCATTCCACATAAAAATCTATCGATCTATCTATCTATCTATCTATCTATCTATCTATCTATCTATCTCTGTTGTGGACCCGGAAGAGGTCCGAAAGAAAACTCGAACTCAGCAATTCAGTGAAAACGTATTATTAACAAAAAGAACGAATACAGAAGTGTTGCACGTCCGTCTGACGGCTAAGTAGAGTAGTCAACTCGTCTTCAATAGTTAACGATCCCCCCACGAGGAATGTATGTGGCACAAGGCCGGGTTTAATGTGGGTTTCTCCGAGCCCGTAGGCTCGGCCAAAAATATACCCTTTGAATCCGTCTAGACGGGTTCAGGGCCTGTCTACCTCCCCGGACGAAACTTTGCCCTTCGGTAAAGCTTCGTCCGGGTGCCAAAGCAGAGAGTTCGACAGTAGTCGTACACGAAGTCAACCGTAGTCAACTCGTCTTCTGTCTACAGTCCTCTTGTGAGGTATAATATAGTATAATATAGTCTATTTTGTCCTTGAAGGTAGGTCCCTATAACAATATATATATATATATATATATATATATATATATATATATGAGATCATTTTCAGGGCGAAATTGCAAGGATAAACATGCTATTGTAACAGCGATAAAATCTGCGTTCCGTTGTCATAGCGATTTGAAAAACACGCGCGAACGCGCTCTGTTAGAGTTATTTTCAGATTTTTAAAATTTATCCGTTGCAGTTTTTTTTTTTTTTTATAAAACAAGTGTTTCAACATAAGGGAGCTGGCGGGTAATTTGTAGAGATATAAAATGGCAGAGCAAAGTGAATTGTTAGTTTAAACAAATACAGCCTCTTCATTGATGAATTATATCTAGAAAGTGATTAGATAACTGGAAAGGATCAGTGTAAAAATAATAGACACAATATTATTTAATATTTGAATGAAGATATAGCACACACATACAAACACACACACACACATATATATATAGATAGATATACGTACAAAATGCGATGGATAAATTGTCTTTTAAATTACGCAAAAATGAAAATAACGCTGACATCTCATTTTAAGATATTACACACAAATATCTTGAAATACTAAACACTAAAATGATTCAATAAAATCGCCATTGGATTCAACTACGGACTCCAGACGCCATCGGAATCTCCTGCATCTCTTCTGGATTGTCTCCTTGTTTAAGTTGGTGAATGCTGCCATAATCCTTGCCTTCAGTTCATATTTGGTGTTACAAGGAGTTTTGTTGGTCTCTCACTCAAATGTAACCCACCCATAATAATCAAGGGTGTTGCAGTCTGCGGAGTTAGGTGATCAGATATAAGGGGTCATGTGGTCGCAGATATTGTCTGACAGCCATGACTGGGTACTCATGCTTGCGTGGTAAGGTGCAGAGTTCTGCTGTGACATAGGATCTTCAGGTAGCCACTATCTTGATCCAGGGCAGCACTACCTCCTCAAGGCACTTGATGTAGGCCTCCGTGTTGAATCTCAGACATTCACCAACAAATTCGGGTGTTCCTCTCTTGTCAGAACGAAGAGAGTGAGTTTCCGAGATGCCGTACGTTCGTAATCACGATTAGACTCATCTAAATCTTCCCAAATCTTCTGAACTGTCCTCAGATTGACACACAAACTCACTGAAATGTATGTATTAGAGCTTTAGTTGTCAATGCCGCACAATGCAACATGCCGTTTCCAAATTTCTGGTTACGTAAATTGCGACATGGTGCTCTTTTTCTCCCAGACTTGGCCCAACTGACCCTAATATCAAGGGCTGTCAATAAAATCAAAAAGAAACAAAGCGTATTAAAAATATAAATGGTGACAATTTACCCATCGCACCCTGTATATATAGAAGTGTTAGAAATTGTATATAGAATAAATGCACTGATAAAGTAAAAGAAGCAATCAAGAATATTTTTGGCGAATATTATCATTTAAATCAAAGATAATGAAACTTAGTACGTTCATTACTTCATAATTTTGATTAAGTATAATATTTTATTCAATTGAACATTACTTAGGCGACACGAATAAGGTTTTTGAGTATTACTTATGGATTATAAGGGAAGTAAAAAATGTATCAGCTAAAACGTTGTTATGAACAAGAAATGTAAAAACGAGTTCACTTTTCGGAATAATTTGAAATATTACTCTTTTTAATTCTATTGCCTTTCTATCTTTCGTTCATTCTTTCTGTAAACGAGCCTCAATGAATTTTTTCTTTCGTTGACCAGGGCTGGAATGATTGCAACTTATCTTGGAATGAGTCTAAATATGATGGAATCTCAAAGATTTATCTACCCGAAGAGAAAATCTGGTTTCCTGATATATGCCTCTACGACAAGTAGGTTTTTCTATTAAAAATGCTTTTTATTTTATTTTATTCATCGACAGTAAAGAGGGGAAAATTTATTTTTACTATCTGTTTAAAGCAGTTTGAGCTCTCGTCTTCATTAGCCAAACACGTCACCGCTGCCAGTAATTCATTAAAAAAGATGACATTTTCGTATTATTTTTAATTTGTTGTTGTTTTATGCTAAGACGAATCCCTATATTGAGTCTATCAGATGTTTTTCTAATCAATCCAAATACAAACGGAATTATTGATGTCCTTATGTGTTAGATATTTTTAGATTTCCACTTCAAAGCATCCATATACTAAATGTTCAATTGTTTTTCAATAATTGTTGCAGATTCTTCACTTAAAGTTGGTGTTTAATTTTTTTTTTTACTAAAGATAGCTTCAAGAATTTGTAGTTTCTTATTATTACTTTCTTATTCAAGTATACAAATATTCTCCGTTAATATTCTCCTAAATTTTGATTGTGGAGAAGAATGTTTTTGTAGAAGTTGAGTAATGGAGAATGATTCATTCATGTTTAGAGTAAACCTTCTTGATAACGTGATAACCAACATATATAAAGGCATTTTTGTCGCAGATGGAATTTCCCAAGAATTTTATATAATGTAGATATTTTCAATACGTTAATTCATGGGGAGAAGTTATTGCGGCTGATTAAGTTAGTAGTATTGAATTTAGTATGGTATATAATTTTTTACTGGGATCTGTAGGGGATATATTAGTATTTATGAAAGTGCTCAGGAAAAATAAAATTGAATAAATATAACCACAGTACCTTTCTTACTGTTTTTAATCATAAAGAAAGGAAGCTTATAACTGATTACGAAAAAATTTATTGAAAATAAATAAGCTGAACATATCTAAATTGTTTAATCATATGCACATATATTAATAGTTATAGTAATAATAATAATAATAATAATAATAATAATAATAATAATAATAAGTATCTGTCGTTGGCGACGGAAAATTGAACATTTGTGGAAAGTCACTTGTGCCATGCTCCGAAGTTGTAAGAAATGGTAAATGTAGCATCTTTGAATGATACTTTTCCTTTAGTTTGATATGATTGTAAATCCTAATGACTCAAGTTAATTCCTTGCTTTTCAGCTCCCTTTTCTCTCCTCTAATTTTTTTTTTTTTTTTTTTTAACTTGTATTTCAAGTTTTAATCCCCACCTCAGACCTTAAACGGACACCCGTGTCAATTTTTTTTTTTTACCCTAGGCATCCCATATCTCTGTCGGTGCGTGTATATGTACATGTGTACATGTTTGCTAACATATATATATATATATTGAATGTACATGTATATGTGTCCACACTGACAGGGATCATATTGTATTATATTTGTTTTTTTTTGTTTTTGTTTTTTTTTTCATGGCTACAGGTGTAATTTTCCTACAATGCTCTGCCCTTTGTCTATCATCTCTTTGAGCGAAAATTTTAAAATATATCTTTCAGCGGCAAGTAGGTTGAGAGATGACCGGAAATGTATAACTTTTATTCCTTTGCTCCTACCCCTTTGTTTAATGAATTCTTCGATATTCCCCCCTACCAATCTGTAGTATAAGTCCAGCCTACCCCATAAAATTTGATAAGTATCTGTCGTTGGCGACGGAAAATTGAACATTTGTGGAAAGTCACTTGTGCCATGCTCCGAAGTTGTAAGAAATGGTAAATGTAGCATCTTTGAATGATACTTTTCCTTTAGTTTGATATGATTGTAAATCCTAATGACTCAAGTTAATTCCTTGCTTTTCAGCTCCCTTTTCTCTCCTCTATTTTTTTTAACTTGTATTTCAAGTTTTAATCCCCACTCCAGACCTTAAGCGGACACCCGCTCTCTCTCTCTCTCTCTCTCTGTGTGTATATATATATATATATATATATATATATATATATATATATATTGAATACCTTTCTTTTTATTTTTTATTTATTTATTTATTTTTTCATGTCTATATACTGAAATCTAATTATCCCACTTGGAGGTGTCACTCGGACTTATACTAAGTTAAAACTTAGTATTGTCTACGCAACTGAATACCATACACTGTTATGAACTATTCTAACTTCGATATATTAATAAACCCACAATCTCCTTATCTGGGCTTGTTCTTGGACCTTCTTCGAGTCTCGTTCTAAAGCTGGTAATCTGAACAAAATTACACCTTGGCGGTCAAGGTTAAAACGTATCTCTACCAATTTCAATGAATACGAATAATATCTCATATTGGATCGGCCGTCAACCGGGACAACAAGGGCCGCGTCCCTCAGAGAAGAAACAGTCTGAGGTCGAAAAGTCTGTCACTGGAACAAACTCTTCCACACACGAAGAGACACTAGGTCACCAAACCCGGATTATCGCCAACCTTGGACCAAGTGTCTCAATGCCAAATCGACTAGTAAAAATTAAACGAACGAAATGGAGCCGCGAAGAGTATCGACAAGTTATGACATCCTTCTTCACTGCACTCGAAAACCCAGCAAAGAACACCACCAATCAAACAAACCAAATATGGAGAAGTATGGTGGGAAATGATATAAGACCTAACCTCAATCCAAACATGCTTTCCAATCTCCGCAGAGATATCATGCGAAACAACAGACTCTCAAAGGCAGAAATAGATAAGATAAAATTAGATATAAGACAAAATACTATGACCCATCACTCAAAATCTATTGAGACGAATGTTGAAATAAAGAATGCGTTAGATAGATACGAAATAATCTCCCAGGAAATGAAACCGAAGATTCTACCTTAGACACAACCTCTAATTCACCAGAAATTGTCACTGAAGATGGCTCCAGGCACATTAATTTAGAATTCCTTGAAAACCACGAAGCTGAAATCACCGAAGCGAAAAATGACGTCATCCAAGTACTCAGCAGAGTAACTTTCATACAATTGTCAGACAGAGATCAGCTCCCGAAAATCCATATGACAAATCCCAACAAGCACATCGTGAAAATATACAATGCTGCCCTGGAAACACTGTTAACAGAAAAACCACCGGGAAACATCACAGAAGTTAACAACGTCATATACGCAACAGCTCTAGCAGCGACTCGGAAGCTTGGGGTCCAGACAATAAATAAAATTAACAGACACAGAGAACCAGCTTGGAAAACCAAACTGATACGAGAAATAAAACAGATCAGATGTGAGCTGTCTATATTAGATGAGCTCACCAGAAGCCCTAATATTTCCACACGTAAATCAAAAAAGATCAAACGGAAATATAGCATTAAATCCTTAATTGATATTCCATCAATCAAGGAAATGCTGAAACAAAAACTTCAGCTAAAAGCACAGAGAACAAGACGATACGAGAAACGTTGTAGATTCTATCGCCAAAATAAAATATTCCGAACAGATCTTAAGAAATTTTACAGGGAAATTGGAAAAACACCTATACATGTCGAAACGCCACCATCGATTGATAATGTACAGACATTTTGGGAAAATATTTGGAGCAACCCAAAGGAATGTAACCCAAATGCAGAATGGATACGGCGTGAAGAAGAACGACTGCTGGATACACCTCTGCAAGAATGGGAAAATATATCCACAGATGATGTTAGGCAAGCACTAACGAAATCCCCAAAATGGAAATCCCCAGGAAATGACAAGTTGCCCAATTTCTGGCTGTATCATCTCTCATCTACCCATGGTATACTTGCAAAAACATTATCAACGCTTGTAAATAATCCCAATAAAATCCCGGAATGGGTTACTGAAGGTATTACATACCTCATACCAAAAACAACTGAAACAGACGACCCGAAAAATTATAGACCGATAACATGTCTTTCCACAACGTATAAGTTGATCACGTCTGTACTGACGAACAGTACTTATTCCTTTTTCGAAACAAACAACATTCTCCCTCTGGAACAGAAGGGATGCAGTAGAGGTTCATATGGCTGCAAAGATCAACTTCTGATAAATAAAATGATCCTGGAAAATTGCAGGAGACGACGCAGAAATCTCAGTGCAGCGTGGATTGATTATCGTAAAGCCTTTGATAGTGTTCCACATTCTTGGATCCTTAAGACTTTGGAAATGTACAAAGTCTCCCCTGTCGTATTAAACTTTCTTAAGCACAGCATGGGGATGTGGAACACAAAACTATACCTTAGGCACACCGGGGGCACTGCCATATCCAACCGTCTGAATATCCGACGTGGAATCTTTCAAGGAGACTCTCTGTCACCCCTTCTGTTTTGTTTATCCTTAACCCCTCTTACACATGAACTGAACAACAGTAGCTATGGTTACAAAATAAATAAGAAAATATTCAATCACCCACTATACATGGATGATCTCAAACTCTTTGCCAAAGACGACAATGAGTTGAAAGGCCTCCTCAATATTGTAAAATACTTTAGTGACGACATAGGTATGGACTTCGGATTAGATAAATGTGCAAAAGTAACATTCAAGAAAGGTAGAATTACAGAAACACCCTCAATAGATTTAGATTTTGTCACAAAGATTAGGGAATTGGAGCATGAAGAAGCTTATAAGTACCTAGGAATTAGCGAAGGAGATGGCATACAACACCCCCAAAGGAAAGAAAAAAATGAGAAAAGAGTACTACAGGCGTGTACGTCTGATACTAAATACTGAACTAAACTCAAAAAATAGAATATCAGCTATAAACACATTGGCTGTCCCAGTGGTGCATTACAGCTTTAATGTCCTTAACTGGACCATAGCTGAAATTAAGCGAATGGACGCCAAAACGAGAAAGCTTCTCACTTGCTATCGCATGCATCATCCCAAAGCTGATGTTGATCATCTGTATGTGCCCAGATCCGAAGGAGGCAGAGGATTAGTTCAACTAGAACTGTCCTACAAAACTACAACAATTGGCCTCTAAAGATACTTGGAAACTACAGAAGACTGGATGATGGTATGCGTCAAGGAACATGAAAGTAGTAAGCGTCTTTACTCCGTAATGAAAGAAGCCAACAAATTCAAAATGCAGCTTCAAATGGGCGTAGAGATGCAAATACAACACAATACACCGGCTGAAACTGCAAAATACTTGAAAAAGACAGCAAAGACGAATGCAACTGACCAGATACAGAAGCGATGGCAAGATAAACCGCTTCATGGCCAATACTCTGCCCGTATCAAACAAGCTGATGTAGACAAAACCCGTACCCATCAGTGGCTACGCAGTGCAGTGTTGAAAGCGGAAACTGAAGGTTTTATCCTTGCTGCGCAGGACCAATGCTTGCTAACTAGGAATTATCAAGCACATATACTAAAATATTGTGTCAGCCCAAAATGCAGATTCTGTGATAAATATCCAGAAACGATTGATCATCTTGTATCAGGTTGCACGATGCTGGCACCCACTGAATATAAAACCCGACATGACAGAGTGGGCCAATATCTGCACTGGAAAATCTGCAACTTCTACGGGAAGGGAACTGAAAGAAACTGGTATCAACACCACCCAGACCCGGTTACGGAGATAGGACCTGTTACAATTCTATGGGACTACACAATTCACACTGACAGAACAATCAAGGCCAACCGCACAGATATTGATATTAAAGACCACAAACAAAAACGTTGCCTCCTTATTGATATGGCAGTCCCTGCTGACTGCAATGTATCTGTGAAGATATTCAAAAAGCTGTCAAAATACAATGACCTTGAAATAGAAATCTCGAAAATGTGGCATATGGGAACATCAACAATCCCTGTTGTAGTTGGAGCGCTAGGATTGGTTGGAAAAGATTGCAGTAGACTAATTGCAGGGATTCCTGGAAGCCCATGCCTCAAGGAGATACAAAAAATTGTTCTGACAAGTACAGCCCACACTTTACGAAGGGCTTTATCTATGTAATTTTTATTTTATTTTATTTTTATTTTTATTTTTTTGTCAGTGAAAAGTGTCATGATGCCATTTCTAACCTTAGGTCTCTGGGTGGGACCCGGAAAGAAATGTGTAAACGCCAGAAAGCAAAGAAAATGAAAATAATAATAATAATATATATGTATATATATATATATATATTAAAGAATATGACAATAAGTAGATGTTGTGGATTCCGAGATGAAATCCGGTGCCAATAAATAACAAACGCCAATAATGAATATAGGAAAATAATGTATTAACGTAATAATACAAACTGGTAATGCAGGTTAGTAGTTCCAGGAATACGGGTTAGTGGCAAAATATCTAAACAGTCTTTGGTATTGAAGTATCGGTGTATGACTTCTTACTGAGTCTACGTGCTCGCTCACGGTGACTCTTGCTCGCTACGTTCGTTCTGTCTGTCTGTTACTTTCACCCTCTGTTGCTCTCGTCTCGCTCTTGTCTTTCGGGTCTTCACGTAGCAGTAATATATGTATATACTGGGTGTGTCCATTTGTGTATAAAAGGGAGAACCCCTCAACAGTAAATAAAAGGATCAAATTGAAAAATACTTCAGCTTAAATCCCCTGGGTAGAATCAAACAGTACAAAAAGTATATTTACAACATCTCTGACAAATCCTGTTTACAAGATTAAAACAAATTGCTCGTCTATTCAGTCGGTTATTATCAATGTAAAGAATATAATGCTAACTACCACATAACATTAGAAATTTATGTACAAAAGGCATATATGTATTTGCTATCTTGTCTCGAAGCCATTTTTAATTATTGATCTGAAAACACAATTGTGCCCAGTTGATAGTCTAGATATTTCTGATCGAGTGTGGCGCGATTCGTGGAATCCATTTGTAGAGTATATTTATCTATTTGACCGATATAACCGACTTTCAAGCATAGAAAATTATTTTATTCACTGATTTAGATCAATTGACCGAGTTCCTCCGACGTAATTTTCATATGAACATCATTAGAATAAAAGCGCCCTTAGTATTTTAGATAGGTATTCTAATTTTAGTGTTTTCTTGAGGTAAGTGTTGCCATCATTTTCTCAGCTTACCCAAGGGCCTGCAAGACTAATTTTATGGATGCTCGGTTTATATAAAATATCTTTGGTTAACGGAGAGTTAATTTTGATCTCAATAAACTCATTTCCACTTAATATGTTTTTATCAGAAACAATGAAACCTATTTTTACTTAATTCGTTCGTACGTACGAAAACCCAAATCATTTAATTTCTATCTCTTTCTTTCGAGCTAACTGCATATAATGACGGGATAGTATAATATAGGAAACTTTATCAAAACTCTTTGCGGATTAATGACAATGTGGATTCGTTACGAATCCTTTTACACTGATATTTGGAGACTGTTCTTTTCTGACAATAAACATATTGTTCCTATTTGCATTATTTTCCCACCTTAATTATCTCCCCTCATGCCATACGTTGTCATGGTGCCCTACAACTTATTTCAAGTGAATATTTGTAAAATGTTCATTGCCATGACTTTAAAAAAGTGAAATGATTGCCTGCAGTCATTGAAGTGGTTCTAATTACAAGATTTTTCAACTCATAAATTTATTACCAAACAAAGCCGAAGAACTGAGTTTTCCCGAATATTTAACCAATAGCTGGTAGAGAAGAGATAAATTTGTAACATTCCAAAAGGTGACATTGACGTGAACCTAGTCTCAGTGTGATTTTGAACTTGACTCTGTTTTCATTGTTAACCGTTTTGTTACTCGTAATAATACTGGAATTAAACACGAATCGGATCCTATTCTACAGAGGCACATTATTCGATTGTCAATATTTCAAAAGTACTATTTCTTCTCTTTCTCTCTCTTTTTTTTTTTTGCAGTGCCGAATATATGCTTCGTGGCCTGAATGAATATTACCGCGTACATATCAATTCCAGTGGATTTATCCAATATAACTTTCCATCGCAGCTTTACACCAGTTGTACATTGAACATCAGATACTTCCCTTTTGACCTCCAGGTATTGTATTTATTCAAATATGTCTACAACACACAAACACACATAGACACACACACACACAGACACACACACGCACACATATATATGAAGGTCGGTGAATATATCTACAAACTCGATATATCGAACTAAGACTTGGCAATTGAATGACAAAATGAAAAAAGCAATTAACGCCTTTCTTTTCACATTTCTTGTAGCTGCATGCATGTGTTATATTATCTCTATGTGCGGCATGTGTAAACATTTGTATATGACTTAACAGTATAAAATATCTTTGAGAACAAAGCATGTTTGTCATATCTTCTCTTTCAGCTATTCTATTCTGTCCGTGTACTAAGGTGTTACTATTTCATAGATATATAATGCCTATCAAATGGAACTGAATACAAGGAATATCCCTTTCTTGCCTAGCACATCCATTACGCGTTTGAAAATTAAATTTTAGATTATGTATTGTGAACCCTTTCATTTTACCACGTTGGCGCTTTCTTTCTCATATCATATCATATCATACGATACGTCAAAAACCGTCATTATTTTTGCACCAACCTAATATCTCAAAGTTTCCTTTGAAGTAGACCGAGGATTAAATCCATGATTAAATGATTTAAACTCCAGGAGAGTGATTAATTATTTTTCGGGTGAACGCTGACATGAAATGGATATATCATATTGAATCAATCTCTCTATCCTCTGAGGAAGAATTGTTTAATGTGTCGATCTGGGCAATCTTTCTCGCCAGAATATATTTTATATATTTATAAGTTGACCATTCGTCCAAACATTGGATATTGCTGTCACATGATGTCTGGTACTTCAGCTATGTATTTAGAAATTCTTAATAAAATCCAAAGAAGAATCTGCAATGTTATCCCTCTTGATCTGGCATCTCGGATTCAATCACTTTTACACTGCTGTAATGAACCGTCTCTGTGCCTGTTCTATAAATATTTTTATTAGTTATTCTGATAATCTTTCTTCTATGGCAAAAAAATATAAAATAATAATAATAATGTTGTTATATCTATTTCCCCCGCCCTAGATTTGTACACATGGGAAGACTAGTTAAGACTTCATAGAAACTTTCAGGCATTATGGTGATTGTAGTAAGAATGGTAAGTAGGAAAGTGTTGTTTTGGTGTAATGAATACACTAGTATGTTTAGGTCAGTAATTGTAGATAGCTAAATTTAAGATAAGACAGAATGAAGATCAGCTTCCCCCCATCCCCCTTTGTGACACATTTTTTACCATAAATAAATATTACTTTACTCTGTGTCAATTAGAATTGACGTATTTAAAGCAGTGCTAGTTTGACAGCATCCTTTTACAGTTGAAATGGTTAGATATAACAATTTCTTCACTCTCATTTCTCGCTTGTGAAACTATCTTTCAGCTTCTTGCTTTCCAGTCAACTTTGATCTTCAATAATTGGCTACATCAATCGTTATTTTCTGTCCTCTTAATTCTTCTTCTTTTATTGTTCTCCCTACTTAAAAGAGTTTTTATTTTGTCATATTTTTTACGCCCAGTATGCTAGAGAGAAACTATTAAAAAACAATCAATACATTATTCATTGCTGAATCATCGACATCAGTCATTGATTAAATTGGTTACACTATGTTTCATAGATTGCACTAATGACCCTGTAAAATAAATTTGGATTGAAATATTTAAGATATCATCTTTTCTCACTTCACTCAGTCGATGTATCAATCGAAATTAGTCATCTTGGAAAGTTGTAAGGAAAATATATAAAATAAAAAACAAACAAAACAAAAACACTTATACTTAGAATCAAAAAGAGAGTTAAAAATTCTAGGACACATAATATGTACAGGGTGAGATGGATAAATTGTTGTCTAAATTATAAAAAAATTAAAATAAGGTTGACATCTCATTTAAACAGATGTATTTGCCAAAATTACATTAAAATATCTCGAAATATTAAAGGCTAACATTATTCAATAAAATCGCCATTGATTTCAATCACAGCCTCCAGACCACTTTAAGCATCTCTTCTGAACGGTCTCCGTGTTTAGGTTATTGAATGCTGTCATCTTTGCCTTCATTTCATCTTTGGTGTTAAAATGTGTTGGTAAATTTCCATTTTAACACCCGAGCGTCATTCACTGCTGAATTATTTTCTTTCAGAAATTAGTACGCGCTTCCGTAAAGCGATTTTTTTTGTACTTAATTTAAGAAGAAAGTTAACTTTCAAATATATGTAAACATCGACAATTAAAAGAATAACAAAAGAAAAAAAACCACCTAAACCTAATTTGAAAGTTAACTTTCTTCTTTAAATAATTACTTTGTTATACTTTTATTTGTCGATATTTACATATATTTGAAAGTTAACTTTCTTCTTAAATTAAGTACAAAAATCGCTTTACGGAAGCGCGTACTAGTTTTTACAAGGAATTACTGTGAAGGAAGTAAATAGGCCAAAATTGTATACATCCACCAACAAAATTCAGCACTGAATTACTTATCAATAAGCCGGTAATGGCTGAAGAAAGACCAGGAAAAAGTACGATTTTTTCGGGTCGTTAGCATCCAAAAAGGTAGGTTTCTTCAATATCTATTTATTGATTTGAGTTCAGCATATACATTTGCACGGAAATAAGACTATTTTGAAAAAATTTGAAGGGATATTAGCGCTCGGGTATTAAAATGAAAATTTACCAATGTTTTTTGTTGGTCTCTCGCACATCTGCGCTCCACACATAATAATCAAGAAGATTGCAGTCTGAGGAGGTAGGTGGGTAGATGCAAGAGTGATGTGGTGGCAGGAATTTTCTGACAGCCATCACTAAGTTCTACTGCCTGTGTAGCATGGTACAGAGTCCTGTTGTCAGACATAACGTCTTCCAGCAGCCACCCTCTTGGCGAAGGGCAGCACTACCTTTTCATGGCACTTGGTGTCTGAGGCCTTCAACAACAAATTCGGGTGCTCTTTTCTTATCAGAAAAATGAGAGTAATTTTTCACAGCTGGCCTACCTTTGTAATCACCATTAGACTCGTTCAACTCTTTCCGAATCCCCTGAACTCTCCTCAGATTTACACCCAAACACTCTGAAACGTCCGTATTGGAACTTCCTGTGCGAGTGCTAAGCAGTACACCATGCCGCTTCTAAATTTCTGGCAGAGTGAATTGCGTCATGGTGCTCTATTTCTCACAAATGGCATCTAACTGATTCTACTATACTGTGCTGTCGAAAAAACAAAACAAAACAAAAAAAAAAAACAACAACACACATGCGTAACATTGAAAAAACAAAAGAGCGACAATTTACACATCGCAACTATGAACTGGAGGATTTTATACTTAGAGGACACACTGCAAGTAAGCCAGATAGATGGAAACAGCACGTAACCGGACAAACTTGTGTAAATGGATGGCAGAAAATGGATTAGGAAGGATAAGAAGTTGAGAAGAGTCATGATCCTCCACGTCCTGAAAAGACACATCGAAGGAGATGTGTATTCATTTAGAGTATTATTGTCTTGCATATTATTGAAAATGACTTATGCAAATATAAAAGCGGCAATAATAGAAATAACCCATGGAGAGATATATTTCGTATATACAGTGAAAATACGGGTGACGAAAATTAAAATAACGTGCTCAAGTCCCCGTGGTATTACCCACTAGGCAATACCTATCTTTAGGGATGCGTCTGAGGTTTCCCCAAATTGATAAATGTCGTGTGGTATTGAGCCGTCTGTTATTTGTACATATGGCCACCCAATGTAAGCTCAACCTTATGTTACATCCTGTGACGAGTATATACAACACTGAAAGTCGTACACACCAAAATATCAGTAGTATTTTGAGCTACCGCTTTCAGTGTAAATAGTTATTTATTGGAATAAAAATAATGATAATAATAAGCACCAATACTACACCAGGTGTAGTTGTCATGTGTTCTAATCTTAACTGATTAGAGGCTTTAATGTTCATATTTGGTCTTGGTGAATTAGGATAGTTAAAATAAATATCTATTAGCATCCGATGTACTGTGTATCTCTGTTCATGAGCGTGAGAGGCAAGGGAGCATCATAGCCGCGTGTTGAGAGGGTAGCTACTTTTTTTTAATATCGTTGAACATGGCAGTCAACACAATATGAAGTTACATGCAGATATTTAGGAACAATCTTAATAAGAGATGGTCTGCGTGGGATGAATTTTGAGACCTGGTCATATTTCTCAGCTCCAGCCGTAACGCCATGCACTTTATGAGAAAGTGTAACTCGTATATACGATCGCGCGCTAACGATGCTGAAAAAAAATCTACCGCTCTACTAAGTACCTGACTTCACACCCCTACAAGAACCAGATAATCATAAAAACGGACTGCTGCTGTTATAACTGGGCTGCAGCTGCACAATCTGCACTATCCAGTCTTGATAGAGTTCAAAAACATCTACGTGGCCTTGTGGATAAGAAGTTGTTTTTCAGCTTACAACTTTTTCCCAAAGACGAAACCTAGCCTATTGCTATTTTTATCGCTAATTCTATAATAAATGTTCAGGTGAGCTACAACATTTAGTTCCCCCAACATCAGCCTTCCTCGCCAATACCTGTCACGCCGAGTACATTGATCAGAACTAATCTCATTCTCTTTGTATTCTTTTAGCAAACAGTAAGTTCTACTCGTATACTTTCTTTCCAAGAAGCGCTGTTCTGAGGAACAGAATCCCAGAGACATATTTCCTCGACCATTACAAGCTTAAACTCTCCAAGCTTAGTTTTTACCATTATCCTTTCTCACATATCCGCATAAATTGCGTCTCTTAATCTTGCACACACAACAACTGCCCTCAGTAGCCCTCTACTTTGATATGTCCATGCCCTTGTATTGGTCGAAATTTATATTTAAAAAAAAAACTAAGAAATAACTTCAAGTAGCAAATAGAATATGATATGTCAAAGAATCGATATAAGCAGAGTGGTCATATAGACTCTTTGGCATAGCATTTCCCATTTGTGAAGACTAACCATCTGAGAAGGCTGGAGGAAGATGCTAAAGTTAAAATCTACTATTGTTCCATTGGCCGATATCCTAATTGATTTTAATGCGAGTTGTTCGGAAAATTGGTGCGAGTTCAATCATTGGCCGAGGATAACAGACTTTAAGTCAGTGGAAACCGGGTAAGCAATAACTAAGCGGTAGTAAATCACATTGCAATAAGACGAGATATCCGGGTAGCAGAACGATAACAATCTACAGTTTGAAATACCCTGAATGTTATCTAGGTCTTCAGGTCGAAGAAGATCGGATGACATAACAACCTAAAAGTTGTAATAACAACAAAGATAAGTATATTAGTTCGAAGGTAGGTTATGGAAATTAAAAAAAAAAAAGAAATTTGCACGTACAATCAGGTCAGCAGTGACTGAAATCATTAGTTCACTCGAAAAGGTCTGGGATATTCGGAAAAAAGATTTTGTGAAAATGATTGATATGAAAAAAAAAACAAAAAGAAAACTGGTACAATTTGAGTCAGAACAATTTTAACTCCTGAAAAATATAGAAAAATGATTTAAGTAGATGTCTAATGGTGCGAAGATAAGACGAATAAAAAAAAATCTATTAAAATAATAACAAACATATTGAAGAAAACTATGTTAACCCAATAAATATAGAAAAATGGTAGTGTGGCATCCAACCGTTACGTCAAATTGTGACGTCAGCCGATCCCGGGTCTTATCCTGGTCGCGGCGCCAATTGTGATGATCTAACCTTTAAGTGATTCGGATGGGAATCTGGTTAGATTCGATATCAGCCTCGTCGTTCCCAACTCGCTTCCAACGTCTGGTTACCGAAGTAACTACTTTGATCTCCAGTCTGCCTACCCACGTTGTGAATTGATCTTAGGCAGACGAAATCAATCAGCGTTGGGCCGTACTGCAAGCTTGAGTTCGAATGAGGGCGGTATCGCACAAGTACGGGCAAAAGAAAATAAAATAATAAGTCGAAAATGGTATCAAAAAAAGGATAACAATACTTTATATCTGGTTGCTGGATACATAGGACTGCGTCGATCTCCCGACCCGCTATATGGATTGTGACACGTGGTTTTTAGGCGAGTCTTAACATCTAAGCTGTCTGTCCTTTAAGAAACTGGTTCTTGGTGTGTCTTCAGGCGAAATTCACAAAACTTATTTTGGTGGTGTGAGTCTAAGTCGTTCTTAAAAAAAAAAAAATTGTTCTTGGTTAGAAGATGAGTTCGGAAGTTGCGCGAATCTTGGTCAGCTTCTTAGTAGCGGGGCTTCAGAGCTCTCAACTGGAACTCACTCAAACTCAACTGAGAACTAACTCAAAACTAACTAAAACAAAACTGATTTTTGCTCGCTGCGAATTTGCTTATATGGACGCCGATACAAAACCGGGGGTGGGCTCGTCGGGGTTTGAGGTTCCTTGATAAGTCTAAATCCATAAACCCCTTCTTTTGTTTTCGGTCAGGAAAAATTCATTATTTCCATTTTTGGAAGTCTTCTCTTACTCCCACCTTCTCTTATTTTCATATGGACACCTCCCCATGCCCCATGCCCCAGAGGGGCGTCAACGGTCCTTCCCACTTCTTCGTAGTAATCCCTCATACTTAAACTCTCTGCGGCTGCCTCCTTGCGTCACATGATCACCTCCGCCTGGCTGGTTAGTGTTCAACCAATGGTCGATCAACAGTGTGGGCTTGACTAGACTAGCCTTGTTCTTAAAAAAATATATATTTTGTTCAAAGAAAAAAAATGATCTTTTTCTTTTCCTTTTCTTTCTTTTGTTTCTCTCTTCTTCTCTGGCCGCCAAGAAGACAATACGACCTTGAGAGTGACAATCTCAATTCTTATCCTAACGTCACGGCATATGGAATTCTTCAATCAGATTTTCGCCAGCACCAAGAGGCTAGTCAACCAGACACGCTCATTCTTCGGCGCCAACGAAATATTGTTTCGCGGTCATATTCAAATTCCAACACAGCCCAGATGTATTTTCTCACAATGACACCTCCCATCGACAAAGACCTAACCTAGAGATGACTCTCTTTGTGTGTGGTCAACAGATGACCTATTAAATTGTTTGCCATCATGACACAAGTAAACCTTTATCTATTTAAAACTCTGTAACCACCTGGTGTTTGTCAATTAGCTTTATGGCAATGGCCATAAGAATTTTCACCATTCTTCATTTATCAAAACAACATTTTCAAATGTCTCTTCTCGTAGGTGACTTTATCTTTAAAATTTACACGCAGGGAACTTCACCACTCCCGACAATCTGCTTGCCACAAAGACACAGTTAATTTTTTATCTATCTAAACAAAACAATGTATCAACCTGGACCCTGCCAGCCAGCCCCAAGACAATGGCCGACAGAACCCTCACCAGTGTCTTCCATTATCAAAATAACATTTTCAAATGTTATTTCTCGTGGGTGGCCTCCCGTTATCATATAAGTTAAGTCTCGCCTCTCTTCCTCTCTCTTTTCCTTCTCTTTTTCCTTTCCTTCTTTTTCCTTTTTTTGCGCCCCTAAATGGTGTCACAGTAGGTGATAAAATGAATATCAGATAAAAGCAACTAAATACATGTATGTCACGTAAAATAGAGTCTCCAAAACTACCATCTGAAAGGACAGAATCTACACTTTGATAAGGATTTTTAAAACCTTGTACGATTGACTTACCCTTACACTTCAGAATTAGTTGAAATAAGAAAATTTATAGAAGTGATTATCAAAGGTATATCGAGCCTAATCCCAAAATACACTCAGAAATAATTATGGAAAGCAACTATAGACCAATCACATGCCAACTTTTAAAATGGAAATTTTGTTAACGGATAAATGACGACGAACAACTACTACTCTGCTACGTGTAGAGCAATACATAAAGAGTTGCTGGAAAGGAACCTGCAGGTAAAATGATCTAATATATGCAGACTAAATATTTGTAAAACAATTTAGAAGATGGCGAAGATCAATTGGAATGAAACAGAAAGTATCAGATCTGTCGTCCTAAATGTTTTAAAATATTACAGTTTAGCAAACAATAGTAAAATTATACACTTTGAGATTTTATTTAATGCTGTACTTAGCTTGAGCACAATGGAATGTTTTGCACATATAAGGTGACTTGTAGTCAGAGGATTTCGAGCGAAAACCTCCACACACTTGTTAAGAGCCAAATATATAAAAGATAATAATAATAACAAACAAGATTAAGATATCAGCTGTATACAAGTCAGTCACTTATAATTTGATTTGATTTGAGTTTTTTACGACTTATCAACCCTTTGTAGGTTACTTAAAGAAGAAACATGTTTTGGATTGTAAGAATAATTATTTTTCTTTCGCGAGAGAATATTGCATTAGCAATTTCTTTGAAATTTGAGAATAACTATAATTTTTCCATGTACAAGTAATACAATATAACCCATATCGAGGGATAAGTGATGAATTCATACCAATGGTATTTGGCATAAGTTAATGCAAAGATTCCGAATGGAATTCGAACTCGGCGCTCCTATTTCTTAGTACAGGACATTATCAATTGCACCATACGCACATACTGAAATCAGTGAGGTTGTTTAACAATATGTTGAGACTTGAGATTTGTTTTTGATCGTTGATTTGTTTCTAATGTTAGAAATAATAATGACAATAATTAGAAGAATTCAATCGGGTCAAAACTGAAATAAAAAAAAACAAGTAATGAAAATACCGTGAACACAATAAGCAGGGAATATAGATACGCTGTGACACTATTTGTTATTGGTAATCATAAGAAAGATTCTTCTTTGGATTTTGTCATGAATCTTTAGATATATATGAGAAGCACGAGATCAGATGTGGTAGCAATAAACAGTGTATAAATGGAAGAATTATAAATAGATACCCCCCCAAAATTTTCTAAACAGAGCAAAGCATGATGACAAAAGCACGAAACTTGACCACAAAGTTTTATCGTTAAAATACTTATTTTATTATTAAGCAGAAATACGAAAGTATTTTTGATTATCTGATTAAATTAATCCTTTTTAGCATGTTCCAAATTTCGGTTAAATATTCTTGTTTTTCTTGCGTCAGCGTGTGGGTTAAATATTAGTACAGGGATTTGTAGCGTTAAAATGCATTGCTTTGGAAATTCTAGCAAAAATCAGATAATTGTCGCATTTTAATTAACTTTTCAGGACTTATTCACAAATAAATGAAGGCATTTTTTCAAATATGGATTTCCAAAAAATCTTGATAAAATTATATTTTTACACCTTTTTCTTCCATTTTTGCACTTAATTTTATGAAATGTCAAAAAATTAAAATTACAGGATCTTCATATTGCAGGACTTCTTGGAGAATTAAAATCATCAATGTTTTTTTGTCAAACAGAAACACCATTTACCGAAAATCTGCTTTAAATCGAAAAATAAAAAATGCAATAAAACCGTGACATTATTTAATTAGAAAACCTTTTTTATTGTTTTATAAATAAGATATATTTAGGATACTATTTTCCGATAAATAATGGATTTTTACACGAATTGTTTTCACTTTTTAAATTTTAATTAGAAAAATTTATTAATTTTTAAATCTATTAAAATTCTGTATTACTTTCAGCCTTTCAGATGATATTAAGTAAAAATGACATTCACTAATCATAAATGCAAAAGCTAATACAAATCTTCAAACACGAATATTTTTAAAAGAATTTTGAATTTTTTTTGTATATAAACGTGCCGATTTTTATAAATACTAACGACCGTAAACAACATTATCAGAAAATAAGAGCGATAACTATAATACATTTAATGTCAACATTTTTTAAAATTCAATAAAACATGAAATTACGGAGAATATTTTCCTAATTTTTTAAGTTTACTGAGTAATTAAAAATTATATTAAAAAATCACTCACGCCTTTCTCTTCAATTATGTCTACAGTTAAACTGTGAGGCTGTCAACACGTTAAGGCAGATACTGTCGGGTTACGAACACAGCTACTGTGGGGTTAAAAATGCATTTCTGCTATATTTTGAACTTTAATAATTTTTGTTTCAAATCAGATTAAATATACTTTAAAACAGCTTATATTGCTCAGATAAAATTTCAGAAAAGACATTTTATTTCTGGAATATTTTTGAATAAAGAGAATTACATTGCGATGAAAGACGATTAAAAAGGGCGCTATTTAAATTAGTTTAAATTATTTTGCTTATTGGAAATATTAAATTTAATCAATTAGCTTAAAATTAAAACTAAAATAAGAGCTCTAAGAAAGTTCTTTCATTTGTAAAAATTCATTCGTTTTTTGTGGAATGTAGCAAACAGATTCAGGTGAGAAAAATTGTCTATCACGATACAGTGAACCAAATTTCTTTATAAATATTCTTCTCAATATGAAAGTCAATGGGATCTTATGTATGCATGTCGTATGATCATTTGATTAAAATGTTAAAATCTTTTTTTTTTCTTTTCCTTTCGTTGCCAGATCTGCAAAATTACATTTGGTTCTTGGTCTTACAACGATTATGAAGTTACAGTGGTGAACCAGAGTGATTCGGGAGACAATTCAAGCTATCTGATCAATGGAGAGTGGGACCTTATTGATTTTACAGTTCAAACAACTACTAAAAACTATACATGCTGCAAAGAACCATACTCGACTGTAAATTTCGAAATCAAAATACGACGCAAAGCAGCCGTTTATCTTCTAAATTTAATCTGCCCCTCGATTCTGGTCTCAGCAATTGGCCTCTTGGGCTTTTTCATTCCCTCCGAGTCCGGGGAGAAAATCTCTATCAGCGTCACTGTATTGTTGTCTCTCGCTGTTTTTCATATCGTCATCAGTGAAATATTACCGCCTAATTCCGACAGTTTACCATACCTCGGTAAGTATAACTTTTAATCTACCTAAGTGAAACTTTTTATCAAACTGTATCATTTTACTATACTTTTTGTGTTTTATCGTTTTTTTTAGTGCCATTAAAACGCAATGGGTTACTGAGGGTGAAAGAAAATGAGAAAGATATTAGTGAGGAGAAAGAACAATAAAAAGAACAGGATTCAAGAAGACAGAAGATGGTGATTGATGTTGCATTTAATTCGCATTGAATCATAGATAACAGGGACACAAGAAACGGAAACAGATTTCCAGAGTCAAGAAAAGGAGATATTATAATAAAACTTACCGCTACATCTAGCTAACTCAACAGAGAAAGGATGTGACCAGATTACCAATCTAATATAACGTTTAAATTCTCGAGGTCGATCTAGCTAGGAGGAAAGCAATTACCATGAAAACATTTATAAGAAATACATTGGGAAGCCATGTCAGGGCGGTGGGTGGTATGTGACTGAATACAAGATTCCAAAGCCGAACCGATGATATTACAAACGTTATGTGTCTATTTTTAATCGTATCTTGATAAGTATACCTTTTGCCATACCTTGAAACATATCAATTCTTTTATCATTTTAACGAGAAAATTGACCATAATTTCGATTTAAATAATGC